>CM060316.1:57448623-57541744 GCA_030674155.1 Stramonita haemastoma | reverse complement strand
GGTGAATGGGATGGGAGAACATGAAAAAGATAGGAGCATGAAGGGATGGGAGAACATGAAATGGAAAATAGGTGAATGGGATGGGAGAACATGAAATAGAAAATAGGTGAATGGGATGGGAGAACATGAAATAGAAAATAGGTGAATGGGATGGGAGAACATGAAATAGAAAATAGGTGAATGGGATGGGATCCCGAACATGAAATAGGATTATGAAGGGATGGGAGAACATGAAATAGAAAATAAGTGAATGGGATGGGAGAGCATGAAATAGAAAATAGGTGAATGGGATGGGAGAGCATGAAATATACAGGAGCATGAAGGGATGGGAGAACATGAAATAGAAAATAGGTGAATGGGATGGGAGAACATGAAATAGGAGCATGAAGGGATGGGAGAACATGAAATAGAAAACAGGTGAATGGGATGGGAGAACATGAAATAGAAAGTAGGTGAATGGGATGGGAGAACATGAAATAGACAGGAGCATGAAGGGATGGGAGAACATGAAATAGAAAATAGGTGAATGGGATGGGAGAAAAGAGAAAAGAACATATGTGTATGGGATAAACAGAAAAAATCAAATAAAAAGGAACTTGATGGGGTGGGAAAAAGCAAAACAGAAAGATGCATGCTAAGATTGAAAGGAAAGACAGAATAAGCCTGATTTAATCTAAAAGAAAATGACGGACACGTTGGCCTTGTGGTGAAGGTTGACTTCAATTCCATGGGTCCATGAAGCCTGGGTTCAAATCTTGGCAGCATCTGCTGAATAAGAGTTGGGTGTTTTTACGATTTCTCATGTCAACTTTTCGTGCAGACCTGCTAGTGCCACAATTCCCATTTAAAGAAATGAAAATGGGATGATATAACTTTTTTTTAAAAAAATGGTGCAATAGTGAAAAAGGCTAAAGACGGTTCAAAAAGAAAAAAGGTAAAGGTGTCACGTAACCTATGTGGTCATAGGGGAGCGAGGCATCAGAGACCTCAGCTTCTCTAGGGGCCAGCATATTGATGGCGACGCCCATCTCCTCTCCCTTGTGGTGATTAGGGGATGGGGGGGGTCCTCAGCTAGAGCTGCATGGTTCACCAGTGATGAGATTTTGCTTATACAACCATTTTGAACCCACCATTAAGGTAGCTGTATTCCAACTTCGGGAATGGTGTCTAAACACAACACCTGTGTGCATGCATTTTTTTTTCAAATTTTGTTATCCATTCCTACCAGCATGATATGGCCAAAAGGCAGAATGGGGTTTTAATGTGTGCAGATGTTCAGCATGCATTGGCACATGGGGCCTTGGTTTATAGTCTTACCTAATGGATTTTAGGGGGAATGGAGTCAGTAGTGATAAATCCAAGGTAAAATCCCCAAACAAACTGGTGCCTTCGTGGTAGCTCGATGCAGGGCCATCCAATCACAAGCGCAACAGTCAAATCCTGCCCCTGGTGTTGGACTAGATAGGGATTCTTTTTGTTGTTGTTTTCTTTTTGTTTGTACCTTGGCTAGAGCTTAGGGGTTCACCAATGGTGAGATTTTTGCATATGCCACTGTTTCTCCCCCCTCCCAATGCAGGTAGTCACATTCTGACTTTCGGAATACAGTAAGGAGTTGAATCTACCAATTTTGCCAGAACAGTGGGAGGGGGGGTGGGGTGGGGGTGGGGGTACCTCCCAGGTCTTATTATATTTTCAGCTGTCATGGGTTCTTTTAATATGCACAAGTCCTTAGTTTTACACACTTGTGTCCTACTGGTTTAGACTCTCCATTGACAGACTTGACATTCAGTTCAATTTTCCTGTCAAACTGGAAAAAAAGGGCATGGCTAGGAATGGAACCCAGAACCTCACTGTTATTTGGTTAGCAGGCAAACATCTAGTGATTGGGGATGTATACTGAACTTTGGGAGGGGGTGGGGAGGGGGGGCTGTTATGGAAACTTTTTTCTTTATAAACAGGGAAAGAAATCAACTGCACAGGCTAAGCCATTATGAGATAAAGTGAACTGTACATGTGTTTTAGGTGGGGATTAGAGGGTTGAACTTACCACTACAAAAATATGACTTTTATAACAACCCTGAAAGAATTGCAGGTATCAACACGATGTGATGGTTCAGCTGTGGTATTGAAGCAGAAAGGATGTGACATGTGTGTTTGCATGTATGTTTGTTGTTTTTAAGATTGATAATGATGTATGCAGCATTGTGGATGTACTTTAAATGTATTCAGAGATGTGAGGAGTGAAAGAGGGGTAAATAGGAAAGGAAGATGATTTGTTGTAAGAAAATGGAGATCAGTGGCATAGTAAAGTTCTTTTCCCTTTTTTTGTTGTTGTTGTTGTTGTTGTTGTCATTCCTCTGCTAGAGCTCCAAGGTTAATAATGGTGAGATTTTGTGTATGCGACTGGTTTTGTCACCATCAAGATAGCTATGTTTAAACTTCAGGAATGATGTCTAAACATAACACCAGTATGTATGCATTTTTTAAAATGTTATCTGTTCCTACCTATGCGCTATGGCTTACTCCTTTGAAAAGTGGAACAGGTTTTTACCAGTGCGCAAGATGTTCTGTGTGCATTTGCACACAAGACCTTGGTTTATAGTCTCATCTGAAGTGAAATAAGACCAGGAGAGTGAAAAAAAACAGAGGGGGTGGGGGGGGGGGGGAGGGGGTGTTAGAAAGTAACATGAATGGAAATTATACAGCCAACTGTGACATCTGCTGAAAAAGAAATATCTTAAGGGGATTTGGACAGTATGATGAGAAAATTTGGAAATAATATGCCAGAAATGTTTTCAGGGTAGTGTATGGTGGATGTTTATGGGAAGAAGGTAACTTACTTAATGTGTAAGAATATTAAATATCTAGCAGTGTAGGTAATGATCCTTCCCTTCATGTTGACCTTTGTTTTTATTGTCATTTGCTTTTCAAAGTAATCTATTTTGATGTGGTCATCTGTACTATGGTGATACTGATTATTATAGTATTCTTCAACTTGATGTGAATTTAACTATTCAAGGTAGTGGGAAGATGTTACTTTAGGAAACACATTACTTTAATTCTTTTACTAAAAAGAATTATTCTGCTTGGCAACACTGAACATGAAATCAAATATAGACTTTGATTTCTGTAATCAGAGAGAGAGAGAAATTTCAGTGGCTATTCATTGTGATATAATTTTTTTTTAATGATAATAAAAAAAAAAAAGTTTTGTGTGATTTGAAATGCCAACTGTTTTTTCACTTCAGTTTGTGCAAAAGATTCTATACTGAAAGACATGAGTTAAGTTTAATTCACCATTGAAACCACCAAAGCACAACTTTTTGGCTTTCGTTGGTTCCCAACTACAACTGAATGTACTATAGTATGAGCTCAGTGGGAAGTGAGGACTGCTAGGCTGATTAGTCTTGAGATTGGATTGCTAGCTATACAAAAGAATGCGTCCAGCTGTGGTTAGAATGATGTTATTTTTGGTTTGTTTTGGGTTTTTGTTTTTTTTGGGGGGGGGGGGGGTAATATTATTCATGAAGTTAAGAAGAAACATTTGAAATTTTGCCATAAAGGTTACTTTGAAAATGTCAGTATTTTTTGGTTTTATATAATGCTTTAATTGGCTAATGCTTGGGGATGGGATATCCTAGTGGCTAGATTGTTGAGCTGGTGATCTAACAGTCCAGGTTTGAGCCACCACCCTTGAAGGGTGGTTTTTTTTCCTTGGGGTTAATATCAGTACTGACTCCACTCCCCTGAAAGTCCTTTGGAGGAGACTATAAACAGAGGACCTTTTTCAGAATGCATGCAGAACATTTTGTGCACACGTTAATAAAACCTTTTCCGCCTTTCAGAAGAGTAGGCTATTAAGTGCCACTAGGAACAGATGACAAAATTTCTTTAAAAGACGCATGCACTGGTGTTGTGTTAAAACATCATTCCTGAAATTGAAATGCAGCCACCTTAGTGGTGGACATCTCACCATTGGTGATCCTCAGAGCTCTAGCCTAGAACCCCCTTCCCACCCCCTTAAAAAAACAAACAAAAATCCCATAGTGTTCACCCAGTGATTGTATCAAGCAAGAGGCTTTTTATCTGGAGAGTTCTAAAGGTTATGTGCCCAATTGGGATGGTGGATTTCAGTGTAGAAACTTGTGTATCTTCTCAGATAAATGTCCCCATTTTGTGTGTCATGTGCATACAGAAGAAAAGAGTGGTAGTTAAAGGTCATGTGATTCCTGTATGTATTCAGTGTGTTACTGAAACCAGAAAATTCTGTGTATATACACTTGGAAGTTTCATTTGAGTGATCATGATTGTTTATGTAGTTAATCATAAGACAAAAATTAATTTCTTGATAGATATGTATATATACAGTGTACATGTAATTGTTCTGCATAATTAGTGTAATATCTCTTTGTGAACATGGAAAATTGGTGACATAAGACATGCCAATCAGCAGAATGAATGTGTTAATATTGTGGTATCCTACAGAGTATACTTTGACAGATGGTTGATGACCATCAAGAAGGGAGAATGACTCTACTGTGGCTACATCGTGCCAGGTCCATGGTATCAGTGCTGTTTGACTGACTTCTCTGAAACAACTCTATTTTAGAATGGGGTGTTTTGAGCTTTAGTTTAAAGTATACAGCTTAAACTATCTTTGTCATTTTTAATGTTTTAAAACAGTACATCTGTAGCTTATGTGATACTTTTTAAGCATCTCTCCATCATTAGTAAGTAAATAGATGTGATGTAAATAATTTTGCAGGTATATAGAACTGTTCAAAAGCTGTCTTGCTGAAGCTCAAGCAGTAACTGGACGAGATAGAGGATTCCGTTCAGGGGGTCGACCTGGCCCTTACGACCGTGGAGATCGCTATGGCAACAGTTCTATGGGTCCAGGTGGGGGCCCCATGGGTGGCAGTTACAACAGAGGACCTGGTGGCAGAAATGTCAAAGGTAAGCTTAGCAAATTCTATAGTCCGTGCCCTCAAAGATAAGCTTAGCAAATTCTATAGTCCTTGCCCTCAAAGGTAAGCTTAGCAAATTCTATAGTCCTTGCCCTCAAAGGTAGCTTAGCAAATTCTACAGTCCTTGCTCTCAAAGGTAAGCATAGTAAATTCTATGGTCCTTGCCCTTAAAAACTCTCCTGAGCTAATGAGTGAATGATCCAACACTTGTGTTCATGGCATATGAAAATATTGTACTACTTTTATGCAAGTTCTAAGGTTTTGTTTTAACCTTTAGCACAGTACATACATTATATCACAAATTTCCTTGCATCTGCAGGTGCCCTGTGTCACTGAACACGGGATGTTCAAATTTTGCGAATCAGCAGCACAATTTCCATTAGTAATAATGGAAACACAGCTACATCCAATTCAAAGCAAGGCTAAAATTTCCTCTATTGTTGGCCATTTGCTTTTACTTCAACATGACACTTGACAGCACATTTTCAAAAAATGTAAACGTTGATTTTCAGGATTTGTTAACACCAAAATGGTGAACACCAATTTGAACAATTTTTGCAGGAAATGTGTGAAAATAATTTTGAAGGTTTCATACAAGGTGAAAATTACATGAAGGTGACAGTGATAGTGTCTCTAGTGAGAGAGATAATGACCATGAAACACTTTGTTCCAAATGGCCATGAACATTTGTCATTGACCGATTTCATGGAAACTTCTGGTCCAAAGGAGATGCCTGATGGTATTTCTGAACAAAAATGCTGAAAGAAATACAATGTATAGTTATGCCAAAATGAAGCAAAGGATTGATCTCAGCAAATCTCTGTCACAAAAAAATTCTACATTCAAAATGAGGGTTTCCAGTGTCATTTTCTAGATGTCAAAATACAAGAAGTCTTCAGTATTCAGGGGACGTTGCCCCCTGGTCCTGATCAGGGGCCTTGCCTCTGTACTCCACTGGAGGCCTGTGTGGGGGTGGCCCCTGTAGCTCCACCACATTTGCCTCCTTTTTCACTCTTCTCCATTCTCATCTCTGTGCCTTATTCATAAAGTGTTTGATATTGAATGTTTGGGATAATTTTCTGTTTTGATTTCTTAAAATTGAATATGAACAGTTGCTATGTTTCAAAATATCAGTGTTAAATGCATTTTACTGGGTTTTTTGTGGACAGGTTTCTTTGATAACGAATATGAAGAGTACAACGGTGGCAGCTATGGCTTTGGGGGTCGTGGCCGCGGTGGAATGAGGGGACGTTTTACGGATGGAATGGATGGTGGGCGTGCTGCTGCTGGTGGTGGTGGTCCTGGCAGTCAGTACGTCAGCAAGACTGGGCACTCAGTGCACATGAGAGGCCTGCCTTTCCAAGCACAGCAGCAGGATGTCTTTGATGTACGTCTAACATTTGTATTTGTAGGTTTGATATTTCTGGTGTGGTTGGTCCCTTTTTTTCAGGTTTTTTTTTTTTTCCCCACTGTATTGATTAGATGCCTGAAATACTCTTTTATATTCTTAGAGGATTTCTCTAGACCTTAACACATGAAATAATAATGTTTTATCATTGGGGGGGTGGAGGGGGTACTCAAAAGAAACAGTGGGGGGGGGGGGGTACCCAAAAGCAAACAGTTTGGTTTTTGCTACTCTTTGAAATTTCTTCTTAGTGTGTTAGTTTTCCACATTTAGTTCCTTTAGGGTTGGGGCAATTATTCTTAAGGATAATATGAATGTGATAGGCGAACAGATATTTATATTTCTTGTGGTTTTCTTTTTCAGTTCTTTTCTCCACTGCAGCCTGTGCGGGTTAATTTTGAGTTCAGCGATACAGGTCGACCAACAGGAGAGGCAAATGTGGACTTTGCCACTCATCAGGAAGCAATGGAAGCCATGAAAAAGCATAAATCCAATATGCGTAAGTTACTATGATATTTTGGGTTTGAGATAGTGGTAAATGAGGACCCAAACTGCCTTCCTCGCTTGCAATCTCTACATTCCACTTAAGATCAGTTGTGTTTTTTTGCTAGCAAGGGCGGGGGGGGGGGGGGGGGGGGAGGCTCTTGTTTTTGGTTGTGTTTTTCTTAATTTTTAGTTGTTTTTTCATGGCTTTTTTTGTTTGTTTAAAGAGTAAGCAGATCAGTTAGAATTCTCAACTTCTTTCCCATCATATCAACACAGAGTTGTTCATTCACAAAGAAGTTTTATACTTCTTTTTGTTTTTACATGCTAAAAATTCTTCTTCCCCTCAGTTTTTCAGGATAACTGAAGTACAGAAACTGCATCATTTTATTTTTTATTCTGCATTGCAGCTCTAAGGCATTTTCACAAAGACAGCTAGCTATGACAAATGTACCATGATTTCTAGATCATAGCCACAATGTTTTTCCTTGAAATTGATCCATGTGGCTTATTCTTGGCTGTGCTTATGCATTGCTAAAAATGAAAACATTCTTCCAATTATTGATGGTAATATTGAGAAAAACTTGTTTTGGTTTTGTTTTGTGTTGTTTTTGCTTTTTATTTGCTTTATGGTAAATCTGACAATTTTTTTTATAACTCTTTTATCCCAACTACCCTATTTAGTAGGAGTATTTTTTATTGCTGAGGCCTGAGTTTCCAGACCTAGTATTCATTTAGTTTTGTTTGTTTGTTTGTTTTCACAGAGAGAGAGAAAGGTGTATGAAAGCCACATATTTTTGAGTTAATGTTAAAGCAAAATACTTCATAGCACTGATTTTAAGGTAATGTACAAATAGAAAATTTATCTGATGCATTTTCTCCATGCTAGTATGTCCATTGTTTGCAGAACACCGCTACATTGAGCTGTTCTTGAATTCAACAACCCCCTCCCTTGGAAACTCCAGCATGGGGGGCTACAGTGGTACCAACATGGCATCAGGGTTTGGGGGGGATACCATGGGCAACAGCATGGCAGGGGGTGGCTACAGCAGCAACGGTGCTGGCTTTGGCAATGACATGGGGGCAGGAGGCTACAGCTCTGCCGCCACTGGCATGGGAGCCTATGGCCAGACAGGGCAGTACAGCAGTGGCCAGCAGTATGGCAGCAGTATAGCCGGTGGAGGCTACAGCATGGGCAGCACCAGTCAGGGAGACGCATATGGAGGTATGGGGAAGTGATTACGGCCTGGGTGTGGGTGTAGGTGTGTGTGTGTGTGTGTGTGTGTGCTACCCTTGCATTTGTTGAGATGCCTTTTTCATATTAAAAAAAATTAACTGCTGCCTATCTTACATGACACTTGCCATGCTGTTCCCTTGCTGCTCATTTCAATATCTCCGCCCCAGCTATTTCCAGATTTTTTTATGTTGTATTCTCGGGGTCAGAAGTCCACAGGAAATCTATTATGTCAGGCCACTGTGATGCCACAAGCCAGAGGGGTCCTACACTGCTGCTGGGTCACTTTGGTGGTGTTCAGTGGTGCCTGTTTTGAGCAGACGTTCAGGACACCACCTACTAAGCCCCCTCCTGATTACAGTAAATAGCTCAGTTGTGGAGCCAGACTGAATGAGGTGCCTATCTGGGATGGCGACCACCACAACAGTCCTCCAATGACCTTCATGAACCTTCAATCCTGAAGGCTTTGACGCAAATTCACTACAATCACAGAAGAGTATGGGGAAACCTAAACTGAGGTCACCATGAGACAGAGCAACTGGACCCACCAAATTTTATTGCACGCTGATCAATGAGGATGATGTTATAATGCTGCGATGGAAGTGCATGTGCTTTGAGACTGCTTGACAGGGGTGTCCTCTGTTTTATTTTTATGTAAAACTTTTTTCATGGATAATTGTTCTTTCATTTGTACTTGGTGGAAAATTTAATGACATAGTATTCAGTGTTGTTGTTTCCAGGCATGAATAGCTACATGAGCGGGAGTGGTAATGGCTACAGTGGGATAGGCAGCAACTCCATGAGCAGCCTGGCCAACACCAACTACACTGCATTCTAAACACACACAGCCAGGCAGAGAAATGGGAACAATGGTGCTTCTCCACAGACCATCATCCTGTTTAGCTGCTGAGTTCCTTATTGTATGATTTGTGTTGTTTGTGTGGATGATTTTGATTGGTTTTATGTGTCAGATTGAGAATGCAAAGAACTTTTGAACAAATTCAGTTATGAATTGTAGATTTGGGATTCCTTGATTCTGTTGAAATGTGTCTGAAACATTGCAACAATGGATAGTAGGGCCAAGTAAAAGAGAGATTTATGAGCTGGCATTGGGTAGGTTGATTTAACCAGCTGTTTCTAGTAGATTTCTAGTGATGATAAATAATATATGGGATTTTTAGAGAGCTGAATCTTACAAGTCAAGGAGCGCTTGAGTAAGTAAGCAGGTTTATATTTTTCTAAAGAAACATTAGCACATTTCTTAGAAGTCATAATTTCTATCAGTAGGCTGTCATCCATAATAACACTTAACTTTGTAAGCATCAGCTGAAGGCATATCTATTCTCTTTGTCTTGTACTTTTTTTTTAATTCAGTGGTTTTTTCAAGGCAACTGACCTGTTTGGAAAACAAACATCATTAAAGTTTGCCTTTGACAGAAATTGAGTTTAGTTTGGATGGGGGGAAAGTGAGAGGATGCTTTTTTTCTTTCATGAAATGTCTAGAGCATCATTGGGAACAACAAGGGACTAAAGAAAAAATGTCCAGAAATGGTGGAAAAGTGGAGAGAGAAGTTCATATACTTAGGCATTGTGTGTCGAATACTGGAAATCTGATGCATTCAGAGCACTTAACATAATTCTAAGGGCACTTTAATTTTACAGTCTGTCAGATACTCCTTCAGGCAGATTTTTTCAAGGCCAAGTACTTGTGTTCATGGTATTTATAAATGGGCCAGCCATTGCTGTGATGCTGAAAGGAAGGATTCTGCTTATGACGCTCAACCACATGATGTTGCATTGCACCTATGGTCAATTTTTAGTTATTAACAGGTTATTAGTCAGCAATGAAAAGGCTATTCAATACACATGCAAAAAACAAATTGAAAATCAGACTTTCTATGAAAAGTTAATGATAGACTGCAAAAAGTGACGAATGAGAAATTGACAAGCATCATAATAGCTGGTCCAGATTGAGTGTTGGGATGTTTTGAAACCTGTTTTTAAAGCAAAAGGAAACCAAAGTTATGCCTTTATACATCATTATAAGGTAGAAGAAAAGCTGTAGTTATATTCAATCCAGATCTCAAAATTGACTATCTTGACCCCCCACATGGTAAAATGGTTTCTAGTGAAACTTTACTTCATAAATGTGAGTCATTTAGTGGTGGAGCGTCACATTTACATTCAGTGAAGATTGTAAAAGCATGTCTTCAAGTCTTTGTGTTAATCCTGCAAACAAAATAGAATGATCTGAGAATAAAAAGCATGTTAAGGGTTATATTTTTTCATGTGTTCATGGTCTGTCTTACTGTTGTATTTCTTTGTCATTGTGTGCCATGTAGTCAGTCTAAATGCGTGTTGCTTGTCCACACTTTGTTTTAGAGTACAGTACAGTATTGCCATGGAGACAGAGTCCAAATATGTTCTGAATGTTGTAACTGCCATTTCCCCTTTTGATGTTCATATTACTTGCAAGATACTTTACATGGACAATCTTTTGTTTGGCATCGAAATACTGTGTCTAGGTGCTTATTTTGAAGGAAATGGAAGAATGAATTTGATGATGTTAAAAGTAGCTGGTATAAATCTTTCCCACATACAGTGGCAAATGTTTTTAGTTATATTGGGTTAGAAGTGGGAATTAGGGGGGGGGGGGAGGGGAGGCCCCGATATTATTTGGCATGTAAGATGACTGTTAAAACCACTGAATGGAAAGTTCATGCAAATTAGAATGATTAAATGTGTGTAACAAAACATATATATATTTTGTGTGACGTGTCATGAAGTTTGTGTCTGTGTGTGTGTGTGTGGTAATGAAAAGATGCATGTGCATGAGTGGGGGATGGCGGTAAGCATTGGTATTACCTTAACGTTTCCCCACATATTTGGATCATCGCCTATTCTTGCTTCCACCATAATTTTGTCCCAAATTTCACCACAATATGTTAACATGGAGATTTGTTTTGTTGCAATCCTGTGAAATTTTTTTCATGGGAATATCGGTGTAAGCTGCAAAAAAGCCACCTCCTGAAGAGCACTGGAACTTGGCCTGTTCATCAGCTTTAAGTTTTGCCAAAACACTGTCAGTCAGTCATCTTCTGATAATAGATTAGTCATCTAGTCTGTCAGCATGAACTGACCCATTGAAGTAGTACTGTTTTTCTATGAATGTACTGACCTTGAAAACTTGTATATAGCCTCCATAAACAAAAACAATCTTGATTGATTGTGAAAGTACTTATTAAAAAAACACCCCACAGAAAATGACAACTTATGAAGTCTGCTTTATGTTCAAAAACAGAGCTTGAAAAATAGGTTTGTCTCATTTTCTAGTGCACAGGAAGATATTTTTCTTTTTGACTGCCTTTTCTTCTGTGGTGTTCCTGTCCTGCTGTTCCCACACTGTTCATTCCAATCTCTCTGCTCCAGCTATGCCCAGATTAGTTATGTTGCATCCTCATGATTGGAAGTCCACAGGGAGGACTATTAATGTTAGGCCACCTTGGGGCCACCAGCCAGAGGGGCCTTTTACTGCTGCTGGGTGACTTTGGTGGTGCAGTGGTGCCTGTTCAGAGCTAACATATGCAGGACACTGCCTATTAAACCACCTACTGATGATAGTAATAGCTCAATCATGGAGACAGACTACATGCAACACCCACCCAAGTTGTCCCACAATGTCCAACAACCTTCTCCTGTGAACCTCTAATCCTGAAGGCCTTGATACAAACCCACCACATGCACACACAGAAGAGTGTGTTTATGGGGAAACTGAAATTGAGGCCACCCTGAAAACCGTGTAACCGGGGCCGCAGATTCGCAATTTTCTCTTTTTGCTTGATAATCAAAGAGGATGATGTAATAATGCTGCTATGGAAGTGCATGTGCTCTGAGACAATGTGACAGAGCTGTACTGTATGCTTCCTATCATAATACATCCTAGCATCAACTTGGCCTGAGAACATACAGACACCTGCAGTATTGGTCAGGTAATTTGAGCAACTCTCTCAAAATCACATCCCTAAAGTGGATGAAGCTCAACTGTGCATTTCCTGTCTTCCCAATGAGCCCATAGCAAGTTCACTCTGAGTAGGAGCCGGCCAGATTCCAAACAAATCCCTATGACTTTATTGGATTCAAAACCACGACCTTCCAGTTTGTCACCCAAGGCGCTAACCACTGCACCAAGGTGGCTGGTTGCATAGATTTTAAATTACTAACCACCACACAACTGCCTCTTACTTATTGATCTGCTAAATAGTTGTCAACTGGAAAACATGCCCTTTAAAAAAGGAATTTGACACGATTTGACTTTATCTCTATTATTTAACTCCTTCAGGAATCATTGGGGCATTGCACTGAACTTTTCAGGCAGTGTGTCATTGGCAAGGTGGATTTGGCAAAGTCTTCCTTCTTTGAGTAAAACTGAAGACACTCGAAGATGGTAAAGCCTCAAGTGTTGATAGCAATTCTGCTGAACTCTTGAAACTTGGTAGGTAAGCAGTAATCTATATTCTGACTGCTGTAGGCATCAAAGTCTGTCATTCAGGGAAGTGGCATATAGTCTCTCAGCTGTATCAGTAAAATGGGATTGAACTCTACAGAAAGGGGCATATACCACACTCACACACTACACACACACACACAAAAGTGGCTTGATTGAGTTGCTGGTGCTATAAAATTCACCTCGCTACCAAATTTCCCTGACCATAAAGAGGGCAGGTACACATTTACAGCTGGGTGAAGTGGGGGAACTGTACTGAAGTCAGGCGCACAAATGGTCACCCATCCAATTTGGCAACCACGCTCGAGGCTGCTTAACTCAACTGGGGGAAAGCGAGTGCTCTGACCACTGAGCTATACCCCCCCCCCCCCCCCCCCCCCCAGCGCTCTGACCACTGAGCTATCCCGTCAGCTAGATAATCAAACAATTGTGCTGTTTACCATTAAGTCCCCAGCATCCCTACGGGGAAGCTAGGTAGCTTGAAAGATGGCAAATTGGCCACCATAAAGAAATTGATGTTGAGCAAAAACTAACCATTTATTTTTATTTATTCTTTTTTTTTTCTTTTACATCGAGGATAATGGAATAAGCAATCATATGCTTTTTTACATCGAGTCCCCGTGTATATGCAGTTGTGTAAATGTCATCTGTTCCCACCGGCACACAATGGCCTACTCTTATGAAAAACGGAACAGGATTTAACGTGTGCGCAAGATGTTCTGCATGCATTCGCACATGGGGCCTTGGTTTAAAGTCTTATCTGAAAGACTTTTGGGGGAAGTGGAGTCAACACTGATGTTCAGAGGAAAAATCCCCTCGACCGGGAATCAAACCCGGGTCGTCAAATTGTGAGCGCAATGTTCTGACTGCTAGGCTATCCCGTCCCCTACCAGCACCACCCAGCAACTTTACTTCAAAGCAACTATTGCAGTACTCATAGTCCTCCCATGCTTTGATTTGAGTTTGAGCTGCCTTCAACATTTTTTTTTTTTTTCATATTCAATGAGAAAGCATGCTTGACGTCTTCGAAGGTCATGTCAACACAGCATTAAAAAAAAAAATCACCTAAGCAGCTTTGCTTTCAACAAAGACAGCTCCAAGAATTGACATCCACAGAAAGATTCTTTCACTCTGGAATTGACCTAGGTAGGAATCCTCTACTTAAGGTGGTAAATGTAAATGAGTGGAGTGTGTCATGTGCCAGTACTAATGGGACTTAGTGCACTAAACCCTTGGTTATGATGAGAGACGCCCATTATCATTGAGGTGGTAAGTATGGCAGTGGTAAAATGTTGCTTTTGCCATGAAAGCAGCCAGGAGCGTTGAGCTTTGCCTCCCACGGTGGTAAACCATGAATCATTCTGTGCATAGCATTTGCATAATTTCTGTTTAATGAGTGCTGAAATTCAGTGGATGGCCTTGTGGCTTGCTGCAGACGGTGAGTGCACCATTAGCCTCAATAAATTGGGTTGGGTATTATTCACTTTACAGAGGAGGTTCACATTTCTTGGCAATGTTCATTTTGGCTACAGTACATGCTGAACTAAACTGTCTTGATCTGTTTGAGATGTAAACTGTTTAAGTGACTATATGATGGTCTTTTTTTTTTTTCCTTTAAATCAGATTTTCATATATGATGGTCTTATAAACTGCAGAAGGTAATTCTGGGGAAACTTGGGGTTGTTTACTGTTAAATTGAAATACTTCCACTGCTACAAGATCCCTTGCATCTACAGTTTTAGTGACTGGGGTCTCTTTATAGGCCAAGGCAGAGGTCACTGGGTGATAAATAACCATGTGTGTTTAAAAAAAAAAGTCCTTGGGATGAGACTATAAACCAAGGTCCCGTGTGCCAACACACAAGAACATCTTGTGCACATGTTAAAACCTGTTCCGCTTTTTGGAAGATAAAATTGATAAAGCTTCATACATATGGGGATTGGATGTAAAATAATAAAAAAATTAAAAAAGCACACAAGGGCTTATTCCATGTCCGTTGAAATAAAAATAATAAATGACTTGTAGATGGAAACATCAGACACATTATGTGACACTAAGGAAATCAAGCTTCTCTGGCAATAAGTAGGATTTGATCATACTTTTTTTTTTTCAAAAAGCATTACATAAGTTTTGTCTGAGGTTTGTCTTATCTCTGTGGGTAATAAAATATAATCAAGCTTTTCTGGGAATAAGTAGGATTTTATACTTTTTCTCAAATAGCATCACAGAAGTTTTATCTGAGGTCTATTTTATCTCTGGTGGTTAGAAAATTATTTTAATTTGCATTTATTTGGATTTTAAAACTTTGAGTTGGATACAGGCACACACTAAGAAGAAGACAGGGACGGGATAGCATAATGGTCAGAACATTGTGCTTGCAATTTGACGACCCAAGTTCGACTCCTGTTGGAGGGGATTTTTTCCCTGGAGTTAACATCAGTGCTGACTCTACTCTTCCCAAAAGTCTTTTGGATGAGACTGTAAACCAAGGCCCGTGTGCGAACGCACGCAGAACATCTTGCGCACACGTTAAATCCTGTTCTGCTTTTCGCAAGAGTAGGCTATTGTGTGCCAGTGGGAACAGATGACAATATGAACAAAACTGCATACACACGGGGACTGGATGAAAAAAGCACAAGAGTGCTTATTCCATTATCCTTGATATAAAAGAATAAATAAATAAAATAGACCCTACTTGTACACATGCATCTTGTGCTGCAAACCCTCTGACATGCTCGATTTATTCAGTTTGAAGAACACTCAAAAGCAGGGGGCCAAGATCTGGTACACATCTGATATTTTATTATTTTTTGGTACACATCTGATATAAAAAGGAGCATTTGGTGAATAACCTTTCAGTTCAGTGCATTAAAGCTTCCTTGTAAACAGAGCTAGTTATATACAATGTTATTGGAGAAAGATTCCAAAAGGCTTCAGTTGACCAGTAGGCCTACGTTTGGTTATTGCACCGCTCAAGCATTAAATTAAACTTAACACAAGTCTTCACTCCCGACATTATTTTTTGTTTTCCCTTATTTTCCCCTTTCTCCTCTTCTGAAATTGTTGATGGCGATTAGAAGTGAAAGGCAATTAAAAAAAAAAAAAATCAACTGATAAAATAAAGTGATTGTGGAATATTCTTCAACGATATCTCCTGATAATACTAGAACAAAGGCGAAATCACCCACCTGGTTACTGTGGGCAGCTAGGCCTTATAGATACCCGAAACTAGCCTAGGCCTGCTGCCCATGAGCAGCAGCAAACAAGAACTGCAAATCCTCACAGACAATTTAACAGATCGAGCGAGCGCATACGGCATGGAGGTCAGTACAGAGAAATCAAAGATCATGGTCAACAGCGCGAGTAATGACATCACGGAAATAAAGATGAATGGAGAAACACTAGAAGAGGTGAGTCAATTCAAATACTTAGGCTCCATCCTAACAAAAGATGGCACATCAAACAATGAAGTGAAAGCTCGCATTGCAACAGCAACATCTGCTCTAGTCAGACTCGAGAAGATCATCAGAAGCAACAACATCAGCTTCTGCACCAAATACCACCTTTACAAATCCCTCGTGATATCTATCCTCCTATATGGCTGTGAATCATGGACTCTGACAGCAGAGTTAGAGAGGAGAATCCAAGCATTCGAGAACAAGTGCCACAGA
This sequence comes from Stramonita haemastoma, assembly GCA_030674155.1. Taxonomy (NCBI): domain Eukaryota; kingdom Metazoa; phylum Mollusca; class Gastropoda; order Neogastropoda; family Muricidae; genus Stramonita; species Stramonita haemastoma. The sequence goes on along the minus strand of CM060316.1, from coordinate 57,525,480 downwards.
AGACTCCTCAAAATATCATACAAAGAACACAAGACCAATAACTATGTGAAAGAAGAAATCAAAAAGCGTGTGGGCCCCCAAGAGCCTTTGCTCTCCACCATAAAGAGGAGAAAGCTGATGTGGTTTGGTCACACCACAAGACACAACACCCTAGCAAAAACCATCCTGCAAGGAACAGTCGAGGGCAAGAGAAGAAGAGGCCGCCAAAAGAAATCATGGGTTGACAACATCAAAGACTGGACCGCCCAACCCCTGCAACACCTCCTACTAGCCACACAGGATCGTGAAGCATGGAAAAAGATCTCTGTTGCGTCTTCTCTCATGTCCCCCCTACATCCTTTGGGACATGGGACTGAGTGAGTGAGTGAGTGAGCCTAGGCCTAGCAGGACCTAGGCCTAGCCTAATGACTAGGCCTAGGCTAAGGTTGTCGTTCGTGAACAAACATTCCCAGAGTTCTCTTCGCCGAAAGTTAACTTCCGTTTGTAAGCTAGGGATTTAGAACAGGTAAGATTGCGTATGTTCTTATGAACGACAGAGATAAAATTAATATTAACAATCTGTATTAGCATTTGTGCTTTTAGCGTGTGGTATTTATCCCCCCATGTATTGTTTGCTATCGTACATTGGGTGTCGTGTCAGACTTCACTTCCTATTTCAGTATTTGGAATTAGCTTTTTTATGTAGGGCCTATAGATGTGTAAGTTGTATTGTAGTTTTGTAGTTGTACCATGTGGTGTTCGTATGATTTGAGTCGGTGGTCAGTGATCAACCTTGTCTTGTCTTGTCCTTGTATATATGTATTGTTCTGTCCCCTCGCCTCCTTCTAGACCACTGCTATTGTACTTGGTGCTAGTGCACAGACTGCAGGCGGAGCACGCTTGTTATCCATACCACCGGTCGTAGCTGGCTGCCTACTAAAGGCAAAAGATGGGTTGGGTTTGTAGCCTTTCCCATACGTCTTGGGTGTGAACCCCCTCCCCCAAGATTTTACTCTGTATAAAAAAGTGTATTTCAAGACCTATAGATGCTGCCTCCCAGAGATTTTATGATTTAAGCAATAAACATGTGCTCTAGTGGTGGGCACAGGTGGGTGGAGCAGTACTCTGAGCTCACACTCCCCCAACTTCATCAAGGTCCAGTTTGGAGCACCACAAGGTAGCATGCTTGGCCCATACTTGTTTCTGGTTTACATCAACAACCAGCTACACTCACTAACCACCCATACCAGACTGTTTGTCGATTACAAGCTGTATATGTTGTGGTTGAATCACCAGAAGACCAAGTCCATCTACATCAAAACCTTGACCAGCTTACTAAGTGGGAGAAGAGATGGGACATGGTATTTCATCCACTGATCCAGGGAAATGAACCACTCTACCAGTAACCTGCAGCAGAAAAGGCTTGCCCCTACCCCAGTACCAGCTACATGGGCACACATTGGACAATTTCAAGAAGCAATGCATGAAAGTGCATTTGTTTCATCACAGCATCTATCTAAAAAGAAACAATTAAAAGTTAAAGTCTGTCCCGAGCCTAAGGCTCATCAGGCCGGTGCTTATCCTGGTTTCTGTGGCGTTAAGCGCCTGAGAGTCATAGACTCCCTCCTGGATAGGATCAGGGTTCGCGCTAGGATTTTTTAAAACCGGTACTGCGAGTTGCCATTTCAGAGATATCTTGACCAACTCCCCCAAAATCGGTCCCAAGAAAATAAAATCCGGTACGTACTGTGAACAAAACGAAACTATTCAGTGAGGGGATGGGGGAGTGGGGGGGATTGTTCGGCAGCAAAACTAAATCTAAATTGAACGCAAATCTCTCAGACTTTGCCGTGCACTCGCTTCTTGGGCACGAAGCCACGCAGGAAATAGGATTTTTTTTCTAGCGCCTGTGCCACTGTCCTGTCAGTCCGTTGTTTTGCATGGCATCATTCGTGAGACTTATATTCTTCTTTCTTGTTTCTATGCTTAGCGCTCATCTAGATCTTTCGTTCAATTTAGATTTTGTTTTCGACTCTTCTCTCTCAAAGCAACGCGCAAATTCATAGTCAAAGACCCTCCGTTTTTTCGCTTTTCGTAAGAGCAGGCCATCCTGTGCTGGTGGGAACAGATGACATTTACAAAACTGCATACACATGGGGACTGAATGTAAAAAAGCACAGGAGTGCTTATTCCATTATCCTCGATATCAAAGATTAAAAGAATAAAGATTAAAGAAATCTAGGCCCCATTTACTCATTGTGAATGGAAGTTACTGTCATGCCGAGAAGAGCGCGAAGCTCTATTCTTTCACAGTAAAGCTTGCTGTTCTGCGTGCTAGGCTAATTATGCTGGCGCCAAAGATGTTCGTCGAAAGGGGTGGTGGTAGGAAGTGGTAGGTGTGTAAGCACGGTACAGGCGCATGACAGACTGTCAGAAAATGTCACCTCAGACTTTTTTTTTGAGACGGAAATCTAATCGGTCACAGGCAAACAGAATCGGTACGCGGTACCGGCTGCTTCGAAAATTTTCAGTATTCCCTGTTTACAATCGGTAAAATACCGACAATTACCGGTTATCGCGAACCCTGTAGGATGCCAGTCTATCGCAGGGTTAACCCCCAACACAAGGTTGGTACCCCTTTTACACCTGGTTGGGGTGAGAAAATAGCCGTAAAGTGCCTTTTCCAAGGGCACAACGCCATATCCGAAAGCTGGGTTCTAACCTGCAACCTTTAGATTACGAGTCCAACACCCTAACCACTAGTACTGGCGGGCGCTAGACTACAGCGGTCGCAAAAAAGAAACTATAAACAAACAAAAAACCTAAGGGAAAAATAGAAACGATGGAAAAAAGAAACAAAAGAAAGAAAGAAACAATAGTTTCCCCCTTGGGACGCATGGGGCCTGTCAGTATGAAAAGCATCCCCATCTTCTGGAAATTCTGTGATAAGAATTCCCACTTTTCTATCCCTCTCTTTGTTTCTGCCTTGTTTCTTGTCTTCCTGTCACCACCTCCTTGCTGAGTTTCTGCCCTTCTTGGTCCATTCTCCTGGCTTTTTTTCAGAAAGACTTGAATAAAGATAATAGTTCTCTGCCATGCTTAAATCAGATGCACAGGGCTTGATTTGTCAGTCGCTTAATGGCAGCACATTTTCACTCATATGACAAACAATAGCTACTGTCTGAGCATTTAACGAAGAAGCAGAAGAAACACGTTCGTGAGTGCATGTGTAGGGAGAGGGGTGGGGAGTGAGGCCAGGACTGAACATTTCTGTGTATTTTCAATCTGTTCTACTTCTGATTTAAATGAACACTCTCACATACCCACAGTTGTGTCAAGGTGCATTCAGACCAAATTGAATCAGAATCTTATATTTGAGGATAATGAGTATATCACTATATGCGCTGGTGTGCTTAAATTTTTTTTTTTAAACATCCAATCCTATTTTATCAGGGATTGCAATTATGATAAAAACAACCCCCCCCCCATAAAAAACCCCTCCCACCTAAATAAAAACCAACAAAACCCCAACACACACAACAGCAGCAACAAGTCAACAGCAATGCCACACACAGACACACACACACACACACACACACACACACACACACACACACACACACACACACACACACACACACACACACACAGAACTAAACAACATTCTCTCTCTCTCTTTGCTCTTTCCATCTCACTCTCTCACATGCACACACACATGCATGCTCATGTGCGCGCACACACCATGAAAAAAAATTGTTGGGACAGACTGGGAGACAGAGAAGGGGAGAGAAAACTAGGGTAGTAAAAAGAGAGAAGTAAAACTGTCTTATCCAAAAACATACATTATATGTATGATCACCCCCTAAACCAGTCTGATTTTTAAGAAGACAAACAAACCCATAATTTATAAAAGAATTCCTCAAGATTTAGGAATTAAAAAGATGAACAATTAAAAACCATTATATATTCTTAAATTTAGATCTAAATCATCAAGATTGTTTCCCCTATGCTACTTGATTGGGTAAAGATTTGGGTTTGTTTTGTTTATTTTACACAAACACACGCACGCACACATGCACGCACGCACACAAACACACATACCCCCCCCCCCCCCCCCCCCATTTTTTGTTTGTTGTCTGTGCCATTGAATTTTTTCCCCTGGGTGCTGGTGTAAGAATTTGGAGGTTTTTAAAAAAAATACATACTATTCATCTTTATCCATTTTCATTTTCAGAAGGGCGGTTAGTCATCATAGGAACAGAAACATGGGTGAAGAAGGGTTTGTGGTTCGCTGCAGGGGTCTGCCATGGTCGGCACAACCTGAAGATGTAGTCAAGTTTTTTGAAGGTAAGTACAAGGATTTCATACCATTGAACTTGATGTCATAAGTAATTTTGCAGCTTATTTGTATATTTGTCTTTTGACAACCGTACTAGTCTTGGTTTCTCTTCTGCTTCTTATGATTGTTAGTTGTCATTGAAAGGTATTTTCTAGAGGGTTTGTTTAGTTTTATTTATTGAATCATTGGTAAGTCATTTTCAAAATGATTGAGAAGTTGTAAATGGTTACCTGTTTTTGTTTTCTTTTACCGCTATTCCCAGAGCTATTCCCAGAATATAGTTTTTCCGATAAACAGAAGATTGTCGTTACACTAGTACAGTAATGTGATGGACACAACTCGGGGATGGGTTCAGTTGGCATGACCCTTGTTCAGGCTGCTTGCATGAACTGTCATCATCAGTAAGGGGTAAGGGTCGAGTCAGAATGGGCACTACTGAACCACAGACATGAGCACAAAATAACCCAGGGTATATTCCTGGTGGCATGACAACCTAACAGTTGCAATGTTCATAACTCCTTGTAGACTGCGAACTGAAAGATAATAGAGTGAGTCTGACTGTAGCTGTGTGGTGAGAACTAGAATGGATAGCTTTAGGAAAGTAAGTTCAGGATGGGGAAAATGCACACACGAAAGTGTACACAAACCAGAAGATCCACGAAAGCGATTATAAAAAGTGGTGAACACAAATGAAATGGAGTGTTGTTGTTTACAGGGTGTCAGATAAACAGAGGGCAGGAGGGGGTTCATTTAACCCAGTCCAGGGACGGGCGGCCCAGTGGAGAAGCCTTTGTTGAATTTGCCTCTGAAGACGACGTTCAGATGGCTTTGAAAAAGAACAGAGAACATCTGGGGACAAGGTACATTGAAGGTAAGTAAACAAGATGTCCTACTGCCCGAATAGTGTCTTGGTATCTATTCCTTTGCTTCAGTTTTTATGGCTATCATTTGTTGGGTTCCATATTTGCAGGCATAGAGAGCATGCTGGTATGTGAAATGCAGTCGAAGAAAAAGGAACACATTAACTGCTGTTGGAAGATGGGGGATAAGGAGGTAAGGATTCAGCTAAAAAAAATAACAACAGGATGTAAAGGCTAGCCAGGAAGGCTTTCGTAGCATAATTTACTGTTTCTTTTACCAAAACAACACACCTGAAACTAAACATAAAACTTCAGGTAACTGTAAAAAGGTAATGGTAAAGGTGTCCCATAACCTGTATGGTCATAGGGGAGCAAGGCATCAGAGACCTCTGCTTCTCTAGGGGCTAGCATGTTGAGGGTGGCACCCATCTCCTCTCCTTCACTGCTTTACCTTCCCTGGCCCTAAAGAGGGCAGATAACCCATTTACAGCTGGGTGAACTTAGGGACTGTACTGAAGCCAAGGTGCACAAACGGTCTCCCATCCAATTAGTAACCACGCTTGATGCTGCTTAACCTTAGCTTACCTTACCTTAGCAGTTAATTGTGCTATCCATATTTAACAAGGTACACACAATTGATGAAAGACACTCACAGCAAATGGCTACAGCGTTGTCTGGCTGAATTGAAGAAATTGTGGAAATGTGGAATGGGAGCTGTTAATTGGGAGGAAAGATTGACAGCAATTGCGTTTGATCTGTGCTTGCAGTGTTTCGATCCAAGAAGGGAGAGATGGACTGGGTGGTGAAGAGGTCGGGGATAGATTGCAACAATCTGTCTGACGCTGTGGTCAAGCTGCGTGGGGTGCCCTTCGGATGCTCCAAGGAGGAGATAGCTCAGTTTTTCACAGGTAACGGGGGGCTCCCTGTTGGAGCAGGAGGGGTGTGCTTCTGCACATCACACAGTAATTAAATACTGGTAGTGGAGTATTGCACAAGAATGAAATACGCTGTCTTCTTTTACTGAATAATGTACAGGATTATTAGAAGGGGAAAGAGGCAAGTACTAGCTGATGTATTGATGGTGGCTTTCTGAGTATAATAGGAAAAATAGTAATGATAGTGCTGCCTTTTTAAAGATTATTATGCGTGTATTCTAAACAGGTTTTTGTCAAGATTTGGAAGAACTGTCTGGGAAAATGAATGTATGTTGACCTTAGTAAAAGGTTTAGAATAGGAATATGTGTATGTTATAAAAATGTCAACATTTTAGGAATGGCTGGCTGTTGTGCAATGGGATAGATAGGCTGGGTATTTAAACTTATTGTGAACATCATTATGCTAATATTAGGTAGGGAGCAGGTGGTAGAATGAATGATTTTCAGTGGTTATCAGGTAGTATTATATCAAGTGTTATTTGGGTTAATTGTGTGATGATATTTGTGTGTGTGTGTGTGTGTGTGTGTGTGTGTGTGTGTGTGTGTGTGTGTGTGTGTGTGTGTGTGTGTGTGTGTTGGGGGGTGGTGGTGGTGTAAAAGCTGTGGGTGTTCACATGAAATCAGGTATAGGAGTAATTTGCCTGCAGCAGCTTGGTAAGATGGGTGTCCCAGGAAAAATATCTATGCCTTATCTTGTCAGTGAAAACAGATGGCTTGTTACATGTAATTTTCTGGCTTGTTGCTGATAATTCGCCTTGCTTTTGGTCGTAAGGTGATCTCCAGTGCACATCCATTTTCAAAATAGCCTACTCGAGGGATATAGTTCATCCAGGCTACCTTCATGGTGGGCAAAAACGGTCGCACATGTAAAATCTCACCAATGGCGAACTTCAAGAGTTCTAGCCAAGGAATGAAAGAAAAAGAAAAAGAGGGATGTAGTTGAATGCAATGGCAAAATTAACAACAAAAGCTGATGTTAGATGGACATTGGATTTTAACAAGGGATAATCACTGAGAAGGCCAACAAGTTGAAAGAAAGGATTGGCTGTGTATCAGGACCAATGGTTTTAACAACTGGCAGAACTGGAAAAAGCTCACTGAATACCAGGTAGTGTGAAATGTGCAAGCTTCCATGTCAGAATACATGACAGTCATTGAAAACAGCTGCCAAGATTTGAAATATAAGTTGTTTCATAAATTTTCCTTGTATTCTCTACACTAATTTACCCGAGAGGAGAGGCCATGAAAGGTTCTCAGAAGCATTGATAAATTTTGGCCAGGGAGCTTTGCCTCCCAGGACCCTGGCCTTGTTCCAGCCACTGTACTTCCCAAGCACTCTTGGCAGTGTCCTGTGCAGTGTTAATCTTGGGTCAATGTGTATGTGCAGGATGAAGTAAACATTGTTGTAATAAGTGGCAGTGTGTTTGCCGTTCTTCTGAATGGGGGCACTTAGCTTTCCCAGCGCTTTTATTGCAGGCACATTGCATGCTTATATATAATGTGTTTGTGCCATCCACACTCCCAGCCATAAGGGCCTAGTCTTCCACAAAAGTAGGGTATGCAGGACGTTTTGTTTACATATTAGTTTTTGTGTTTATATTAGACTGTTACATGCACCTTAAGGCTCTCTGAGGATCAGAATCTGAGTCAACGTTAGTCTGAGGAAAATCGCCTCAAGTATTATGGCTGAACAGTGACTTGAACTCATGGTCTACAACACTTTTGTATAGATTACAGATCTGATGTTCTGTCAGTCCCCTGGGCTGTTCTGCCATTTTGTACCACATTATCATGCTGATGATATTTTTTTTATCTGGCTCTGTTTGAGGACAGTTAGATTTTGTGCATTATATATTATTATTTTGTAAGTGTTGTGTATCAAAGTACATGTGTAGAGTGTTTGTCTGATTTGTATTGTAGTTTTGAATATATGTCTTCAACAGTGTTTATGTTTTCTAAAAAGAAAAAAAAAGAAGCAGCTTTTCAGGAGATTTATAGTGTTCTTGCACTGGATGAGTTGAGACACAGCATTCAGTGATGTTTGAGAATGTTCTCTAACAAACATGTGAAAACTTTAAAAGGAGATGTCTAGAATAGATGTCCAGGGTGGGAGAGAAGTGGTGGTGGGGATAGGAGGGAGGGGTGGGGGCAATTGGTTGGTGGGTTAGAGTATTGATTTGGATTAAATTGAAAAATAGAATGGGACTTAACTTGGTAGCCATGTATTGTATGAGAGAATGGGTATCGGTTGTTAATGATGAGTGGAGCGGATAGTGTGGGACTGTGGTATTCACTGTGGTTGATGTTTTCAGGGTGCCTACCTACTCAGGCTGGGTGCTTAAATTTGCTCTGGTTTTTGTTGGGTGGGCGGAGTAGGGTTGGAGATTGTTCCCAATGGGATTATGCTACCTGAGGATCGTCTGGGGCGCAGCACGGGGGAGGCCTTTGTACAGTTCGCTTCCCAGGAGATAGCAGAAAGGGCCCTGGGTAAACACAAGGATCGCATAGGGCACAGGTGGGATGGCCGGGCCTGATGGGGCACATTGTCTTTGTTGTTAATTCATTGCCTTTTTTCACATGGGGAGGGGGGTTGGGTCTGTGGTGGGGCTTTAGATCTAAGTAAATTACATGGGGTTGCTGATGAATTATTTTACAGTATTGTGACTTAAGCGCCCAGATCCCAACTGCGGTGGAGAAAGTACAGGTGGGTATAAGAGACAGAGGTGAAGATATGTCTCATTATTTTTCCCATTGAGTGGTAGGTAACGTGACTGTTAGAACTGATGTAGTCTGATGTTGGAGTTTTGATGTTCTGTTAGTTTTGCAGGTGTCTTAGAGGTTGATGTGAGACTTCAAATTGGTTTTTAAAACTGACAAACTTGTATATGCAAAATCTCAACATTGGTAAACCTTGGAGCACTAGCTAAGGAATGGAATTTTTTTTTAAAAAGCTGACAAGCAAAATTTTAAACAAAACAAAAACACAGAAACCCCGGCAAGATGTGTTAGTAGGATTTATGTTTTGTATAGAATTACATTTTGACTATCCAAATTACAATCAACCAAGTAGTGGGATTTATGCATTGTATAAAATTACATTTTTACTCTTCAAAATGCAATCAACCTTTTCTTTAATTGAGCTGTATCTGTTTTGGTATAGGTTTCAATCCAGCTTGTGTCTGCTAGATGGTTATTTCTACCACAATATATGCTCTCTTCCTCTCTCTCTCTCTCCTCTCTCTCTCTCTCTCTCCTCTCTCTTCTCTCTCTCTCTCTCTCCTCTCTCTCTCTCTCTGCTGTGTCTTCCTTGTGACCTGGTTTATATCAGGGATTTATGGAAAAAAAAGCATATAGTGTATTCCTTTTTTGATATTTTCAGAGCTGAAACTGGTTCATTATAATATCAGTATCGTTTTGATTGAAAAATGTCTCTTTAATTTAAAAAAAAAAAAGCAAAGTTTATACCCTACCCCTATCTTAAGGTGATTTCAGTTTGAGTAAAACTAAAAAGCAAAGCATTACATGCAGTTTAAACTTGTACAATGAAGTCAAAATGGATTTGTTCACATGACGTTTTACACTTTGTATTATATACATGTGTAAATTTTGGAATTACGAAAACAGTTCTTGTCCATTTGTTCATGAAATGGCAAGTAGTAACTGGCATAGTTCCAATCCAATCCAATCATGTTGTTTACAGCCCTGCTAACCACACAGGCCATATTGGGGCTGCCACCTAGTAAAATTTTAAATTCAGATTAAAAATGTTGATATACAGATTAAAACGGGGTATAAAACAAACTCTACTATCCTTCCATGTATCGATGTCCTGGTCAACCATAAGGGTCAACCCAGGGTGGGCACCGCATTGTGGGAAAAAACTGCATCAACCACACATAACACGAGATAAAGCCAAAACCAGATTCCTTAAAATGGCCTTATTCTTAGTGACTGACTATAACACTTTCATATCAGACAGAAAAGTTATAGCTTGAACAGATTTTAAAATGTGTCTCATGGCTAAAGCACCAAGGTTTACTTACAATGGCGAGATTTTGCGTTTGTGACCTTATGTCCATCTTTGAGAAAGCCACATTCCGACTCCAGGGATGTCTGAATATGACTCCATTGTGCATGCATTAAAAAAAAAAAAAAGTCATCCATTCTGACTAGCTTTCAATACTCTCTAGAAGTGAGGAACAAGTTTTAATGTGTGCACAAGATATTCTTGTGTATTTGTGCAGGGGACCTTGATTATAATCTCATCTGAAGAACTGTGGGACAGTAGACTCAGTACTTATGTTAACACTAGGAGGAAAATCCCCTCAAATGAGTGACTCTGTGCTGGCTCGAACAGACACCGTAAGATCTGGAGCTCAACGCTCTAACTACTAGATTATCCTACCCCCCAGAACAGATACACCTGTATATTGTGTATGTACACACACATCACACTCACACTCATACTCACACACACACACACACACACACACACACACACACACACACACACACACACACACACACACAAGCTATGCATTCACTCACACTTCACACACACACACACACACACACACACACACACACACACACACACACACACACACACACACACACACACACACACACACACAACACACACACACACACACACACACACACACACACACACACAAAACACACACACATCACACACACACACACACACACACACACACACACAACCAACACACACACCACACACACACACACACACTCTCCCACACACACTCACACACACACACACACACACAACACACAACACACACACACACTGTGCATTCGCTCCACTTACACACACACACACACACACACACAACACACACACACACACACACACACACACACACACACACACACACCACACACACACACACACCACACAACACACACACACACACACACACACACACACACACACACACACACACACACACACACACACACACACACACACACCACACACACACACACACACACACACACACACACCACACACACACACACCACACACACACCACACACACCAACACACAACAACACACACACACACCACACACACACACACACACACCACACCACACACCCACACACACACACCAACCAGGCAAATAGTTCTGTATCACACTTGTACCCTTATGTACTTTTTAAAGAAATCTTGAAAATCATAAAATGTTCGTTTTTTTTGTGACATGTTATATGTTTTACTCAAATTACAGATCTCATTTATTTTCTGACAAACTTCTTGTTTCATTTTACTAGTGTTTTTATCTCTTTGTCTGGGATTGGGATCAATCAGTAGAAAAGCGTTTAGGGGAGCGTTATTGTGTGTTGATTTTTTTTTTTTTGGTCAAGATTCGAGGTGATCAGTTGGTAGGACTATATATTCTAAACTTCCTCAAAGCAGAATAACTGCAGCAGCTTTTAGCTTTTCATGGACTGTTGTTTGAACACCAGGTACATCGAGATCTTCAAAAGCAGCATGGGAGAGTGCCAGGCGGTGTTTGGGCCTCAGGGCATGCGTCCTCCCATGGGCATGGCCATGGGCATGGGCATGGGGCGTCCTGGACCCTACGACCGAGGTGAACGCTTCCCAAACATCCCCATGGCCATGGCCAACATGGGACCCCCTATGGGGCCCTTTGCCGGCAGAGGCCGCGGTGCCAGGAATGTAAAAGGTGAGCTTAAAAATTGAAAATAAAAAGTAAAATTTTTTTTCTTTTCTTAAAGGTGAGTTTGTTTGTTTGCTTGGGTTTGTTTTTGTTTTTTTTTCTCTTAAAGGCGAGTTTTCAGAGGGAAATATCTTGAATTTTGAAAGAAGATGAGTGTTTGATATCCGTTGAAAAATTCTTAGATGATCAGCATTTTCTGTCTGTTAAAAAATCATACCCTTAGCTTGTGTCTTGTCAGATTCTTGGCATAGGAGTGTTGATAGCATTGCTCTAAATATCGGATTTGTGGAAGATTTGTCACAAACCTGTTTTATTGGATCTATTATGAAAGTAAGCAGCAAAGACAGGCCAGTTAAGTAATTTACATTTAGTTTTACAGTGTTCAGATATATATGAATAGGGTTGTATTTATAGCCATTTTAACATTAACCTCTTTACTGTGCTGTTGATGAACAGCATTTGTCATAGAAACCTCCACCAGCGATGCTCAGTTGACGATTGCTGTTTGTCATGATTCAGCGCTCTCTCTGTTTCGTCCAGCATGTGCCTGAGCAAAATATGATAGCAGCTAAAAGGATTAAGATGGTTGACAGCCAGTCAGAAATCTTCTTTTGCTTTGTTAGTTATCTGACAAAATCCAGACATGTGGATCTTGTAACTCTCGGGAAAAAGAAAATGGCCTGGCCATATTGGGTGGAATGGAAAGTGCCTGGTCTTCTCCTGTGCTTGTAACTCTGCAGGAGGTCTGCCTGCTGACCTGTTGACCTGTTTCAACTTCAGGGCAGCACATCAGAAAATTCATAAGAAACAATTCAGATTTGCATGAAAAGCAAGAGAATGGGCTGAACAGGCAGAAAATAATCAACTACATGTGATAAAAATCATATTTAAAACTTTAAGGTAGTGAGCACAGGACCCTGGATAAACACTGTGCTAAATGAAATAAGAGACAATACGCTGCGCTTCAAAATCTGTAGATGATACTGCATTTTTCTTCTCCATACTGGTGTACTAAATGAAATAAAGACAATACGCGACGCTTCAAAATCTTTAGACGATACTGCATTTTTGCTCTCTATACTGAAACTTGTTTCCCCTCATGGGCACGGTGTGGGTTGTTCAGGTTACTACGAGGATGAGTTCGAAGACTACAACATGGCCTTCAGCAACATGAACTTCATGGGTAACCGAGGTCGAGGAGGCATGCGGCCGCCCCGAGGGCGTATGCAGGGGGGGATGATGATGGAGGAGCGACCTCGAGGGGCCCCTGGCAGTCAGTATGTCAGCAAGACCGGTCACTCCGTGCACATGCGCGGCATGCCTTTCCTGGCCATCGAGCAAGACGTCTTTGATGTGAGCATTTTACAGCTTGCTTTTCTTTTTTTTTGGGGGGGGGAAGAGCTCTGTAGAAAAGGAAATGTGTGGCTTACTGTATGGCCCAGTGTGGCTGAGGAAATAAAAGTAATTAGTCAAATTATTCGACAATCTTTCTGCTGTGATCGCTGTAAGGTGGTGGCATTTAAAGTGGGTTTTTAAAATTTTGTTTTTGCTTCGGTAAAGCCTTGGTAACCCTTTCTTATTTGAGAAGTTTTAAGGTACTTTAATAGTAGTCATGGATTCACTCGTAAACAGTTTGGTTTCACAGGTCATCATTGGCTTCATAACTGACACTTTACCACTCAGTTTTTAAATAGATTTATATATGAAAGTTTGCACATGAATCCGTGGACTTAATGTGTGTGTCTTGTGTCTCTGTGTGTGTACATGTCATACATGCACACATAGATGTATCTTGAGGAGGTAGGATCATTTTGTTATTATTAGCCTTTTTTATCACCTGACCTGAAACCTAACCTTGATGATATTATTAGTTAGACCTTCTTGAAAGAACTCCTCAACTTCCTGCATGTATCTCAGATTTTCTTTCTGTTACAGACTTCTTTCTCCCCTCACCCACCCTAGTTCCTTCTCTGCCTGAAAAGAAATTAATTTTCATGCATTTTTAAAATTTCAGTTCTTTTCACCTCTGCAACCAGTACGAGTGGACTTTGAGTATGGGTCTGATGGTCGTCGGACTGGAGAGGCAAATGTGGACTTTGCAACTCACCAGGAGGCTATGGAAGCCATGAAGAAACATCGTGCAAACATGCGTATGTATCTTAACTGCTGCTGCCTTCTGTGCTCAGTGTTTTTCTTTAGTTCCTTTTGTTTTTAAAATGTCCTTTTAATTGCTGATGCAAACATTTTAGATAATGCTTCATCTAAACTACTGGTAAACACTCCAGCATTATGTTTTATACTGAAGAATCCTGCTGTATTTATTATTTGCTGTAATCTCTCATGGTTTTGTGTATGCATTTTCATGTGCCCAAATAGGTTTTTTTTCTGAAAAAACTTCGACTTTGACTCACCTCCCACCTTATTTTTATACTCAAGTAGTTGTTGTGCATTCCCCAGCTTAATACTCTGGTGGGAGTCACCCAGAATATGCACTGTGACTCCCTCATCCCACCTGGGAATCACTGTGAGATAGGAGGCTTTCTGGATGAGAAGTTTGCATATACGACTGTTTTTAAGTCCCTGGCCATTTAGGCAGCCAGCCAGCCATACTGCGACTTCAGAGGATATAAATACTCCAGTAAACTTTGCTGTGGTTTCTGTTGACAGAGCACCGCTACATCGAACTGTTCCTCAACTCCACACCCAACTCGCGCGGGGGCCTGGACGCGTGTGGGGGGGGTTACGCGGGGGACATGGGGGGTGGGTTTCCTGCCGGCAGCATGAGCAGCGGAGGCGGGAACTTTGGCAGCAGCTCTGGGGGCGGCTACGGCAGCAACGCCAGCGGCAGTTTTGGAATGGGGGGTGGCAGCAGCGGTGGTGGTGGGGGAGGCGGGGGGTACAACACCAGCAGCTACAGCTCTGGGCCGGGGCAGCAGTACAGCAGCAGCATGGGCGGGGGCGGCTACGGCATGGGCAACAGCAGCATGGCGGGCAGCAGCATGGCGGGCACCGGGAACATGGGCGGCAGCAGCACCTACACTGCCGGCCAGGGTGAGTTGGTCTGTCTGTCTGTCTGTCTGCTGGTCCATCCCTAACATTACACCTGGGTTTTTCTTTTGTTTGCATGGTACAGGATTTAACTCGTGTGTGTCTGTGTGTCCGTCCCAGAGCAAAACTTTTCCCTACCATCTCTCACCCCTCCTCACTCTCTCTCTTTCTATCTCTCTCGCTCGCACATGCACACACACACACACTTTAAGTGTTTTATTTTCATCTTTCAACTTTGGAACTTTCTTTAAATGAAATTGTTTTTTGAGGAATGAATTGTTTTTTGAGGAAGGTCCTTTTAAATGGAGTGAGGTCTTTAAAGGTCGTACATTTGCTTTCAAAATTTCTGTAAGAACACTGGTAGTGAACTTGTGTCAACTCAAGACACTGGGAAGTAGCCATGGCAGTCAAAGATTAAACCCACAAGTGATGCTGACAGTGATCATTTAAAGGCTGAGTGCTAATTGTCTTCAAGGTATTCTATAAAGTCATAATGGCAAATATTCTTTTAAACTGACTTAGGATCCTTTAGTCCTTAAAAAGGACCCTTCCTTTGGCTTTATGCCCTGTACCTGGGAACCCAGTGACAAAGATGTTTGTCCACATAATTAATAAACTTTTTCTGATGCATCATTTTCTCATCCCATGTTCAAAAGCAAGGAAAGGAGATCACGTGTAACTATTGGGTGTTAAAAAAACAACAACAGAACTATTGGGTGTTAAAAAAAACAACAGAACTATTGGGTGTTAAAAAAAACAACAGAACTATTGGGTGTTAAAAGTGACCACAAAAAAGTGAAAAGAGAGAGAAGGGGTGGGGTATCAATTCAGTGTGGTAAGGAAAACATGATGAATGGATAACAATAATTGTGTCTTCAATCAGGTGTCACATTTGAAAGAATGGAGGCTGTCATAAGTGATTATTTGCACTTTTGTCACTGCCACAAGTGCCGGTTGGGTTTTCCTCTTCTTTTCTCATTTTTCCTTTTTTTATCATTTTGAACCGTTGAAAATTTCCCTGTTTTTTTTTTGTTGGGGGGGGGGGGGGGGGGGGTGTGGTGGAGCAAAATTCTGTGCCTAGTCATAATTTAGTTACTGTGATTCATTTTTCCTGGTATACAGTATAGTAAAAGAGTAGTGACCTGTGTTGTGCTGACGGGAGTGACTGTGGTGTGTTGCAGGCGGCATGAACAGCTTTATGGACGGGGGTGGCTACAACATGGGCAGCAGCATGGGCAACATGCAGAACCCCAACTACACAGCCTTCTGAACTGCCATGCTCACATCACAACACGCACACACACACACACACACACACACACAGTGTGCCAGACTGAGGGACGGAAGACAGGATTTGGACTTGGGGTCAGGGGCTGTGGGACTGGATGGGCAAAGAGTATACAAGAAAACCAATCTGGGATGATGTGTGATTAAAAGAGTGTGGTGTGGAATAACTGGACATTTGCATTGTACATGGGAGTTGAAATACTGGAAGATTCATGGTGAGTGCGGATCTCTGGGTCGTATGGCTTATACTTGTGGAAATTGTTTTGGTTCCAGACAAACCAGCTTTCATTGACAAAAGCCATTGTAACTTGTTCGTATTGAGAGTGGGAACGTCTGTGGTATTTGTATGTTTTTACAATATACTGTACAGGGGACGCCAGGCTCCATTATTCTCTGCTGCCATTTCTTCCCTGACCTTAAAATTTGATGCATTTGTAATTATGAAATTATTATGCAAAATATAGCAATTAATAACACAGATTTTCTAACGTAAGATTAACTGAAAGGAGAGTTACATGTAAAAATAACTTTTGTATTTTTATTGTTTTGTAAGAGGTACATTTAAGTATTCTGTGTCATACATCGGTTCATTTCTTCCCATACATTTGTGATTCTGCAATGTCTCCTTAATAATTAGAAATCGGTGCAGTAGAGCTTGAATGGTAATCAAATTTTGTTGATGCAAAAGCTGTCGTGTGCTCAGCCACATTTCTGAGTATGTAGTAAAAGTTGGTTGTATTGGAAAGAATAGCATCAGTCACTGAACTAAAGCATTCTCTCTAACCCAAAAGAAAGTATTTCTGATTTGTGTAAAAGCCTCAAATCTGCTGTCTTGGGGGGGGGGGGGGGAGAGGGGGGGAGCAAAAATGTATTTTTACCAAAACCTTTCCGCTTTCACTCCCGAGTTTTAATTCGTAAGAATCTCGCAGTGATACAAGAATGCGTTTGTTTAAAATATTTTTTAACTGTTTGAAATGAGGAAAATTGCCCTTTATATCGTCATTAAAAAAAAAAGAAAGAAATTGGTGCTTTCTGTTTACTCAGACCAATTCATTGATCTGTGGGTCCTAATAAAGAATGTTTTTTTTCCTTTTGGAGTGCGTCATTTTAAAATGTATGCTTTGTCTTGGACAGTTGTATCATTTTGTTTCTGCTCATGGTGTGCATTGGGGTCTTTTTGCTTGATTGGAGTTTGATTCATTGGTTCTATGGTACTTCGTTTTGTGATGTGTTCTTTGTACTTTTGTCTTGTCTGCAGCATAAAGTTGACAATAAAACTTGATTTTTGTATCAGAATTTTTGTATTTATTATTGCATGATTATTTCTGTTTGGATATGAAATGAAGATAACTATCAAATCTCATGAGCACAAACAACATTCACCTCGCTTTAAAACAAAAAAATCAAATAATTATCTTGAAATAGCTGTCATATTACTTGACAGTAACTGAGAGCACAAGTAAAAAGGTCGAGGTGTCCCATAACCTATGTGGTTGTAGGGGAGCGAGATGTCAAGACCTTGGCTTCTCTAGGGGCCAGTATATTGAGGGCGGTGCCCATCTCCTCTCCCTCGCTGCTTTACCTTCCCTGACCCTAAAGAGGGCAGGTACCCATTTACAGCTGGGTGAACTGGGGGACTGTACTGAAGCGAAGGTGCACAAACGGTCACTGAATCTTTGCATCTTTCTTTTCTTTTTCTTGAAAGAAATCAAGGACCATTTCTGAAGTTTAGAACAAAGCAAAATTGCATTGGATGTCAACACAATGAGGAAGTTAAAAGCACAGGGTGCATCCACACACGCAAACAGCGAAATAACAAACAAACTGGCATTAAAATTGGAAAGGCAGTGTTTAATGTACTTTTGAATATACCTGTATAATCAAATAATAATCCAACATAGTGTTTTCCTGGAGAATTAGATACTGGTTTTGATGTTGCTGGGAAAAAAAATTGACCAGAAATTTCCGGAATAAAATAGTTTGTTGACTAAAAGGCGAAAAAATTTATCAAAAATTTCCGGAACAAAGTAGTCTTGTCAACAAAAAGGCAGATACTAACATGACAAGATGTTCATCTGTGTGGTTGTTCTTGTGCCATGTTCTTGTTAGTAACACATACACAGTCTATGTCGTGAGCTTTGTCTTTAACAGTTCTCACAGGTATGAAGATTCTTCTACGGTCATACACACCAGTTATCGACAGGGAAAAAGAAAAACTAAAGTTGTAGCTGGTTAATGTTTTCAGAACAAGTTCAGTCAATGTATTCTATTTTAGTTCCAATCACACATCCGATACTCACTACATAACAAGAGGTGCTGAATGCGTAAGAAACTAACAACAAAAAATATAAATGCTCATCATACTCAGGTCCATAAAAATCAATTGTCAGAATTAAAAACTTTTTATAAATTAAGAACAAATTTTGTATCCATTGGCATTAGATGCCTCATTTCAAACACTATCGGAGAAGATGTGAGAAAGCAAACATTTCATTCACCATTGTGCACTTTAGCATTCTACATCTGCTACACCTCCCTAGAGGAATAAAAAATAACAAAATAAGTGAAATGACATTCAGTGCGAGACATCTACCCCAAAAAAAAGCACAGACCATCAGCAGGTGATTAAATGCTCTACTGATCCGGCATCAACATTTCTGAAGGCAAGTGCCCACGTCTGTCTGTTTTTTTTCTCTCCAAAAAACTGTAGAAAACATTAACTCTTTTATGCCATATGGCTTCCACCCACGAGTCCAAATGTCGATGCATTTGTTCACAGTATGCAATACTGATTTTTTTTATTTAACACTCCTGGAAGTGTAGTTTACTATCTGCAACATTCGTAGTTAACTACATTAACAGTCCCACCCCCCCACTTTAAAAAGAAAACAAAAACAAAACCCCCAAACCACCCTCTTAAAAAAACAAACCCAACAACTAAAACCCAAACCAGCCTCTTGAAAAAAAACAAACCCATACACAACAAAAAAACCCAGAGCAGCAGAAATCTCCAAAAGGAAGCATCTAGTCTGAAAGCCTAACACTTTGTTTGCCTACCCCTCAGTCACAATCCCACAGGATAATTGGCAAAAAAAAAAGTATGAATTCAATGAGGCAATGTTTTTTGTTTGAGGGCTATGCCCATGCACAGATGCATGATTACATAAAAATTGAATTCAGTGCAAGGGAAAGACAAATGAAGTGCCAGTATTTGTGATAGTTTTACATTCTAAGCTATTTTTAGCTAAACTGCCAAAAATTGGTGATTGGAAAAAGTGTCACACAAAACTAAAGAAAAAAAAACACCCGAAAAAAAAGAACAAGAGGAAATAATGCAGGGATAATTTGATTACATAGTACTACATGAAACAAAAGACTGAAAAACTTGCCTAAACATTGTTAATATGTGGATGCATACAACACAGAAATGTAGAAAAATATCAGCTGATATATTTTACATATACGACAAAAACACTGAAGTAGAAAAATTATCCCTTTTTTTTTTTTTACACAAATTTCATTCAGTTCAATGAATAACAATCATGCGAATTTTTTTCTTCTGTTGTCGCTCGTGCTCCAAAAATGTATAATCAAATGCCAGTATGATAGTCCCACTACAGTTTCTGTACAAATCTCACTGGTTATAGTAACTTATTTTTCAGTGGGTTAAATCAGTCAGTCTTCAACATTTCACGGGCAGACACAGCTGCCCCAAGACTGCCTTGAAAACAAAAACAAAAATCACAGCATTTGGATGAAATCAGCACAATGCGAAGATGTGCCTATTACAATTTTTTAATGTAGCTTTTCTGTAATGTATGAAATAACATATTTTCTTTTAAAATTGTTGCATGTGAATATTTGCAATGTTTATAATAGTTATTCTGTTCTTCTTGTTGGGGTAATCAAAAGTCTTCATTCACTGCTTTCAGCGAGTGTTTACACCAATCATACATGAATGTGAACCTGCTGTTAACAGCATTCCTTCAATCACTCCTGATGCCTGATGAGACACAGGACAACTGCATGATCTTCACAAAACAGGACCATCTTTCTTTTTTTAAAACATACATTTCTTCTGGAGATGCGCAGGACTCCCCAAAGTGTATTTGGGGTTAAAAAGGATTATGTAGGTGACCAATGTCTTGGATACATTAGAAAAAATTGTTCACAAGCAAAAAAAAAACAACAAAGTTCGATTAAGTCTGGATTCTAGCTTTAATGTGGCTTGCATGATTTTCTTGAACAAACAGCTGTTACATACAATAAATAATCTCCAGAACTGCTGAGAGACAGAGAGAGACAGAGAGAGAAAGAGAGAGACGAGAGCGAGTGAGAGAAAGAGAGAGACGAGAGCGAGTGAGAGAGAGAGAGAGAGAGGGGAAAGAGATAGAGAGAGAGATACACAGATATACAGAGATAGAAAGAGAGACACTGACAGACACAGACAGAGAGAGAGAGAGATCTTTTGTCACTGCAGATGCACCCCGGACAGGTCTAGTCGAGGAAGGTGGTGGTGGTGGTGGCACACTTCCACATGGCGTTGAGCAGCTTGACAAAGCCGGTGTCTTTCGGCTTCTCCAGGCCCCGCATCACACGGCGCTTCATCACCGACACAAACTCCTTGTTGCTCAGCTCCCCGTCATCTGTAGGCCACAGAATAGATAGCCTAGTGGTTAGAACATTGCGCTCGCAATCTGAAGACCTGGGTTCAATGCCCGTTTGCAGAGATTTTTCTCCTGGAGTTTTTTTTTTCATTCCCCCCCCCTCTTTTGTTTTGTTTTTTCTTTTCCTTTTTCCCCCCTTTTTTTGTTTTGTTTTTTCCTTTTCCTTTCTTTTTTCTCCTTCCCCCCCCCCTTATTTTCTTCTTTTTTTGTCCCCCTGGAGTTAACATCAGTGCAGACTCCACTCTACCCAAAAGTCCTTCCGATGAGACTATAAACCAAGGCCCCATGTGCGAACACACGCAGAACATCTTGCGCACATGTTAAATCCTGTTCCACTTTTCGGAGGAGTAGTCCATTGTATGCTGGTGGGAACAGATGACAAAATTTACAAAACTGCATACACAGGGGGACTGAATGTAAAAAAGCACACGAGTGCTTATTCCATTATCCTCGATATAAAAGAATAAATAAATGATATATAAATAAATAGTAACACATGTTCTTTGAAAGTCAGGCAACATCCATGGATTTCAGTGTCACAACATCCAAAGTTGAATCTCACCCTCTCTCACACCCCTTCAGCTAATCTTTTCTTCTTACAGTGCATACTAAGTGCAATCATATCCGTTTTTTTCTTACAGTAAGTTGAACATGACTTTTTTGTCAGTTCATAAAACTTCTGATGTTAAAATGAAATGGCTTCAATTTAGGAGAATTCATAGGTGTCTTGGGATCTATGCTGTACTGAAAGAGATAGGTGTGACTGAGTGATTTCTGCACTTTTTGCAATACAAGTTTGTATGCCTGTTTATACTGAAACGATCTAATTCTAATTTTATGAGGCCATCCATAGGGTCTCTAGACAGGACACTGCTAAGCCATACATGGTACTCATGAAACCTCTAAGCCATACTTACTGTTTTCATCAAACAGAGTGAAGACAACATCGATCACATGTTCTGTCAAATCAGCCATGGCCACCGTCTTTGCAACATGACGGAAAGTCTCTGCAAGGAACAAAAAAAAAGAAAAAAAAGAGCAAACTTTGAAAATCTCATTTCACCTTTATCATACTTCCTTACTTGACTTCACATATACTCCCCTAGCTCCTCCTTTGGGTTACTGCACTAAAAAAATTTTTATCATTTTTTTTTTATTACACAGTATGTCCTGGGACAGTTGAGCTACTTACTCATACCAATGCCATTGGTCAATCAATTCAATTTTCAACCCAAATCATTTTAGACTTCACAGAGAGAAGTAACAGCTCAATAAAGGTGATATTTTCAACCCAATATAGACCCGATTTGACTAGTTAGCCTTTATTGGTTCTATCTGCTTGTATACCATGCTTAATGGTGCTGATGAAAGTGTGAAATCTCCATGTATGGGAACAAAGTCGGGGGGGGGGGGGGGGGGGGGGGGGTATAAAAATAAAATCACCCATAGAGACCATGATTGTCATGTTTGCTGGCCCAGAGGAGGGGGGCAAACAAAAACTAAAAATTAATGTCAAAGTCAAACCCATACTGGGGTCCCCTCAGAGAGCAATACTAAATACTAGAACTTAATTTTAAAAGATTGTTTCAGAAGGAAAATATGTATGCTTTGTTTGTTTTGTACACTTCACAATCTCGTAAACTTGCAGGTAATCTTTTTGGGGTTGTTGTTTTTTGTTGTTGTTGATGTCTTTCAAGACAGACATTTGTGACCAATCTCGACTTTGCAGAGAGACGGACTCTATTT
This sequence comes from Stramonita haemastoma, assembly GCA_030674155.1. Lineage (NCBI taxonomy): Eukaryota > Metazoa > Mollusca > Gastropoda > Neogastropoda > Muricidae > Stramonita > Stramonita haemastoma. The sequence continues at coordinate 57,502,908 of CM060316.1, read as the reverse complement.
CAACCGATTTAAATTATACTTAATATCAGTCAGGGAGGAGTTTGCCTAACTTTTTATTGATCTTTAAACATTTTTTAGCTAGTTTTGTTGGTTTTGTGAAGAAGGTAGGTTTTGACAGCAGAAGTGGGTTACCTCTGTCGATGGAAACACCTGCCAGGTGGTAGAAACTGAGGGCTGTGTCCACATCGTTGATGCTCTTCAGAAACTTCCAGAAAGCCAGGTACTCTTCAAAGGTGATTCCCTGCAAACAGAAGTGCACAGTCATATGTCATCCCAAAGAATATATCTGTCTGTATATATGCGTTCAATTGCTAGCAATACAAAATGTACAGAAGTGATAGTCAATATTTTAAAGGACAATACTTTTATTAGCCACCCTCCCCCCCAAAATCCCCTATCCAAAATTCAGACAAAAACCTCACTTTCACATGCAAAATAAAACCCTCAATTTACTTAAAATTTAAAAAAATATAAGAGAAAAATAAAAACATAACACACACACCACTCAAGAAATGATACAATTTTCTTAATAACACAACAGGCCACATCACAAAAATACACACACACACACACACACACACACACACACACACACACACACACACACACACACACACACAACAAAAGGGAAAATCCACCATACGTGAGGCTCCTCGCTGAATTTCCTCTTGACTCGTTTCAGCATGCGCGCCATTTTCTTGGAGGGCAGGCCGGCGTAGGTCAGCAGGATGTTGCCAAAGTCCTTCTCCGAGATTCTTTTGTCGTCCCCACAGTAACGCTCAAACTGCACACATAGAGAAATCATTAACAGTCAAAAACATCAATCATCCTTTCATCTGGAAAAGATGCCATGAAATTAATCCTTCGGATGAGACTATAAACAAAGGTCCTGTGAGCAAACGCATGCAGAACATCTTAAGCCTGCTCCGCTTTTTGGAAGAGTGGGCCATTGTGTGCCGGTGGGAACAAGATGACTAAAGTTACAAGACTGCATACACACGGGAATGGATGTAAAAAAAAAAGCACATGTGTGCTTATGCCATTATCCTTGAAATAAAAGAATGAATAAAAAAAAAATCAAATTTGAAATCAAAAGTAAAGTTTCAATGAGACTTATAGGAAAGATCTGACTCCAATATTTCTGATATACTAAGTGCTAAAAATGTTTCTAATATTGCAAGTTACATAGGTATGTTAACTGTTCACTAAGCGTTCATGTTTTTGTTATTGCAAGTTACTCATTTTAACTGTTCATATCATTTCATGAAAATTCCCAAACTCAACAGAATTGTTCACAAACTTGTCAAATCTTGACAGGGTGTGTAGAGGTTTGAGTTGCAAAAGGGCCCACACAAAATGAAGCAATACATGTATGCGCATACTGAAATATTCTTTCATTCTATCAGGGACAAATTTATCTTTTCTGCACACACATTTTCTGTATAAGTGTTTAAAGCTTTTATTAGGTTCCTCAGATAGGGTTCAACAATGGTGAGGTTTTGTGTATGCAACTGTTTACCCGCCATTAAGGTAGCTGTATTCTGACTTTAAGGATGTTTGGGGACGATGTCTTAACACACTACCATTGAGCACAAGTTTTAAAAAAAAGAAACGTCACTCATTCTACCAGCACTCTTCTGAGAGGCAAACAGGTTTTAATATGCAAGATGTATTGTGCGCATTCAGACACAGAACCGTGGTTTACAATCTCATCCAAAGGGCTTTTTGGGGAGTGGAGCTGACAATGATGTTAAAAATTCCTGGGGGTAAAATCCCCTTGAACAAGTGTCTTTGCTGTGGCCTGAAGATGCTCTGTCAGTCTGCAAGCTCTACACCAGCCACTTGGCTATCTACCCCGACTCCCCCCTAAACATTTTTTTTTTTTTTTGGCTGCCTCTTCTGTGACGTTCCTATCCCTACTGTTCCTGTGCCACTCGTTTTCAATCTCCCCACCAAAACCATACCCTCCCCCTGCCCCCAAAACTTTATAAAATCAAAACTTTTTGAGTTTGGATCAACACTACAGAGTATGACCAGGGTTCGCGCTAGGATTTTTAAAAACCAGTACTGCCAGTTGCCATTTCAGAGATATCTTGACCAACTCCCCCAAAATCGGTCCCCAGAAAATAAAATCAGGTACGTACTGTGAACAAAACGAAACTATTGAGTCTATTCAGTAAGGGGGTGGGGGAGGGGGTGATTGTTTGGCAGCAAAACTAAATCTAAATTGAACGCGAATCTCTCAGATTTGACTGCCGTGCTGCTGCCACTCGCTTCTTGGGCACGAAGCCACACAGGAAATATATATTTTTTTCCAGCGCCTGTGTCACTGTCTGTGTCAGTCCGTTGTTTTGCATGACATGTTTGTGTGACTTATATTCTTCTTTCTTGTTTCTATGCTTAGCGCTCATCTAGATCTTTCGTTCAATTTAGATTTAGTTTTTGACTCTTCTCTCTCAAAGCAACACGCAAATTCATAGTCATAGACCCTCCGCTGCTTTTCACTTTTCATAAGAGCAGGCCATCCTGTGCCGGTGGGAACAGATGACATTTACAAAACTACATACACAGGGGACTGCATGTAAAAAAGCACAGGAGTGCTAATTCCATTATCCTTGATATAAAAGATTAAAAGAATAGAGAATAAATAAATCTAGGCCCTATTTATTCATTGTGGATGGAAGTCACTGTCATGCCGAGAAGAGCGCGAAGCTCTATTCTTTCAGAGTAATGCTTGCTGTTCTGCGTGCTAGGCTAATGAGGCTGGCGCCAAAGATGTTCGTCGGAAGGGGTGGAAAGGGGTAGGTGCCTAAGCACAGTACAGGCGCATGACAGACTGTCAGAAAACGTCACTTCAGACTTTTTTCTTGAGATCGAAATCTAATCGGTCACAGGCAAACAGAATCGGTACGCGGTACCGACTGCTTAGAAAATTTTCGGTATTCCCTGTTTACAATCGGTAAAATACCGACAATTACCGGTTATCGCGAACCCTGGTATGACCCAAAAAAGACAACACAGAGCCCAAAAAAGACAACACAGAGCCCCCCAAAACCAACACAGAGCCCAAGAAACCAACACAGAGCCCAAACACCTAACACAGAGCCCCCCCAAAACCAACACAGAGACCAAAAAAACCAACACAGAGCCCCCCCAAAACCCAACACCAAGCCCAAAAACCCCAACACAGAGCCCCCAAAACCCAACACAGAACTAAAAAAAACAAACACAGAACTAAAAAAAACCCAACACAAACCAACACAGAGCCCAAAAAAACCAACACAGAGCCAAAAAAAACCAACACAGAGCCCCCCCCAAAACCCCACAGGGAGCCCACCTCAATGCGGTTGATCTCTCGCTGCAGTTGGCGCTGGAAGTCGAGGAACTCTTTGTGGGTCAGCTTGCGGCGGCCGTCCTTGCTGAAGAAGTAGCACTGCAGGGAGGAGCTGAGGCCGTGGTCCACACTGCCTGTCACCGCGTGGTCACGGTGTCGCATCCCCACATACGTCTGGTTCCGGATCACCTCCTGCACCTACACCGTACACAGCCACTGTCTATCACATTTTGCTAATTAATTAACCCTCTTGCATTCGGATGCACTCCCGATCTGATTAAGTTATCATCTTCTCTTTTTTCTTCGTTCCCTTTAACCCTCTCGCATTCAGATTCTCTGAACACAAACTGCCCCTAGATTTCGCATCATTCCATCATGAAATCAGGTCAGGCACATATGCTCGCTGGTCTTTTCCTCCTTCTAAGTATGTACCAGCAGCTGTAATTACTTCCAGACTCTCAGCAGGATTTGTACCTTTGGCCTGATAGGGCTTTGACATGTGGTAGCATTTAGTCATGGTTACTGCTTGATGGAAAACTACTGTGTGTAAATCCCGGCAAATCCTGGTTCAGGATTCGTGGGGGGGGGGGGGGGGCAATTATTCAATCCTGGCAAATCCCAGTTCGGGACTAAGAGGGTTAAACTGTTTGGGAAGTATAAATGTTGTTGTTATTGCTGTTGTTCTTCTTCTTCTTGTTTGTTCCCCAGCTTAACACTCTGGGGGTCACCCAGAATGTGCATTCTGCCTCACTAATCCATCCAATCTGCCAATCACTGTGAGATTGAAATTGAACACTGAATGAGGTTTGCGTGTATGACTTAAAAAAAAAAAAATTTACTTTCCTTATTTTTTGTGTGTGTGTATGACTGTTTTCAAGAACGTCACCATGACGTATGGATAAACATGTATACACTATTTTGAAACATACATGTATATAACATTTATGAATGTGAAAACAGACATTGTTCATAACATAACAAACTGAGGAGCTAATCAAATGTATGTGCTGAACTGCCTTACCAGTTTGTTTGATCTCTGAAAATGAGGTTACTTTTACAGTGCAATACACTCATCACCTTGTCAAATAATATCAAAGCGAATCTGTACTTATTCAGTGCCATTCTCTTCTTCAACAGTTCATATTCTCTTCATGTATACATATAAAAAGGTAAAGGTGTCCCATAACCCATGTGGTCGTAGGGGAGCGAGGCATCAGAGACCTCAGCTTCTCTAGGGGCCAGCATATTGAGGGCAGCGCACATCTCCTCTCCCTTGCTGCTTTACCTTTCTGACCCTACAGAGGGCAGGTAACCTTTTACAGCTGTGTGAACTGGGGGACTGTAATGCAGCCAAACCGTGCAGTCACCCTTCCAATAGGTAACCACACTCAATGCTGCTTAACACTGGCTGGGGGAAAGTGAGTGCTCATAATCATTCCTGTTCTCTTCACAAATACATACTCATATGAATTATTCGTCCTTACAATATTCAAATCAAGAGACAAAGTTGAGCTTTACCCTGTTGAACTCGTCCAGATCCAGTTCTCCATCCCCGTTGATGTCAAACATGCGAAAGGCTATTTCGAAATTTCTCGGGGGAGCTGAAAACCACACCAGAATAACACACCCATCAGAATTCATACACACACACACACACACACACACACACACACACACACACACACACACACACACACACACACACACACACACACACACACACAGGGAATAGGGAGACAAACACAGTTGCATGCAGGAAAAAGAAAAAAAAAAAATGGGTAGGCGCTGCACATGTGGTGACGCGCTCTCCCCGGGGAGAGCAGCCCGAATTTCACGCAGAGAAATCTGCTGTGACATAAAGTGGTACAAAATACACAATACACACACACACACACACACACAACACACACACACACAAAGTTGCATCATCCTGTTTCAGGATGCCTTCCTCACCCAAAACTGAACAAGCCACAGACAGACAAAATCAGCTATGATGCAACACTGCAGATACGGTTCAGAATATCCATATTCAGTGTACAATTTCAATCTCACAGTGATTCCCAGGAGGGATGAGTGAGTTAGAGTGCACATTCTGGGTGACCCCCAGAATGTTAAATGCATCAGTCCGCAATCTGTCACAAAGCACTGTTACCAAATTCACGGTGTTATAGTATCACACTTGATAACAATCTTACTGGAGAGAACTGTGAGGAGGAAGATGTAATCCGAAAACGAAATCAGACCGGTTTCTCCAAGTTTGTAGAATATGCTGTCCTCACTGATGTGAGTGGATTCGGTCTCCACACGAGTTTTCTGGAAAAAACCAGTTACATTGTTGTTTAGGTGAGATATAAAGCAACATGCAACAATTTATAAGCTAAACATCTTTACCAACCCCCACTTATCCCTGAATTTTTAGCCACAAGAAATCTTGCCCCCAGTTAGTGGAGTAAACCAGTTTTAGATATAAAAATTTTGAGGAAAATAACCTTGAGTATTTAGAAAAAAAATTTGATGCATTGAACAACAGTACTTGAACTATTCTTTCAATATATTCCTAATGAGTGTATAACATTTTGCAAAATACATTTCTGTTGGTGTGTAAAATTCTTTCCTTTTTTAAAAAAAATATCATATTTACCTGATGGATAATCAAAATTTAAAAACAAAAAACTTTAATATAAAAAGGTATGTCAATTAACCAAATATAATGTGTTGCTTTGCCTAATGTTCAAAAGAAGAAGAAAAACCCCCAGCAAATTATGAGATAAATCAGAAATATTTTTATTTACATGATATGGTTATATATTTCAGAATGTCAACCCTCCCCCCCACTTCCCCTCTGAAGAGAGAGAGGAGAGAGAGAGGAGAGAGAGAGAGAGAGAGAGAGAGAGAGAGAGAGAGAGAGAGAGAGAGAGGAGAGAGGAGAGAGAGAGAGAGGAGAGAGAGAGAGGAGAGAGAGAGAGAGGAGGATGGGGGGAGGGGGGGGGAGAGAGTGCATTGTGTGTGTGTGTGTGTGTGTGTGTGTGTGTGTGTGTGTGTGTGTGTGTGTGGTGTGTGTGTGTATGTGTGTGTTGTGTGTGTGTGTGTGTGTGTGTGTGTGTGTGTGTGTGTGTGTGTGTGTGTGTGTGTGTGTGTGTGTGTGTGTGTGTGTGTGTGTGTGTGTGTGTGTGTGTGTGTGTGTGTGTGTTGGGGTGTGTGTGCGCACTAAATGCAAAATTCCTAGCTATAAAAAATAAACACCTTTGCAAGCTTTCTTTCTCTCTCTCTCTCAACTCCCCCCCCCCCTCTCCTCTCTCTCTCCCTCTCTCTTTCCACACACACACACACATTCAGTTACACAGGTACCAAAATATACATTCCAAATGTACAAGTTTCTAATTGTTCTCACAACATAAACTAATATAAATCAATATTTTCAATCTGCTCTGTGCTGTAGTCCTCATTCCACTTTTGTGTCATTCACTACCTTTCAAGGGACCTACTCAGTGACTTACTTAAAACTAGCACCTTAGGCACATAAAGATCTGATAATGATCTGCTTAGGGGAAAAATCACAGTAAAAATCTTATCGAGTAGTGTATATTACAAAGCAGTTACTGAGTTAGCACTATTGGTGGAGAATTAACACCAGTAACTGAGTTAAGTATACTAATGCTTTCATCAAAAACCACCTGTACTATTTTCAACAAATGTATTAAAGATATAAAGATATTTTTTTTTATAAAATAGTTCAGACCAGACTTAAAGCAGTTTAAAGCAAAAAATCAGGTTGAAACTAAAGAACAAACCCCAACGAAACTGAGTTACAAAATGACAAAAAGGATAAAGAATGAACAACTGATATCTTGGGATACATTTTCTAACAAAAATATGCGACAGTACACATAACCTGTTTCAACTCAAAACACAACACGTTTTCGCCTTTTGAAATCATAGCAGACCATAGCAAAATACACTACCGCAAACAAAAAGTAATAAGTATGTCGAGTGCTAAGAACCGGTACTAAAAAAGTGACAATGATTAACAACGAAAATGAAAACAACACAAAGGCGCACACAACATGTGAGACGGACAATGATATTTTTTAAAAACTGTATCCGTTTTACACATGCAAACATTGGCAATTCTTCTGTCACAGCAAGCTCGGTTAATTAAGTATAACATGTTAGATTTTTAACTCTTGGGATTTCTTGGATTAATCTCAAGTCTCTTTGGAAAGCAGCACTCTGATCCAAATACAGAAAACATTCAAGTGTAAAAAAACAAGCAACCTCCCCCTCCCCAAATTAAAACAACCCCAAGTGTTATGCCATTTTCTTACATTAATCCAAAGCAAAAAAGCTCTTGATTTCAAGCTAGCAAGAGCCGGAAAACAGACTGTAGGAAAAGGTCTTTTAGCATGGTCTAATTTTTTGCTTTGAACAAAAAGGCTTTCAGTTTTCCTCCCCTATCTCCTTTCCCTCCAACCCCATCCCCTTTTTTAATGCATAGCGTAATCCACCATTCTTTTATAATCTATGCTGACAGTTAAGCAGCAAAACTGTGGGGGTATTTTTAATGTTGTATTTTTCCATTCCTTGGCTAGCACTCAAGAGATTCACCAATGGTGAGATTTTGCATATGTGACCGTTTGTGCCCACCATGAAGGTGGCCGGATTAAGATTTCAGGGATGTATGCTGGGCATGTTTCTGTTTCCGTAACCCACTAAATGCTGACATAATTACAGGATCTTTAATGTGCATATTTGATCTGCTGCATGTGTATATACATACAGAGAATTAAGGCACTGTGCCAGGTCTGCACTTGGAGTTGACCTGGAAGATCATAAAAAAACCCACCCTTAATTCACCAGATGCTGCTGAGATTCAAACCCATGACTTCATGGACCCATGGGATTGAAGTCGAACAGTCTTAACCACTCAGCTATGGTGTCTGTCAAGCAGCAAAATATGCAGAAGATTCTTCTTCTTTTTTTTTTTTTTTTTTAAATGGCTGGGTTCCCATTTGAAGGGGTCTGAAGGATATGTCCTCTCTGCCTTCCTCTCCCCACCTCCCATCCCAAAACTGAATACGGTTTAAAAAAAAAAGATTGTTCACAGATCCCTTAGTCTTCTAAAACAGCAGAGTACGATTCAAAAGGAAAGAGCAACTCGTCATTTTTAGACATTGATGCTTCTGTTCATCGACCAGTCGTTAAAAAAAAAAGAAGAAAAAATTACAAGTTGAACATTCCGTTGCTTAAAATCCCACCCAAAAGTCTTTTCAACTATGTAATTCCCAAGTAATTACATGTTCAAGTTTGTGCAAGTGCTTTCATATGTATATGAATATGTGTGTGTGTATGTGTGTGTGTGTGTGTGTGTGTGTGTGTGTGTGTGTGTGTGTGTGTGTGTGTGTGTGTGTGTGTGTGTGTGGTGTGCGTGCCTGCTGCTGCTGCGTGATCGCGTGCTGTGATTATGCTGAAGATAGTGCAATTAAATGCAATGTGATGCTGAATATTACAAAAAAAAGAAATAGTAGCACAAAAAATAAATGAAACATATGGCATACATATATTTGAAACAATAAAAAGAGACAAATAAAACAATTATAAAACATAACACTGACATAACATCAATGGAACAGAATATAGAAAACAAATAAACTAAACAAAAAACATTATAATAGAGCAAGCAACTGCTGAAACAAAAAGAAGTTAGAAGAAGGAAAAAAAAAAAGAAGAGAGAAGAACCGAGACAAAAGAGAAGAAGGGAAAGGGGGAGAGAGAGAGAGGGGGGAGAGGGAGGGAGGGAGGAGAGAGAGAGGGAGAGAGGGAGAGAGAGAGAGAGAGAGAGAGAGAGAGAGAGAGAGAGAGAGAGAGAGAGAGAGAGAGAGAGAGAGAGAGAGGAGACAGACAGACAGACTGGGTTTGGGTTCTTTTTTACCCATGCAAAAGGATTTAGCAGAAAGGCATGTTTCCACCAAAAGTTGTAAATCTTCCTTCAATAAGTAACACTGTACAGTTTTCATTATTTAATCTATTTATAATTTATTTACTTACTTTTTGGGGATGGGGGGGTTCTCTCAGAGTGCGTGCGTGCATGCATGCATGTATGCATGCATGAGTGTGTGTGTGTGTGTGTGTGTGTGTGTGTGTGTGTGTGTGTGTGTGTGTGTGTGTGTGTGTGTGTGTGTGTGTGTGTGTGTGTGTGTGTGTTTATGTGTGTGTGTGCATGTTTATATAAAATAAAAATATGAAGGTCCACAGACTTGTATTATTCCTATCTGCAGCTACGAGCATCCTGATTTTACCTTTTGCTTACTCTCTCTTCTTTTACTATTTGATAGAACGTCCTACGCCAGTATATTTTCTGCTAGAAATATTGGCAGAAATTTACCATCAGTGGAAATACCTCTTGAAATTCCTTGCTAAAAAAATAAAGACAACCCTAAATTCCAGGTTAGGGTATACCCCTGTCATTGAGAATGTTAAAAACTATTGAAAAAGTGACCCATGTGAACAGCTTTCAGCAGTAAATAGGACACGAGCAGGAATTGCAAAAATACACACCTCTCTTTGACATAAGACAATAACAGCATAAGCTATAGCATACATTATATTACACGGTTTTTAAAAAAAAAGGAGAAATGGGAAAAATAAAACCACACAAGATGGCCAACATGCAGATAGATAATACTCAAGAATCCAACTGTACAGAGAGTTCAAAATCTCCCACGCTACATTTAATTAAAATCTCAGGGATTTTTTTTAGACTATAATAAAATTTAAAAACACACAAAGAAAAAAAAAACACCATCTAAATGTGAAGATAAATGAAAAAAACAGAACATTTTTAAGCTGACAGGTAGGGAAGAGCTAAGATCATTATTTTGAATAATCTCTATGATTATGTTTCAGCTAGTACTAAGTACATACAAAAGCAAACCACTAGCAAGCATAAAAAGGGCTACTGTTTAAGTTTGCTATTTCAAACCTTCTCTGCTAACTATACGACCAAGAATATGAAAAAAATACAAGAAAACTGGATCAACATAAAATGTGTTTATTTACAATGTTGAAATCAGTTGTACTACAGTATAAACAACAATCTCTCTTCAAATAAGGCTTTTTCCTGGACTGTATGATGTCATACAATACATGTAAAGCCCATTTGACTAAACGAGCACACGTGTCAGTTCTATATCACACAAACACAGCAACAGATTAACAACAGGTTCATTATAAAAACTCTATTTATACATAATATAAAAAGTTGAAGTGCATTTTTACAACAACTCTATAGTGAAGTTGATAAAACTGGGTGATAGTAAGTAATGATGACCTGCACAAGCCCTGCATAAGGACCAGGGAGGAAGAAAGAAAAGTGCATGGACGTGAAACACGGAACACACCAAAAGGACACAAATACGGCACCACAAATTGTTCAAGGACTCTTTCTCTTTGCCAGACCTTAGCTGTGATAAATCGGACTGCTCTTCCAAAAAAAAAAATCCCCTCTTCTCTTAGTATACATTTCTTCACATCTTTTCTGTTTTTCTCTCTCCTAAAAAAAAAAAAGAAGACAAAACACAAAGTTGACACAAAAGCTTTAATGTCTAGATCTTACCCAGCTCTATGTACAAAAAGAAAGCAGCAGTCACACATGCAGATAGTGAGCACAGTTAATGTAGTATGCTGCACCAACGTAATTTTAGAGAAAAAGAAAGGAGACAGGGCAAGAGAGAGGAAAACGGGACAGAAGAGAGCAAGAGAAAGAGAGAGAGAGAGGACAGAGAGAGAGAGAGAGGGGGTGGGGGGGGGGAAGAAGCGAAACGCCTGTAAAAACCCAAAAGATGACATTCCACTTCTATTGAAAACAAAAACAACTTTACATAAAGAAAACTGAAAAAGTGGGGAAGAGCAGAATGGCAAGAGACGATTTCCATTTTTCAGTTACGATGATCAGGCCCCTAAACAAAAAAAGAAAAAAGGAAAACAGGGGTGACACAACAGCAGCAGCAGCTAAGATCTGGCTGGAGAAGGCAGACTAACTCACCAAGTCTTTGAGGCTATCCTTCTACATGAATGGGGAAAACAGGTGGCAAGGTGAGTGAGAGACAGAATCACCGTTGGCACACAGTGAACACTCACACACACACACACACACATACATGTACACATACAGTCTCTGAACATCATTACTGCACACTGACATAGTGTCACGCATGTGTACACACACACAACATACAGTAGGTGTCACTTTTCAATCTGCAATACTAACTTTCGTACGCATATCTTCTTCTGTGATATAAAATATTATTTTGTTGAAAAGAACAGAGACAAATGACAAGGAGAGAAAGACAGGAGACAGGTGCAAAAGAAAAGAAAAGAAAAGAAAGGAAAAGACGGAGAGACAGAGAGACAGGCACACGGAAAAAGAGATAACACACCCTACTTAGAAAACTATCCATCTTTTAGTCAAGAAGTCAACACTTACTGTGTGCCTGTAGGCATTCTCACTTCAGACTTACAGCACTGCACTAGTGATCTGATGGCTGGGGATCAAACCACCATACTGGCGCCTGTTTTTCAGATATTTTATCCTGGAGTTAACATCAGTACTGACTTCACTCCCCCCTGTAAGTCCGCTGGCAGAGACTATTAACAGAGGCCCTGTGTCCAAACGCATGCGGAACATCTTGCGCACACATTAAAAACCTGTTCTGCCTTATGGAAGAGTAGGCCATTTTATGCCAGTAGGAACGGATGACAACATTTTTGAAAATGCATGCCCACAGGTGTCATGTTTAGACACCATTTCCCAAGTTGGAATGCAACTATCATAATGGTGGGTATAAACAGTCACATGGCATACACAAAAATCTCACCTTTGTAAACCTTGGAGCACTAGCTGAGGAGCAGAAAAGAAAAAGGCCATACAAAGGAAACAACAATGGTTAATACAAACCCAGATCTGATAAAAAATCTATCACGTTAATTAAAGTGAAACTTCATAGTCCTGAAAGACAAAAGCAATCAAAATCAAACTGTAAAATTTTCTCTGCATATCGTCTCATAAAATTCACTTGACACTAGCACAGAAAGGATCCAAGGATGAAATGTGATTATCTGTGCCTTGTTCAATATTCACAAGAACAGAGTACAATCCCCCAGTTCACCTAGCTGTAAATGGGTACCTGCCCTCTTTACGGTCAGGGGAGGTAAAGCAGTGAAGAAAAGGAGATGGGCGCTGCCCTCAATATGCTGGCCCCTAGAGAAGCTGAGGTCTCTGATGCCTCACTCCCCTACAACGACATAGGTTATGGGACACCTTTACCTACCTACCTTTTCACCTTTTAGGGTACTGGCATCGTCAAAGCAATGCAAGCGTCCTCTAGTTCACTGTATATATGAATTCTTTACTGCAAAAACACTTTCTGGGCAACTGATTTTATGTATCATTATCAGTAGACACACCCTGAACAGATCTCATTCACACAAATTTCACACTTTGATTTTTTTTTTTGCTTGCACTTTCACCACAGCCACAGGTTTACAGGCCTTTATGTATCAAGTTTACTCATTACTGAGCGATTATATTGTTCAGTACAATCTATTTAATCATAGGTATACTAAAGATCCAGTCTGTAGCAGACCAAACATAGATAGCTTGTAAATTCCCTGAACACTCACGCATGCTCTACTGTATAGGAACTTCTCTCCACTGATATAAAGAACAGCACAGGAATCTTATTCCCCAAATACTTAACATTTGTGTGTGGGCAAAATGTGTGTGCTGACACTTTGTGGGAGTGCCGAGTGCATGTTGACATAGTGGCAAACACGACAGCAAGAAACAATCAACAGCAAATAAAGACCATTACAATACTGTAGTGTGAAAGGCACAGATACTTGAGTCACTTCACGATTCTATGGCTATGTGTGTGGCAACAAACAAAACAAAACAACAAAACTGTGACTTTATCAATCCCACCATCATAGTTAACACTGACAAACTGACAAGAAAAGAAAAACAGACTGTTTTCATTCAAGGAAATGTATTCATCACTGATAATGCCACATGCTAGATTTACTGACAGCCACAAAGCATTCTATCAGTTTAAACAGCTCAATGTTGACTAGTTTTTACTTTTTTCCCCAATAGGTAAACATCTACAAATATCATACTATGCATATATATATACACACAATATAAGATAGACTATGCATACTTCCTCTCACACACACGGACATACAATAAGACTGTGAATTACTAACAAAATAAGAAGAAAAAAAAATGCTCAGAAAAAAAATTACAAGATTAAATTCAGAAACTGTTCACTTCTTACCTCAGAAAGAAAGCGGTCAAACTCTTAACTAATAAAGAAAGGCATAAGTACCACACACACTGAGAATTTCATTGATTTCCCTTCCTACAAAGGTAAAAGAGAGATTAAAGAGAAAAAAAAAAGAAGTCAAAAGTCAGATTCAGTGTTACCAGAAAAAAAACCCTTGTTTATCAGATGTAACATAACAGGCATTATCTGGCCTCATCTTCTACAAAAGAAGACTGTGTTTTCATGTGTACACAAAGCCTTATGCATGTGTTTGCAAACAACTTCAAACCCAATGCCCTGTAAAGAACTTAACTCTGTAATACATATATGATTATCATTATATATATATTCTTCATTTTTAACCATCACACCGACTGGGATATACAGATGAACTATAGGCTCCTAAACATTTATAAAAACATTCACAAAATAAACCAAAAAGACTCAATGTAGGTTCTTTTATCACCTGAATGGTGTACTAATAGGCCTTTATATAGTTTGGTCCCATCAAATTAAAAATAACACATTTCTTCAATTTAATATATGACGCCTTTGTGATTCAGACAAATAAACAAGAGGTTAACTTTCCCTTGAAAGAACTTACTATGTCCTCTATCTACACAAAGGTGTTTGCATCAAGAAAAGCTAGCTTTTGTGTAATGCTTGAACCACACACTGATGTACCAACCAAGGACATCCATTAACAACAAGGACCTTTGGAGCATGACTGACTTTTCTATCACACACCAGTGACTATGATCAAAGATGGATGACTTTTCATGCTTAAACACTTTCATTTCACTTCTATTTTTGGCTGGATTTTTTTTGTGATCAACTTCTTTGGCGACATATTTCCTCAAAATAATTAACTTTCCTTGTGAGAATGACAGGTTTTTTTTGAAAGCAAGACTCTTTAAAGCAAAAGGAAAAAAAAAAAAAAAGAAAAAGCCCAAACCCACTGAACAAGATGGCAACATAATCGAGCGGCCAAACGTGTACACAAGGCCTACAGTACAGCAGAAGAGGCTTTGCGTTATGACTACACTACTTGTCATGCTATGCTGGCATCACTATCCCAGACCATGCACATCCTATCCTGTTACATGTTAATCGCTGTAATACTGAGAGCGTGCAAACCTTCATCATAAAAAAAAAAAAAATTAGCAAAGCAATGTTTTTGTTTTGTTCTTTTTTTTTTTTTTTTAAACCAAAGTAACAGCTATTTTTGTTTCATTTCCATGTGAATGTTCACTGTCACAACCTTTTTTGGTATTTGCAAGCACTATGGACAACAACAACATAAAAGTCATTTGACTTGATGTTGGAATAAGTTAGTAAGAAGCAACTGAATATAGTTTTACAGATGCAGTGGCTTCTCAATTCATTCCCTTCAATATTCCAGATCAAACCAATCATGACTCCACTTAAAAGACGTCAACTCTGTCATCAATGGTAAAAGTTTGATATTGTATGTTTCTACAGTCCACTCAACATCTGACAAGGCTTTCAGTTCTTTTTGTTGAGTAAACACATGTCAGGTTTGATCAAAATACATGAATTACGCATACACGATAAAGCACTCAGCACCAAAAGATCTGTTTGTAGTTTCCACACTTGTGAATAACTAGATAGAAAAATAAAATCCAGCACTACAGAGACAACATCTGAGCAAGTAACCCTCAGGCTCAAGACTCCCAACATTCTACCCACCAACCTACCAGGCTTGTCTAATGAACGCAGCAATCAAATTCAAACCATACATTAGCTGAAACTGTACACATTTCAAGGCAAAGTCATCACATTTCCTCTGCTTTGTGGAATACACCCCCCACCCCTAGCCTCTAGGACTTCTACTAAACACTGAGAGACAACAACTACAAAGGGGGGGCAGGGATACAGATTTAACATCCAGGCACTGGGGAGATGGGTCACAGAAAACAAAACAGAACTAAGAGGTAACAACAGATCAACTGACTGAAGTGAACATATCAATAAACAGATTTCTCAGTTTTTAATATAAGGTCAATATTTATTTTGAAATCTTATCGTATCATATGATCTTTTTACCATCCGATATCAACTGTTGCTTCCTGGTAGCTTTCAGGATAACTGTTAGCCCTTTTTCGTGCCATGAGGCCAAGTTGACCATGAAACCACTGAAAAAATGAGCTTGCAATAAGCCTGAAAACTAAAAAGCAAGCAATACTTGACACCTGTGACAAAAATCTTTTTTCCTTTAATAGCAGTGTCAGAAAATAATCTTTTTAAAAACATTTTTTAGCATCTAGATTTTATCCATGAACATACGCTATACAAACTGACACACAGGTATGATAGTACCCCTACCAACAAAAATAAAACACTGAGAAAAAAGTATTATGAAAAATGCCTCGATGGTATCAGTACATGACTTTCACAGGGCATTCTTCAGAAATTTGATTTCTGCTTGAATACATATTAAGCAAATCAGCAGGACACTCTAAACCTTTTCCCTAAGGGTAACCTGCTATAGGGTAACCAACCATCTACTAATCCTTACCTCGTATCACCAACTACTGGGTTACAGAAGCATACAAATGTGCTCAATGGATGTGTACAGGGAGAGAGGGGTTCTCACCCTTAACATAGGGAGAGTGATAAAAGATGAATTTATGAAGTCTTCTTTCCTCCATTCTTGTCCAGATGTTCTCAAACTTCTTTCTCCTTTCAGAAACTGGCATAATCCTATGACTGTCACTACTCTGACTTACAATGCTTGTTCTATCAGCTCTACACCAACAATTCTAGACCAACTTGCATTCTTGGCCATTTTCTGTACAAACACCTTTTTCAAAACCAACTGAACTACCACATGCATCTATGATACTTGTCAAAATCAACATTTTGTTTATAGTATCCTTTACCTTTGGTTCAAACACAATGAGCCAGAACAGCAATAACAGTTTATCGTCCCTTTGCCCTTTTACAAAGAAACAAGTAAGCCCACTTACCTGAGGGTCGTACTTCTTGAAGCTGTCCAGACCCAGACCTGAAAGTAGAGTATAAAATCAAGTATGAAAATACTATACAAAATTTGCATTGGTGGGGGTTTGTATGCGTACTGCATGTGCATGATCGTGTGATCATATCAGCAGACAATCAACGAATCAATGACAAGCCTACAGCAAACACAAATCGCTAGCAACAGCTAAATGTTCATAAATGCATTATATCTATATTTGACCATGCACATTCTCATGTCTGAAAATGTGTTTTGTACCCAAAGGTGTATGCTACACCACATACTGAAATACATTATATAAACCTGTCAAACCTGTCACTCAACAGATACCAGGCAATAAACAAACTCTAGGAATCAGATTAGAAATAGGTAAAAAGTCCAACAGAAAAAAAAGAAAAACATAAAACCTGTCAAAGTGAACAGATTGATCTATATAAAAAAAATTTTTTAAAAGAAATTAAAAAATAAAGGAGAAGGAAACACAAAATCTGTTAAAGTAGACAGACTGATCTTAAAAAAAAAAAAAAAAAAAAAAAAAAAAAAAGGAGACACAAAACCTGTCAAACGGACTGATTGATCTAACATAATCTTTAAAAAAAAAAAAAAAAAAAAAAAAGGAAAAATTACAAAAAAAACGGGAGAAATACCTTCCGGCTGCTTGGTGCCTGGAGTGATGGAGCGAACGAAGTCCTCTGGGGTCATGAACACCTCCCCATTCTGCACTGCCCTCAGGGTGGCAAAGTAACGGAAAATCTTGTCGGGGGTAGAGTACGCACGGATTCGATCTTCGTACCCGATAATCTACAACCAGGAAAAGTTCAACATGCACATATGCTGTATAGGGATAGCCTGGTGGTTAGAGTGATGTGCACTCTGCTCGTGACTGCAGTGGTTGTATCTCATTCAAGAGGATTTTTCCTGATGTTAACATCAGTGCTGACTTAAATTAAAAAAAAAAACATAACAAAAAACAACAGTGAATGAGACTATAAACTGAGGTCCTATGTGCATAACATGCGCACAACATCTTGCGCACATAGTTAAAACCTGTTCCGCTTTTCGGAAGAGTAGGCAATTGTGCCAGCAGAAACGGATGACAAAATTTACAAATCTGCATACACAAGGGGACTGGATGTTAAAAAAAGCACATGAGTGCTTATTCCATTATCCTTGAAAAAAAAAAGAAAAAAAAAAAGAGCTGTTTACATGATGCGGGAGTGCCAGAAGTCATCTAAGAATCAGACAGGTTGGAACCACTTCCAAGGATTTTCCTGGTAAATGAATTAGGTATTTTTCCCTCTACCTCAGCCTAGCCAAACACAACTTTTTGCCCCTTGTTATCAAGCATGAAGTATGCTCTACTTCCTTTTGAGGTAACCATGAAGTTTTTAAAATGCTTGCTTGCATACATGTATGCATACGTGCACACATGTGTGGATGCGTGTATTTGGTGTCTTCACACTAATTTTTCTCATTGAATTTGATCTGAATTTTTCCCAATACTGTTTATTTACATAAGTTTGTTTCTTGTTTACAAGTTATACCCTTACAATCATCCTTTCATATTTCAGTAAAATTCCCCATTCATCTGACAATAATTACATGATGATAATGATGGTGGGTGGGTGTGTACGCACTTGCATTTATATAACCACACTGTGGAACAGAAATCAAATTATGGGTTCAAAGATTTGATACAAACATTTCCTGTGGCATAGACTGATTAGTTACACAAAAAATATTTTTAAAAGCCTTTCATCAGCAATGTTTACAGCCTATTTGACTTTGTATCAGTCCCCCCCCCCCCCCTCCCCCAACACACACTCACCAATACATGTACACACTTACTCTCTCTGTCTCTCCTGTTCATTTGGTCAATAAACTGAAAATTCATAATTACATAAATTAAGAAATACAGTCCACAGATAGCTCATTTACTTTTCCACTCCTTACCACAAACCCAGCCATTCTACCTGCCACTTACTCTTTCTCTGGCCGGGGTTCTATAACTTTCCATCACAAAAATATAGATCCACCCTACTAAAGCTCTTTGCAACATTTTCTTTTCTGTTACCAGAGTTGCTGTCTGTAGCTAGCCATGATATGAATGAGCTATAGCCTATACACATCAATCAATGAAAAAATTGACAAAACTGCATACACACAGGGACTGGATGTAAAAAAAAAACAAAAAACAAGTGCTTAATCCATTATCCTCAAAATAAAAGAATAAATAAAATAAAATAAAATTACTACCACAGTGTAAATTGCCAGTCACAGCTTACCCTCCGGTCTCTGAATCCAACTTTCTTTTTCTTCTTCTTCCCTTCAGTTTCCTCCTCTTCGTCATCAGACTTGCCATCATCTTTATCATCTCCTGAATCATCCTTATCGCCCTTGGATTCAACAGCTGAGGATGCATCCAGTTTCAACTTTTCCATCAACCATGAAAACCTACAGTACAAAAACACATTCACAATTCACTGTATAGATATCAAAAGAAAAGAAAAGAAAAAATCAGTCATTCATTGTTTTACCTGTTAATTTAAAGGATTAATGACTTCCTTCTCTTTTTCCTTAACCATAATTACAGCTGAGTACATGTTTCCTAAAAAGTGTAAAACCTCTTTCCTTCCATCAATCCAAAAGCAAAACAACATTCTTCAATACAAAAACCAACAAATACTATTTATGCCTACTCATCCCTCCCCTCCTCCTTGGCAAAAAAAAGTCAACCAAAAAAAAAATTGAAAAAAAAGGACTTACCCTTGTAGCCCTTTGTGACAATATATCTCTTTTAAAAAAATGTTACAAATCATACATTTAGTGCTTTTTTGTAATCCACAGAAAAGCTTTAATATAAACAACAACAAAATCCATTTCCCTTAAAAAGAGAACTCCACCACTTACCCATTCAAGCAGTAGAAGCCTATAAAGCCAGTCAACAGAAATGTGCAGTAGAAGTAAGACCACTTGGATGGTGGCTTTCGCTTGTGGCCAAAGTTGGAATAGCCAGTCTTTCTCACGGTGAACCGCCTTGATGTGTGGAATCTTCTGTGAGAGCTTAAGGCAGGGGCCCCATTTCTCTGCAAGCCACTCAAGACCTGAAGTCTTTGGAACAGTGCGGCTGGTTGTATAACACTGGAACTCTTAGCAGTGACGTGTGGAACTGAAAGCTGGTTGTGTGGTAAGCCTGAACAAGAGTATCTAAGTGTAGAGGAGATCACACAATTCTGGCGCTGGTTCAACTGTCTGAACCACAGCAGGCCTGCTCGTGCTATTAAACGTTCCATAGTTCGACGCCGTTCTTCTGGAAATAGTTCATATAAAATGTATTAAACAATTGAGTGAGTAAGTGTGTGAGTGAGAGAGAGTAGATTTATTTATTTTATTCTTTTATATCGAGGATAACAGAATAAGCAATTATGTGCTTTTTTTCATCCGGTCCCCGTGTGTATGCAGTTTTGTAAATATTGTCATCTGTTCCCACCGGCACACGATGGCCTACTCTTACGAAAAGCAGAACAGGATTTAACGTGTGCGCAAGATATTCTGCATGCGTTCGCACACGGGGCCTCAGTTTAAAGTCTCATCCGAAGGACTTTTGGGGAGAGTGGAGTCGGCACTGATGTTAACTCCAGGAGAAAAAATTCCTCGACCGGACTTGAACCCGTGTCGTCAAATTGCCAGCGCAATGTTCTGACCACTAGGCTATCCGCCCCCCCCCCAGAGAAGAGAGAGAGAGAGAGAGAGTGTGTGTGTGTGTGTGTGTGTGGTGGGTACGTGTGTGTGATGCACAGAATGTATGGTTCAAATTCATCTGAATTGCAAAAAATTGCCTACATATAACACACACACACACTGACACAGAGTTCATGAAGGACAGCAAAACAGTCTTGATTCCAGGTTTCTATCTTATACATGTTTTTAGAATAAATTTGCTAAGTCACTTGTGGGACATAATAATACAAAACTGTAAATTGCAATGCACATGGTTATCATTTGTTGCAATGACACTGCTGCATCCATTCCTAGCAATAAGGTGGGAAAATATCAACATTTTACATTCACTGAATAAACTTTACTTTTCATTTTTTGTAACTCAGTTTCTAAGACTAAGAATAAACACAGTACACACACACATAACACACACAGTACCACACAACACACACACACACACACACCACACACCACACACACACACACACACAAACACACACACACAGTACACACACACACAAACACACACACACACACACACACACAATATATACTATATATAAATATATATATATATATATATGTATGGTAGGTGGGTGGGAGGGGAGGGGGTCTGTCCCTATATTATATAAACAGTATCCCTACTTCTGTAACTGGAAGTCCTGACATCTGTACGAGAAATTCCCTTTTTTCTTTCCCTCTTTGTTTCTGCCATGTACTTTTTCTTCCTCTTTTCTCCTCTTATTTTTTGCTTCTTGTTCCATTTTCCTGCCCCCCCCCCCCCCCCCCCCCCCCCCCCCAAGACAAAGTTGGATGCACTGCCAGTTGTCAGGCACTTTACAGTAGAAGCCAATGCATTTTATTCATTGCTCATATAACAAACAATAGTGAATGTCTGAGCATTCCAAGAAGATGATAAAGATCATATTGAAATACCATTACAAGCAAGAGCATGTGTGTTCGTGCATTAATCATACAAATACATACTTCCCTTGCCTGTCAGATTTCTTTTACAATGGCAACTGCCGAGAAACAATGGTTCTTTCTTCCTAGAACAGTAGAAGACTTCACATGGAAAGAGCTGTCTTGCTTTATAAAGACCTGATCCGTGATCGGCTGATGTTTAATCTGAGCAACTAATGTAGACCATAGTATTTTATATGAAAGTAATCATAATCTGATGTCAATCGACTACCTGACAAACCGAAATCGGATAGGTGAAAGTAAGATTATCATTTGACAATAATCAAAGACACAGCTGAATCAGCGAACAGTTCACAGTGCCAATGCCACCGGTTAATTTTTCGACGGCAACCTAACATAAACAACGCGACATGGTCACCTTCCGTCGTATAGGCCTAGTTCCGACTCGTTCCGAGTGTCCTCGATGCCAGTGCAAAACAAAATAATCAAATGCATAACTTCAACACCTAGAGAATAAAGGCGATTACGTCAGCTAAGGGCATTTGGTGATTTGCATTTGTACACATCCCATTATGTAACCATTCACCCTGTTAATTATGTAGATCATACCTTGCTTCTGTGCAGCAGGACTTCCAAGTCCTACCCAAACGACGACATATTAGGCTACCCCAAAACGGGAAGTAACTCGCGTTGTAGCTAGGCCTTCTTACCATTTTTATTCACCAATCAGAATTGCCGAAAGGAAAAATACAGGAGAGCTGGGTGTGTACATAACTACACATAGCCTACTGCTCGGAATTGTCTGCTAGACCTTGTCTACCTTTGCGTATATATATCGGAACACAGCAGTCTGCTAGAACTTGTAAGGCTAGATCTGTGTTATTCATCTTGATAAGAAATCTGGTATCAGCATGTTTGAGGCACGTCTTGTCCAAGGTTCTCTGTGGAAAAAGATTCTGGAGGCGATCAAAGACTTACTCAGTGAAGCAATCTATGACTGCTCCAGTACAGGAATCACATTGCAAGCAATGGACAGTTCTCACGTCAGTTTGGTGTCCCTGAGCTTGCTAAGTGATGGGTTTGACTCTTTCAAATGTGACAGAAACGTGTCAATCGGAATGAATTTAGCCAGGTAAGTACTCACATCGCACGTCATATGGATCAAATATTGAAGCATGTGGACACCACACGTTTTGCAGAATATCAATTGGGCTGTTGGATTTTTTAAAACTAATAATTTAGATCATAATCATTATCATTATTATTATTATTTTTATTATTATTATTTTAATTATTATTATTGTTATTATTTTTATTTCCAAACTTCAAACGAAACCGAAAGTAGATGTCACAGTCAGATGCAATCCTGATGAGTAATAGAAATACTATATGACCCATCTTACATATATTTTATCAACTATGTGCCAAATATTGTAAATTGTTTCAGAGAACTGAAAAGGCATGTTGTGGAAACAAATCATCTCTTCCAAAAGAAAAAAAAAATCCAACAGATTAGTGAAGTGGACCAAAGAATAGGAAATAAATTCAATAGTTGTTGCCTATGCCCAGCTTAATAATACTAGTGCACTCCGACTCATCCCGCTTAAGAATGGCTTTAAGATTGAAATTGCACTCTGGATTAAAAGTTTTCATGTATGACTGTTTTTAAGTACCCTGCCATATACTAGGCACGCATACTTCGACTTGAGAGGATTTTTTTTTTTTAAGGAGAATACAGGTTGTTACGTTGAGAGCTTGACATGGTTGAAGGCAATATGAGCATAACGTTTTACTTCATAACATACTAGTGCAGGCCTTGGCACATACTGACATAGCTTCCATTGATCAATAATTCGCATTAATTGATAAAGCTTTAGTCTGATTAGACCTGGGCCAAAGAAAGTTCAATATTGATCAGTGCAAAGTTATTCATTGTGGAAGCAGAAATGCAAATCATAAGTTTACATTCATGATACATGTATGTTATTGATACTAAAGAGCTTGACCTAAAAGTTACCATCCTCCTGCAGCAGTGAAAAAAAGGCTACAAGAGTAAAATTGGTGCCTTAGAAATTATTTTAACTTCCTAGTTAGACCAGTTTAACCCTTTTGCTGCTATCAATCATAGTTTGGTCAGGCACATGCTGGACAAAACAGAGCAATGAATCATGATGAACAGCAATTGTTAACTGAGCATTGCTGGCTATGTTTTCTATGACGAGTGCTGCTTGTCAACAGTGCAGTAAAGAGGTTAAGTGTATGCTCAGTATAGAATATGATGTGGTTCCCATATCTGAAAAAAGTGTAGCATTTATAAAGAATGTTTAAAGATTTATAAAACATTTATAGTTTTATTATTTTTAATCTGTTAATTTGATTATGACAAAAGATGAAAGATTGTTAACTTTTCAAGCTTGGCATATAAGTGAGTGGTGAGCAACATGATCAGAGCATGTACAATTCTTCATAGTCACTGTGATTTTGACACTGTCATGTAACTTGTGCCGAAAAAAAATCTTTAAAAGTTATGTGATAGCTATATGATGTATGTCATACATGTCATACTAAGCTTTGGCATAAAAGTACACCAATGAGGTAGTGTAGCTAGCTGAAGGACCAACCAAAAAAATTTTTTTTTTAAAAGTAGGAGAAAGATAGCAGCTGACTAGCACCTAGATTTAAGAACTAGAAAATAATATCAAACACATGTGTAAGATAAGGAATTTTTCGTTGTGTGTATTGATTAAGGGAAACAGTTCTGTTGTGCAGTATGGCCAAGATTTTGAAATGTGCAAGCAATGATGACATCATCACCATCAAAGCTGGGGACAATGCAGACACAGTCTCCTTCATCTTTGAATCGCCAAGTAAGTCTGTTTGGTTTATCAGCTAAGCTTTAGCCTACTGTATTCGTTTGCCTTTATATATTATATTATCATTGCTATTCTTATTATGTATCATCATCATCATCGTCGTCGTCGTCGTCATCATCATATCATCATCATCATCATCATCATCATCATCATCATCATCATCATCATCATCATCATCATCATCATCATCATCACACCACCACCACCACCACCACCACCACCACACCATCAGCAGCAGCAGCAGCAGCAGCATCTTTATCCCCGATGGGGATGCCAGGGGCTCTTACAGTATAAATAGCATCCCAACTTTCTGGAAATTCTGTGCTAGAAATTTCTCCTTTTCTATCACTCAATCTGTCTTTTTTCTTACCTATCTGATATCTCTCTTGGTTATTTTTTGCCTTCCTAGTCCATTCATCTGTTAATATGTTAATATATCCATGAAGTTATTTAGACTGTCAGAAACTGATATTTTGGACCTGTCATGTTTTGATCCTGTTTCTTTTCTGCCTTGTTTTTTCTTCTTTCTCTCTAATTGTGTTTGACTGTAGTTTGTTCCAGTTTTTTAAATCACTACATTTATGTTTTCAGATCAGGAAAGAGTCTCAGATTATGAGATCAAACTTTTGGATATTGACACTGAGCACCTAGGCATTCCAGTAAGTACTACTAGGCATTCCAGTAAGTCTACTATCATCAATTAGTTTATATATTATATATATATATATATATATATATATATATATATATATATATATATATATATATAATATATATATATATGTATGTATTTTATGATAGGATTAATTATATTTGAAAATGGCAAACAGATCACTGTCAGTATCAATCAGTTGGTGTTTTTCTATTGTGCTGTTGTGAGCAGAAACATATGTATATGTTGTTGTATGTAAGGGATTGCTGTGTTAGATAATCGTATCAATTAACTGACAGTTTGCAAATAAGTGAAATTTTTAATTTTTTTTTTTTATATTATACTTACCTGAAAACAGGAGGCAGATCAGCTGCACTTAAAAAAAACAAAACAAAACAGGCTTTGTGTCTTTGCTGAACCAGGCAACTCCTGATGGTATACTTTCAGTGACTGTGTTCATTCATTGTCTAATTATATATAGCAACATTTCTCTGTAAAATTCAGGTTCCTTGTGATGGGTTGTTTGTGATTCAGTGTAGTGACATTTGGCCCCACCCTTTCCCTCCCTTTCCCTTTCAGAACGTGTTCATAGAGAACTGACTATTCCTGACTGATTAAAGCTATCCTGAACTGAGTCAAGCAATTCCTGAACTGATTAAAGCTATTTTTGAACCTGAACTGAATAAAGCTATTCCTTAACTGAATAAAGCTATTGAGTAAAGCTATTCCTGAACTGAGTAAAGTTATTCCTGAACTGAGCAAAGCTATTCCTGAACTCTTTCAAGCTATTCCTGAATTGAGTAAGCTATTCCTGAACCAATAAGTATTCCTGAACTGAGTAAGTTATTCTGAATGAGCAAAGCTATTCCTGAACTCTTTCAGCTATTCCTGAATTGAGTAAAGCTATTCCTGAACCAAGTAAGCTATTCCTGAACTGAGTAAAGTTATTCCTGAACTGAGCAAAGCTATTCCTGAACTTTTTCAAGCTATTCCTGAATTGAGTAAAGCTATTCCTGAACAGAGTAAAGCTATTCCTGAACAGAGTAAAGCTATTCCTGAACTGAATAAAGCTTTTCCTGAATTGAGCAAAGCTATTCCTGAACTGAGCAAAGCTATTCCCGAACAGAGTAAAGCTATTCCTGAACAGAGTAAAGCTATTCATGAACTGAATAAAGCTATTCATGAACTGAATACAGCTATTCATGAGCAGAGCAAAGCTATTCCTGAACGAAGTAATATTCCTGAACTGAACTAAGCTATTCCTGAACTGTGCAAAGCTGTTCCAGAACTGAGTAAAGCGTGTTGTTGTTCTCCCCAGGATACTGAGTACAGTGCTGTTGTGAAGATGCCATCGGCAGAATTCCACAGAATCTGCCGTGACCTCAGTCAGATCGGAGACTCCATGGTGATCTCCTGCTCCAAAGAGGGGGTCAAGTTTTCTGCCAGTGGAGATCTTGGCTCAGGTATTGTTTATGCTTTAAAAAAGAAAAAAGAAAAAAAGTTTACATGTTGTGTATCCTGTGGTCATCATTATCTGTCAAGGTTTTAAAAGGGTTAATATTTTGATAATAATTGTAACTGACTGGAGTTATCTGATCTGCTGCTACTCTGTACAACTTCTTGGCTATGACAGCACAGACAGTAAGGATGTGGCCTCTAAACAGAGGCTGCATAAATTCTACATCTTACTGTGTGGGCAAAGTGTATGCAATGGAAGGTTTTCAACCACCACCCAATGAAACAAATTGTTGCACAATACGCAGGTGTGTACCAATTTAGAAACACTAAGCTGCAATTAACGTGCTCTGATCGCATGGGAGGTGATCTTATTACCGCCCTGCCACAACTTAAATACATTGCTGTTCTTAACCCTTTCAGGTTGATAAATCAATTCTGAAGTAAGACTTTTTAAAAACATTTTTTTTTTTTCTGAAGTAAGAGTCAGCATTGCATACTAAACATTTTTGTTTAAAGTATAACAGAACTTTCAGAGAAAAGAATAACTTAACCAGCTTTTTGTTGATTCATGAAGAATAACAAGTACTTTTGAATAACTGACTGTGAAAAAAAAAATGTTGATTACAAGTTAAACAGAATTAGAAATTGAAGCAACAGCTTTGTGGTCAAATCTTAGAGGTAGATATATATGTGCTGACATGTGGAACATCTTGCACACATGCTAAGCCCCTTCCTTGTTTCTTAGAACAGTAGGCTAGCTGCGAGTGGGTAACATCAACATTCCCAGCATGCACCCTGCTACCGGGAGAGGGATGCACTCTGTGAGTTCATCTCGGCCTCGACATAGAGCCTGAAAAATTTAGTGCAGTGCCCCCTCTACGACTGCAATGGGGACAGGATAGCTCAGTGGTCAGAGCACTTGCTTTCCCCAAGCTAAGGTTAAGCAGCATTGAGCTTGGTTACCAGTTGGATGGGTGACCATTTGCGTGCTGTGCCTTCAGTACAGTCCCCCAGTTCACCCAGCTGTCAATGGATACCTGCTCACTTTAGGGTCAGGTAAGGTAAAGCACCGAGGGAGAGGAGATGGGTGCCACCCTCAAAATGCTGGCCCCTAGAGAAGCTGAGGTCTGATGCCTCACTCCCTACGACCACATAGGTTATGGGACACCTTTACCTATACCCATGTACTTGTCAAGAGTTAACCCTTTCACTGCTGTCATATGTTGTTCAGACACATGCTGGACAAAGCAGAGAGAGCGTTGAATCATGACGAACAGCGATCATCAACTGAGCATTGCTGGCAACGGTTTCTATGACGAATGCTGTTCGTCAACAGTGCAGTGAAGAGGTTAGAGCAAGTGTCAGGTCAGGTCAGTCCATCTATCATTTTGCTGATGTTCATTTTCTCTGTCTTGCAGGGAACGTGAAGCTGGCTCAGACCTCCAACAGGGACAAAGTGGAGGAGGCAGTGGTGGTGGAGATGACCCAGTCTGTGACTCTGACCTTTGCCCTCCGCTACCTCAACTTCTTCACAAAAGCCACGGCCCTCTCCCCTCAGGTCTCTCTCTCTCCATGTCTCAGGATGTCCCCCTGGGTGAGGCTTTGTCTTTCTGTGTGTGTGTTTGTGTGTGTGTGTGTGTTAGTTAGTGTGTTGATGTGTGTGTGTGTGTGTATGTGTTAGTGTGTGTGTGTGTGTGTATGTGTGTGTGTGTTAGTGTGTGTGTGTGTGTGTGTGTGTGTGTGTGTGTGTGTGTGTGTGTGTGTGTGTGTGTGTGTGTGTGTGTGTGTGTGTGTGTGTGTGTATTAGTGTGTTAGTGTGTGTGTATGTTTGTGTGTGGTGAGTGTGTGTGTGTGTGTGTGTGTGTGTGTGTGTGTGCGCGCGTATGTGTGTGTGTGTGTATGACAGTGAGAGAGAGAGAGAGAGAGAAACCATGGTTTGCTGTACACCCTGGATATGTGGAGTGTAAAGTTTTAGGCGACATACAGGAAAGGTTAAGCCATTCATCATACACAATAATCATTCACATCACTCAGTTTAGAACAAACTGTAAGATGACGTGAACATTGCTTGCTCTGTGTCAGTGGTGGAGTACAAGATCGCGGACATGGGTCACCTGCGTTTCTACCTGGCACCGAAAATCGAGGATCAGGATGCAGATTAAGCATAGGTAACATGGGCCATAAACTTCAGGTTATCCTGTTGACATGTGCAGTGTAACATGGGTTGCCTGCAATTCTACCTGGCACCTTAAATTGAAGATCAGGATGCAGATCAGGCTTAGATTACATGGGCCATAAATTTCAAGTTATCCTGTTGACAAAGGCAGTGTAACATGGGTTACCTGTGATTTTACCTTGCACCTAAAATCGAAGATCAGGATCTAAAATTGAGGATCAGGTTGGAGATTAAGATTAGGTGACTTGTGCCATAAACTTCAACTGACCCTGTTGACAAGTGTAGTGTACATTTTACTTGTGTTTGTAATGGATGTGGAAAGCTTTTTTTTTTTTTTTTTTTGGTTGAAAGCTTATTATTTTAGCTGTTGGATTTTAAACTTATTCGTGTTAAAAGTTTAGCCATCTTTTGGTTCTGTGATTGTGATGATGGGTTAACACAGATTTCAGAAAATGTACTTGTGATCAAGTTTTTATTTTTCTCTTGTGCTTCTTGTTATCAGGTTGTACAGTTCTAATTTTGTTGTTGTCTAGATCAGATTTTAGATTTTTTTCCTGTCAGCAACAAGGTTGTGAAAGAATCACATAAGTGGTCATGGAAGTACTGAATAGGGAATCCTTTTTTTTTTTTTTTTTTTTTTTTTTTTTTGCTGCCTCGTCTTCTGTGATGTCTCCGTACTGCTGTTCCCACGCCGCTCATCTCAATCTCCCCGCCACAGCCATACCCAGATTCGTTGTGTCTCACCCCCGGGGTCGGGAGTCCACAGGGAGCTCATCAATATTAGGCCGCCGCGGGGCCACCAGCCAGAGGGGCCCTGCACTTCTGCTGGGTCACTTTGGTGGTGTTCAGTGGTGCCTGTTCTGAGCTAACATACGCAGGACACCACCTACTAAGCCCCCTACTAACGACAGTATTAGCTCAGTCGCGGAGCCAGACTGAGTGAGTCACCCACCCAAGGTGGCGACCACCACAACGTCCCTCCAACGACCGCCTCCCCACGAACCCCCAACCCCAAAGGCTTTGACACAAATTCACCACAGGCACAGAAGCGTATGGGGAAACCGAATCTGAGGTCACCATGAGACCAGAGCAACGGAGGCCACCGAATCAGAGGCAATTTTTATTATTGCATGATGATCAATGAGGATGAGGATGATGTAATGATGCTGCTGTGGAGGTGCATCCGCTTTGAGACTACTTGACAGGGTTGTTCTCTACGCTTACTGTCATAATATATCCCGGCGTCAACCAGGCCCGAGAGATACAGACACCTGCAGTGTTGGTCAGGTAATTTGAGCAACACTCTCAAATTCGCATCCGTAAAGTGGATGAAGCTCGACTGTGTGGTCCCAGTCTCCCCACTGAGCCCACAGCACACTCACTCTGGGTAGGAGCCGGCCGGAGCCCGAAAAAATCCCTATGACTTATGGGATTCGAACCCGCGACCTTCCAGTCCGGAATCCACGGCGCTAACCACTGCGCCATGGCGGCTGGTTCTGAATAGGGAATCCTTGTTTTCCTACTACTATTGTGATAGACATGAATGATTGAGCTCTCTTTCTCTTTTTTGTAGTTTCCTTTCCTGGCCTCTTTTTTCATTTCTGGTTTTCTTTTCCTCAAATGCTTTCATCTATCAGCTTCACAGTTCTTCTTGAATCATCTGCTGCAATCCAATGGGAGTCCTCGTCTGTTGGTCTGCTTTGTTCAGGGTTGTCTGTCTGTGCATGGTCCTTTTTGTGACGTTGTTCTATGGAAGGTTGGGCTGGCCTAGGGTTGTTGAGCCTGGCAGCATTGTGTGGGTGGGTCTGTGTTCTGTCGTTGCACTGTACTTTCTTTTCAAGTTGATCAAGTATTTGGCAGCAAGGCATCTCTTCTCTCTTCAGCATCTTTGCTTCTGGGCTGAATGTCTGTTGCTCTGTAAACACTCTTTCATACTTCTATACTAGTGAATACATTTAGTTTGTACACTAAGATTCCCTTTCTCATCATCTCTCCTTTTATCATTTTTTCCTCTTTTTTTCCCCTCAATCGCAAGGTAATCATAAAGTATCATTTTTATTCCCTTTTCATTACTTGTTTTCCTTGGGTGCTATACATGTTTTATTTCATAGGCTGAGAAAAAAAACCCATAACAAACAAACGATGTTTTAGTATGTTTCAGCATGTACAGAAATGTAAATAGTGATGCTTCAGCCTTTCGGAGTGTACAGGAATAAAGATACTGTGATATATCAGCTTGTTTTGGATTGTACAGAAATGTACATCTCGAGGCATCAGTGTTTCGAGATGGTAGGCCTACAAAATGTACATATTGTTATGCATTGGTGTTGTCAGTTTGTGCAGAAATATGCATATATGTCATAATCAGTTTGTGTGTGTGTAATATATATATATATATATATATATATATATATATATATATATATATATATATGTATGTATATTGTGATGCATCACTGTTCTAGCTTGTACAGGAATGGATACACTGTGATGCAGGAGTACATTTCTCATTGCACAGAAAGGAATGTGTTGTAGTGTGCATGAGCAACCTTTTTCTTGGGGCAGCACTTAAGACACATCCAAAATCATGGTTTTTTTTTTTAGAATTAAATATTGCTGGATGCATTTATGGAGATCTCTGTCTGAATTTGAAGATTTCAGGTTGTAAAACCTGTCTGTACAAAGGGGTTACTTCTGCTTGTTATAGATAAAAAGGTTTAGGAGTTTGAAGCAGTTTTGGTGGCCATATTGGATTGTTTCCTTGGCAACAATGCAGAAAACTGAGTAATTCTTTCGATTTTTATGCTTTACAAATGATGCCCTTTGAATGTATGGCACGACTTCTAACATGAGCTTGTAAACAAAACATTTCATCAGTTTCAATCCCCATGTTCCTCCTCACCTCATGGTCTAATGAAGGAAAAGTTATGGGCCCAAATGGGGTTCAAACCACCGCACACTCACGCAGACTTTTCGCTGTCTAGGCAGGTGCGTTACCTCTAGACCACTGATTAAGTTTAGTTTTCAAACATTGCATTATTACCTACTCACTGAGAGCAAGCAGTTATGTTTTCTGTCAATGTATATATTTTTTTAGGTGTTTTTTTTAATTTCTGCATTGTACATTACTGGTGAATGTAAAATGTTTTATCTTTACAACATATGTTTTATCTTTACAACATGTTTTATCTTTACAACATATGGTTTCACTGTTCCGTGTTAACCAGTTGTGTATTCCCTAGATATACTGTGGGTCACCCTGAATATGCATCCATTTGTATCAGCTGAAAAATACATTGTGACAATGGCAAAAGCAGTCTTGCTGTCATCATTTGAGAGAAGGAAAGAGTATGTGTGCGTGTGAGCACCTGGCATTTATCCCCCCTCTGGCCGAATTTTGGTCACTTATAAACCCATGTCCCACATTAATTTTTCGCGTTTTGTCAGGGTACTGCATTGAATTTTTCAAGCAGTGTTTTGGACATGTTAAATCTGGCAGAATCCATCTTTCTCAAGGTTGTAGATTGCATGCTGGGTATGTTCATGTTATCCATGCTTTTGGCCACAGCAGACCTACTCGTTTTTTTAAATAAAAAGAAAGATGGAAGGACTGGTTTATAACAGGTATGTGAGGCGTTATGAGCGCGTTTGCATATTGGTTCTCAGGTGAGTCTCCTCTGAAGTATATGTGGAGTATCTGAGTTTCACGACTAAATAATTTTGTGATTAAAAAAGGGGACAATAAAAAGCTGCGTACAGGACTCGAAATACAAAACAAAAAAAAAAAACAGATCTGCCTTGACTACCACCAAAGGTATCATCTTCCTAATATTTCGGAACTCATGCGGAAAACCGATTAAAAAAAAAAAAAAAAATGCAGTTGAAAATTGAGAAATGAAAAACTAGTCGAACAGTAGAGGTTTGGGGATTTTTTTTTCTTCTTCCGAGTGCAATGGTGTGTGTTCTAGGTAATTGGTTCATCAACAAACCCTGCTACACAGGTCTGCCCTTAACCATCTCCCTGACATGCATTAAAAAAAAAAAAAAGTATTTGAGGAACACACACACATGTACCAATATCTGCAGGTCATTTTCACGCAGATAAACAATGAAATTAGCACAATATTGAATACAGTTTCTAATTATTTTATTGAGCGCAAAAATGCTAGACACCCAAAACACGATATTTAAGAAAAAATGGTTAATTTTTTATGAAATCCCTCCCTGTTAAGCTAAACCCAGTTCAGTCATGCAGTCTCAGTTTCATTCTGCTTTTCAGATCTCACTATTTCAGTCATACAATGAATTTTCTAAACCTGAAGTGTATTAATTTACTAGAAGACATTTTTTCATCAAATCAATCAGCTGTATTGCTGCCTTCGTGCTTGTGAAATGACAGTTTATATCAATGACACTGACAAACCAAGCGAGTGCAGCGATAGTAGTAATATCATAATGACAGTATTTGACAGTGTAGCAGCTGTATCCAATTAATATGGGATAAAATATTTTAATTTTGAGCACCTTTGCTGAAAAAAAATGAAAAATTTTAACAGAACTGAAATTCTGCATATGCACAACAATGGTAAGGCAAAGGATATGTAAGGCACCCTGAAAGTATACATAAATCACTATATCCAGTATACGCTGAACACAAGTAAATTGACACCCATGCCTGAAAATGCACTTTTGTAATGCTGTTCCCCATTACATTGTTTTGTTTAATATATGGGTGCTGTCATCCAGCTCTTGCCTGCATCTATGAACACGTTTTGACACAAAATTACTGAAAAAGCATAGTCATTGCTGTGTAAAGATAAAAACCGAAATCAACCCACATGTTGCAAAAAAAAAAAAAAAAAATCCCACCAAAATCCCCAACAGTCAATAGATTATTAAACAAGAGAACAGAAAGAAAGAACAGTATTATTAAAGAGACAGAAAGAAAGAACAAACCTTTCTGGTTAAAAATTGATAATCACGTAAACCAAAAGGACTATTTCAGGGACCAATAAATTATTCCAAAATTTAGTCAGTATATATAATATATACATATAAAAAGATAAATATTAAAGTTATATAAACGACCGATTTTCTAAAAAACAAAAAAAACAACACCCCAAACAAACAGAACAATGGTATAAAACTGTAGTACACAAATTAGTTTATAAAAGATAAAAATCATATTAAACAACATGATCAACAATATTTCAATATGTATTTACTTGAAATATAGAAGGAAATATAAATTGAATGGCCCTTTTACAATCAATAGTAGCCCCCAAAACTCCCAGCATATCCCAACATAATAATACCTGTACAAATTCTTGACATAATCTATATTCTTGAGAATAGCCTTGCCTTTTGGTGTAAGTCTGGTAGGAAATAAAGACTTGTACTGAGGAATTTCAATTCCTGGTAAGAAAGGGAACAAGATGTTTTCATGGAAACACTGAACATGTGGGTTACTGAATATTTATGGGTTTGAGGTTTTTGTTGACTGCACAAAGATACACCTAAAATCTTTTATTCTTTTTATATAGATGCATAAATAAAGTCCATGAATTGCACCAGTGCAATTGAAGCAAAAGTTCAAACATTTTAAGAATCATCTTTATGATGTTACATAACCAAAAAGAAAACGTGTATCTAACATACATGCACCTTGGCATTTCAGTCCCAACAATTGACGATATATATCCGATTCAATACATAACCAACATTTTTCTTCCCCACAAAATGGAATTTATGTCGCCTAAGAATGGAATGGGAAAGATAGGCCCTACAATAATAAGCCACTGGTACAAAGCAGAGCGAGAGGCATCCCATGATTGTAGAAAGAAAGAAAATAAATATTCCTTTCGGAGATACATCTCTTTTTGAATCAGTACATAGAATAGAACTATCAGGATTTATCCTAAAGTGAGATAGAAAACATATCACGACACAGTATTGATTTCATGTATCAAAATGGGAAAAAAAGGTGGGGGACACATCCATTCTTTTTGTTTGTTTATTTCTCTCTCTCATCTCTGCTTAATAATTTTTATCAAGAAAACAGTTTACTGTGATTTGTTAAATGATTCATCCACAACAAGAGCAGGTAGGTTTATAAACACAAAAATTACCCCACATGACAGATTACCCACATCAGTCCACTTGGAATAAAGAATAACAGCACAAATTTCCATGTACCCTTGCAAGCTAACTGTTACGGCGATTACATGTACATGATTGGAGACCACCCCCCAAAATAAAGGGCAGACGTGGCTTGGTCCTCTACCACTTGTCGAAAGCCAGGTAAGGGGAAGGTGACAGCGAAGGTTTCCACTTTCTGCTTCAGGGCCTGCAGTCTTCCACTGAAGGCGGGATCTTCCACCAACTTTTCCTTGAACTCTTTCAGCAACGGCCCACAACTTGCGTTGACCTCCTTCGCCAGTTCAAGGGCTGCAACAGATATATAATACATGGAATTTATATAGCGCCGAATCTCGTAAAGCAAACAAATCAAAGCGCTTAAAGATGAACAAATGTTATTTATAAATACATGTATGTATAAAGTGACTTCTTTGTTTTATTTGTGGTACTGAGGCACATTAACTGGAAAACGGGAGTGCAAATATTTTAGTTCTGTCCTTGTGGTCTAAACTAGTTAACTGCTATTTTTATATAGAAAAATAATCTGCGTGTTCTACTGATTACCAAAACGAATAACTTCTCACACCAAAAGGCTCTGCCTCTAAAACATTCTTTTTACAAGAAAACATTAAACCAGCACAATGACAGAAAAAAAACCCACAACACACACAATGATAGTTAGAAAAACAAACAAAAAAAGCCTAAACAATATGATAGTAAAAAAAAAAATTTGTTTTTTTAAACCCACCACACACAATGAAAGTAAAAAGAAAAAAAACAAACCCCACCACACACAATGAAAGTAAAAAACACACATGCACACAATGAAAGTTAACATACACGCACACAATGAAAGTAAAAAAAAAAAACTAAGACAAAAACACAATGAAAGTAAAAAAACCAAAGACACACACAATGAAAGTAAAATATAAACATACACAATGCAAGTAAAAACACACACACACACCCAATGAAAGTAAAAAAAAACAAACCAACTCCACAAACACATGTACACACACACAAAGTAAAAACTAAACACACACACAATGAAAGTAACCCCCCCCCTCCCCCACATTACTCACCTTCATGGATCAGCTGCACCACCTTCTCGATGTCGGCCTCCTTCATGTCGCGCGAGGTGAGGGCAGGTGTTCCCAGACGCAAGCCGCTGGGCCTCAGGGCCGACTTGTCACCTGGGCAGGTGTTCTTGTTGACGGCGATGCCGATATCTTCCAGCACCTTTTCCCCACGAGCGCCATCGAGCTTCTGTGGCCGCAGGTCCACCAGGAGTAGGTGAGTGTCAGTGCCCCCTGTGCCGGGAAAGGGAAATAACCATTCATTTATTAACCCTCTTAGTCCCATCCGGATTGATTTGCGGTGGCACTGAATGTTTCTGAAGTCCATTCACAAGAAACTGAAGACATTGCTATGTGGATGGTGCGATTGAAAATACAGGTTATTTGCTTCTAAGGTAATGGCTGGATGTGCGTTTATTATCAGTTCACTTTTACTGGTCTTGTATGACTGCAAACGTTAGGTTGTGACTTTGGAACTGAATACCGATGGCTCTTTTCCCATCTATTTGCTCATTTGCTATTTATCTATAGAATTTTTTTTTTCCCACCTTGTACCATATCGCACAAACTGGGGACAACATGAAAACTTCAATAAATAAAACTTTAATAAACGAATGGAAAATAAAGATATCTAGGCCATGCACTACAAAACCTTTGTTCAGTTAAAAAAAACCAACCTTGTCTGCATGAGTGTTCCCCTAAGCAGTGGTTTTTTCTTAAGAATTTTGTCATGGACACCTTTTGTTGCTGTCTGTGTGGTTCTTCGTGTGGGTGTGAGTTGAGTTCTTTGAGTGTGTGTGTGTGTGTGTGTGTGTGTGTGTGTGTGTGTGTGTGTGTGGTTCCCTATGTGGGTGTGAGTGGTTCTTCGTGGGTGGGTGTGGTTCTTTATGGGTCTGGTGTTCTTTCTGTGTGTATCTCATGGTTGAGGTGATGAGAGAAAGTCCAGCTCCTGTCTGGACACAAATGTGACCTTTTGCTGTCTGGACTGGTGTGTTGTCACTAGCTCCCCAATCCATACACACGGGAACTGGATGTAAAAAAGCACACGAGTACTTATTCCATTATCCTTGATATCCTGCCAGAGACATTCTGTTGCAAATACTGACCACTACCTGAACCCCCCCCCCCCCTCCCCAAACCATTCAATTCAAAGACCCATGCAATGCTTCCTACCTGACCGAGAGATGCTGCAGGTGTGACACAACAGGGCCGCTACTCACCTGACACGATGGTGTAGCCCAGATCCATCAGCCCCTTGGCCAAGACTTTGGCGTTGGCAATCACCTGCTTTTGGTATTCTTTGAATTCCGGTGTCTTTGCTTGTTTCAGAGCCACAGCAACCGCTGAAAATAAGACACAGAGACATTCATTTCAGGTACCTCCCTCCTGGCTTTGTGTTTTAAACATCATCCCTAGAGACACAATGTAGCTACATGCAAAATCTCACTACTGGTGAACCCCGGAACTCAACTTGCCTGAGACACAAAACCCACTGACAACATCAAAGACTGGACCACCCAACCCCTGCAACACCTCCTACTAGCCCACACAGGATCGTGAAGCATGGAAAAAGATCTCTGTTGCGTCTTCTCTCATGTCCCCCCTACGTCCTTTGGGACATGGGACTGAATGAGTGAGTGAGTGAGTGAGACACACAACCTTCAGAACTGGGTGCAATACCCCCAACAATTTCTCAATGAGTGGAGAAAGCTAAGCATATGCAGACACTTTTTTTTTTTTTTTTTTTTGGTGCTGCCTACACTTCTGTAACATCTATGTCAGGCTGTTTTCACGCTGCTCATTTCAACCAACGCACGCAGAACATCTTGCACACACATTAAATCCCGATTTTCGCAACAGTAGGCCACTGTTTGCCGGTGGGAACAGATGCCAAGATTTACATAACTGCATACACACGGGGACTGGATGTAAAAAAAAGCAGATGAGTACTTATTCCATTATCCTCAAAATAAAAAGAATGAATAATAATAATCTCCCCAATACGCAGACACTTTACCTTGCTGACAGACAAGCCCAAAGCTGGCAGACAGATGGTGACTACTTACCAGCAGACAGACGTGACTACATGCTCACCAGTAGACAGACAGATGGTGACTACTTACTCACCAGCAGACAGAGAGTCGGTGACTACTTACCAGCAGACGGAGTCGGTGACTACTTACTCACCAGCAGACAGACAGACGGTGACTACTTACCAAGCCGACAGACGGTGACTACTTACTCACCAGCAGACAGAGACAGCGACTACTTACTCACCAGCAGACAGACGGAGACTACTCACCAGCAGACAGACGGAGACTACTCACCAGCAGACAGACTACTCACCAGCAATCTGGTGGTTGTGGGGCCCGCCCTGCAGACCGGGGAAGACGGCTTCATTGATCTTCTTCTCCAGGTTGTACATCACCTTGTCTCCGTTCTTCAACACCTTCCGCACACCTGTCGGGAACCGATGACAACATTGACAAAACTGCATGATAACATTGACAAAACTGCATGATGACAACATTGACAAAACTGCATGATGACAACATTGACAAAACTGCACACGCATACTGAAAGGCAGAACAGAGAGAGGAATGGAGGAAACTGGTTGTCTAATCTTCAGGGGTGCTTCTTCACGGTCACCAGACTAAGGGATGGGTATACAAGTGTGGGAACTGGATGTCAAAAAAAAAAAAAGCACATGAGAGCTTATTCCATTATTCTCAAAATAAAAGAATAAAAAAAAAGAGAGCTGCTTGTTACAAAGTGCAGCTGCGACAAACTACAATTTTTTGTGTGTGCATACTTCAGAGATGAGAACGTAAAAAAGTCCAAAGTGGACAAAAATGAGGTAGGGGTCTGGGGGGCTGTCTATGACAAACCATAGACAAATTTGTAATGTAATTCAGAAATACGAGCTCTACAACCTATGAAACATTGGAAATGTATACTCAGCTATAATCCCTATTTATCCTGATAAAGACTTCAAATATCTTTCTATTGGAATACCCAGCTGATGTGAAACTATTTAAATACAAACATTTAAAAGTGCTTTAATGGAAAACTACTTACAATCTTTAAAAAAAAAATTGTGTAATATTTTCCTTCCTAAGCTGAATAATTGATTGAAACAAATTTCAACGTGGACGGACCTTTCCTGAAGAAAATCATGCCAGAGCGAGGGCCTCTGAGAGTCTTGTGGGTTGTGGTGGTGACGACGTCGCAATACTCGAAAGGACTAGGCACCAGGCCAGCTGCCACCAGACCACTCACATGCGCCATGTCAGCCAACAGGTAGGCGTCAACATCGTCGGCGATCTCACGGAAACGCTTGTAGTCCAGGTGACGGGAGTAACAGCTGACACCTGACATCAGCATCAAACTTAATTCTCAAATCTCATTCACGAAAGCCGCCGCTGTAGCCTATCGGTTAGGGCGTTGGACTCGTAATCTAAAGGTTGCAGGTTCGATCCCAGCTTTCGGCTATGGCGTTGTGCCCTTGGAAAAGGCACTTTACGGCTATTTTCTCACCCCACCCAGGTGTAAAAGGGGTACCAACCTTGTGATGGGGTTTAACCCTGCGATAGACTGGCGTCCTATCCAGGGGGGAGTCTATGACTCTCAGTCGCTTAACGCCACAGAAACCAGGGTAAGCACTGGCCTGATGAGCCTTAGGCTCAGGACAAACTAACTTTTAACTCATTCACGAAGATCTAAAAGGCAAGTCTAGGATTAACTGTGAAGGTAACACCCCCCCCCCCCCCCCAAACAAACTGTTAAAGTGGTAAACATAATGTAACAGACTGCAGATATTTGATCTGCCGCGACTGTACAACTTCTCAGCAAAGACAAGCTTGGTCAGACAGTGGGAATGTGGCCTCTAAAAAGAGGCTGCATAAATACTACATTTTACTGCTACGGGCAAAGTGCATGCAACAGAGGATTTTCGACCACCCCCCAACGATACAGAACATCACACAATTCACAGGTGTGGATCAAAATTTAGATCCAAGTCGCTGCGATTGGCAGTTCCGAACGCATGGGAAGTAATGTAATTACCGCCCTGCCACAATAAAACATACATTAATTATGTATAGCTCGACAACTGATAAAAGCTCTGTCTATTAATCATACACCAGCTTTCATCGTGAACAAGCTGTCAACCCTTTCGCTGCTAACATCTTTAGCTCAGGTACATGCTGGACAAAACAAAAAGCGTTGAATCATGACGCACAGCGATCATCAACTGAGCACTGCGGGTGGTGGTTTCTATGACGAACACGGTTCATCAACAGTGCTGTAAAGAGATTAACGACACCCTCCCCTAGTGGGTATGGCGACCAAATATATATTGGCTGCCTAACCATTTGTATCGGCAACTGTCTTTCCAATGGACCATTCCAGTGGAGTGGAGGGGGGTCTGCTGCATGGGTAACAGCTTGCCCTCCATATTTACATTTACCCAGGCTTTGCGCTAGCCGCAGCTGTGGCCTAGTGGTTAGGGCGTTGTACTCGTAAGCTAAAGGTTGCGGGTTCGATCCCAGCTATTCCGCTATGGCGTTGTGCCCTTG
This sequence comes from Stramonita haemastoma, assembly GCA_030674155.1. Classification (NCBI taxonomy): domain Eukaryota; kingdom Metazoa; phylum Mollusca; class Gastropoda; order Neogastropoda; family Muricidae; genus Stramonita; species Stramonita haemastoma. The sequence goes on along the minus strand of CM060316.1, from coordinate 57,462,657 downwards.
CAAAAGGCACTTTAACGGCTATTTTCTCACCCCACCCAGGTGTAAAAGGGTACCAACCTTGTGTTGGGGTTAACCCTGCGATAGACTGGCGTCCTATCCAGGGGGAGTCTATGACTCTCAGTCGCTTAACGCCATAAAAAACCGGGATAAGCACCGGCCTGATGAGCCTTATGGCTCGGGACAGACTTAACTTTAAGGCTTTGCGCTCTAAAGACTAGAGCGCAACTCCATAGTCTTCCGAGACTGATGGGTGCCTAATAATATATATATATATATACATTCTCCATTGTCTTTCAAGACTGATGGGTGCCTGAATACATATATATATATATATATACATTCTCCATTGTCTTTCAAGACTGATGGGTGCCTAATATATATATATATATATATATATATATATAATATATATATATATATATATATATATACACACATATATAATAAAATAAAGTAAAATTAACAGAGACAACTAAGAATCATTCAGATTGTCAGAAAACTGATCAGGAACACCCAAAAATATGTACCCTTGAACACTAAAAAAAACAGCAACATTACAAAAGGAGATTATTAATGACAAAGGGTATATAACATCATACTAAACATATTTTTCTGATTAAACAAAATTCATATAAATGCAAAAGAAAAAAACCCAAACTAAAACAAGAGGCAGTAGTAAATTCTTCTAAGAAACTACACTTTAAAACACAAATCACTGAAACAAAAAACTCTGAATAATTTTATTGTAGAAGTCACAGGACCCATTACAATTTTACCCCCCTCCCCCCCCCAAAATTAACCATGTTCTCATTTCTTCCCAAGAAGCCACCTGAAAACACTTCAAGCTCACCGGTTATATCATTCACTCATGGTATTAGTACACAACTGCTTGGACTGTTAGAAACGTCTCAAACAAAAAAAATAAAAATAAAATAAATGAATGAATAAATAAAATTGATTACAAAAGATCCTCCTCTGCACAGTAAAACCCACCACCAACCTGCAACAATCATCTTCGGCAAGAAGAGTTTTGAGTTCTCCGCCAATCTGTCATAATCTATCAACCCCGTCGCCGGATCCAGCTTGTAGGGGAACGATTCAAAGAACACGGAGGTGGCCGACACTTTCTTCTGCTGGGTCATGAAGCCGTGCGAAAGATGGCCGCCGTCGGGCAGATACAGGCCCATGATGCGGCCGTGAGGCTCCACCACCGCTGTGTACACTGCAAAGTTGGCTGGAGACCCGGAGAGAGGCTGCACGTTCACGCCCCACTCCTCAGGGTCAAGGTTGTACGCCTCCAAGGCTCGTTTCTGGCAGAGTCGTTCCACTTTGTCGATGATCTCGTTGCCCCCGTAGTATCTGTTGTGAAGAAATAACTTTTCGGGTAAAATATATATTTAGGTTAGACATGAAACACTTATGTGCAGCCCTGAACGAAGGAGTGAACACAGTAACATCGATTGTTAGCGATATGTTAGCCATGCAAAACTGTGCGTGTTAGTAACAATAAAATGAATTTGTTAGTAACAGTAAAATGAGTTAAAAAAAACAACAACCTTCCCTCCCCCCAAAATAACTGTTCTTAATGAGTAACTTGTGTATCTCTTCAATGCTTTATAATGGCTGAGTGGTTTAAACTGCTCAATAGGAAATAAACAGAAAAAAAGCCATCATGATCAAGATGGGAATTCCTCTTCCTGTATCTTTCGATCCCATTTTTTTCAATAACTTTAAGTGAAAACTGTGTTGCGTGAATACTCGTGAGAAGCTGGATTCAATCACAATTTAACTGTCAGAAGTTTTATGCTGAATAATCACCCCCCCTAACAAAATTTCCCTTGGCAAATAGTTGGCAGTGAGCATACAACGCTAATCCTTTCTTCTAAAGTAAATAGTTCTATATATAATTAATATGTATTTTCAGCAATACCTTTTCAGGTTGTTGATAATGATATTGTGAAAACGATCTCTTCAGTATGTGGTCAGCACATTTGGTCCTTCAAACCTTGGGTTCCTGCTTCGCCGAAAAGTTTTCCGAAGAACAGCCAGGTCAAGAGGGCTCCTACCCTAACCAATGATGGGTGTCTACACGAGTTTAGTTTCGACAACTTGTCTGCTTCAAAACTGTTCTATTTTGGTTGGAGTACCAGGCTTCAACTAAATGACAACTGAAAGCAACAATCTAAAACAACCCCTCCAAAACAGAACCCAATTTTTCTTGCTCTCAGTATCTTTATGAATGTTTTTCAGGTACTACTTTTTTTTACTATCATGCAACAAAAGCAGTATGTGTATGCCTAACTCTGGCTCGTCTATATATAAAACTGGGTTTTATTTTGTCAAGAAAAAAAAAGGGGTTGATTTCATGAAGAAATATCTTTTTTCGACCGCTTCTATTTAAAATGCAGTATACTGTCATGGTCTCAGTCAAATATCTGACCATGTGTGACACCCGACTGATGACAAAAACATTTTTTTTTAAATCCAAAAATTTGTTTTCCATACCACATTGAATTGATAGTCCCCCTTTTAATTTTCTGTGGTTACTTTAACACCTAATAGTTACATGCACTGATGCAGTCTCTTTTCCTCATTTTTGAAAAAGAATGAGAAGACGAATTAGAACAAAGTTTATAAATGATGAGGACAAACATATCGAAGCAAAAAGCAGTAAAAGACCTCTCTGCCCTACAAAACACTTTACACATAGGCCCCCTATACCTATATTATATACATCACATGACACTCCACCACAAAATGAGTCGCTTTTGCATCTGGCCCACTTTTCTGCTAGGAGCCATTTTAGGCAGGTGGGGTCAAGTTGTCATATTGATGCAAAACTCTCAGTTTGTCACTTCCTGCAGTCGCATTTCAGTTTGTAATAATTTTTCATGGAATTTTCTGATTTTCAATGAGCCAATAACTGAAAGAAAAAAAAGACGTCTGATGCAATGCAACTTGTGGTGGAGAGTCATATATGCAGCCCCCCCCCCCCCAAAAAAAAATATTTAAAAAAAAACCCCCAACCAACAAAAACCCTAATTAACACACAGAACAATGCCAAAACAGACCCAGAAAAACAATGAAAACACACCACAACCGAAGAATAACCACCATTCCCAAAGCACTAATACACATTTTACTCCAAAGTTCAAGTAATGGCTTAAATAACCTTTTCCAAGGGGCCAAATTACATCTAACCCCTTATTGAGCAACCACCAGCTACTAACCCTTCCCTACGTATCACCCACTACTGGGCTACAGAGCATACAATTTACAAATGTGCACAATGCATGTGTACAAAGGAAGAGGGGTTCTCTCCCTTAACATAGGAACAGTGTTAAGGACAAGCCACCACTACCATCCATCACCACACACACACACGAGAGAGAGAGAGAGAGAGAGAGAGAGAGAGAGAGAGAGAGAGGAGAGGGAGAGGGAGAGGAGAGGAGAGAGAGAGGAGAGGAGAGGAGAGGAGAGAGGGAGAGGGAGAGGGAGAGGGGAAGGGAGGGGAGGGGAGAGAACTCTGAATAGGTTTAACATGTACATTGGCCTTTGGCCACAACACATACAGTGAGCAAAGCAAAAAGGTAAGTGAAGGAAACAAAATGCAAAATTGTTCACAATTTTCACCTAAGCCAGCTCTCCTGGTTGTACCACACCAAGTACTTCATCCACATAAACAAAGCAATAAGGCAAACATTGAAAGCAAACCATAACTCGGTGAATATAAGACAATGGCATAGCGAGCAGCCACAACAACTTACAATGCTAATGAGTACAAACACCACAATTACTAAAAACTTTTCTTTTCTGAGTTCTCGTTTCTTCCCTTTTCTATTGGCAAATTTTTGCAGTCCCTGCCTCCATTGTTAGACACAGATACTGGACTTACTGCATGGCAAACACTGTAAAGACAGTGTTGATTCTAAACCAAGTCTGGAGAACTAAACTACTTTGTGACAATTGCACTTCCCTTGTAATCTTTTCCAAGCCTTTAACTCTACAGTTAGACAATGCAGCTGCTTTATTTTACTGGAACTTGTGGAAACATAATTTCTTGAATTCGAGTTCTCTTGTCAAAAGTGTTTGAAAGAAACATGTCTGACAATGTCATCTGCATAACAGTCGCCTTTTTCTGATGCATGCCTGAACTGCAGGAGTCTTCAGACTTGATCAAGTTGTACATCAACTTTAACCTCAGAGTACAACGATTCCCGATTGGTTAAAAGTGGTAATATGGTCACCGTTTTCTCAATCACTCTTTTTTTGAAAACGTCTGCATGATTAGAAAGTGATATGAAAAAGCGCAGAAATGTACTACTGATAGAGGAATTCCGCTGAAAAACGGAGAAATCTCATGCCTGCCTCTCTTTAGCTGATTTTCTGCCTACCTATTCTCCTGCCCTTTTTCTTGAAAGCAAATCTGAATTTTTTTCTCTTATGAACCTTCTAATGAGCAGCCTTGAAGTCCGAATGCATCAGCTGAGACCAGCAGGCAAACCTCCAGCAGAGTGACAAACACAGATGAGGACCAGGCACCACGCATTCTACAACATGGTCACACAAACAGATATCCAATGGTGAGGTGCTCATCCCAGGGTTTTCCAGATGACAGCACTCCAGCCTCAAAGGAGTTCAACCACAGCTACTGGAAGAGTGACACAAGAAGAGAGTGGAAAGTGCAGACCAAGCAACTAAGTTGGCTGGAAACAGCAGCTTTCATAGTGTCTGCACAATGGAATGCTCAGGGCCTTCACAAGAAGAAACCTGACCTACAAGAATTCCTGAAAAGGGAGGGAGTGGACATCATCCAATCCAAACCAATCATGTTTATAGCCCTGCTGACCACACAGGCCATATAGTGGACATCAGTATTCAGGCAACTCGCCTGACAGATGCTCATCGTTCAATTCTCAGAGGGTACGAGCTCTTCTGGCAATGACTGTACCAGTTGACACAAAGGAGGTATGATCACCTTTGCAATGTGATCCCAGCCATAGAGATTGGGAGATGACCATAAATTTGTTGCCAAAGCTGTCATTCAGGGAGAGAAAAGGTGAAGACCATGGCAATCTTTGTTGACCTTAGCAAAGTGTTTGATAAGGTCTGGAGGGAAGGCCTTCTCTTTAAGCTGCTTAAGGAGAAAGTGTGGGGCAGAATGTTCTGGATCTGGAGCTACCTGTTCAACTGAACAGCCAGAGTCAAGCTGGAAGGTCAGACTAGCTATTTAGTGAAAATCAGGAGTACCTCAGGATGCATTATCTCACCTGCCCTATTCACCATTTTCATCAATGACACTGCTGACCAGCTGTCCATCCACTTCCCTGGGGCAATGCATGCTGATGACCTTGCCATCTAGACCAATGCAGAGAAGATCCCCTGCCACTGTGGCATAGACAGCGACGAACAGGTGGACCCCCTGTCCATGGCAGGCAGCGACTTGGAGCAGCCCAGCCCACCCTGTGTCCTACAGTGAGGCAAGGACAGTCCTGAGAAACAGCTTCAGGAAAGCATGGTGCCAGTGCCTGGACATTAGGCCAGAAGATGAAAGGATGACATTCTTGAGCTAGATAGAGTTGCTCAAATTGCCATCTTTAGACTGCACACTGCCAGCTCCTATCCCATCTCCACCGCCTGAAAATATCCCACACTGACCAGTTCCCCTGTGACACAGGCCCACAACCCTCCTCATATCCTGCAGCCCTGTCCTACTTTCAACATTCTGAGACTGAGACATGGCCAAACCCAGCAGAGCTGTACAGAAACCTGTGGAGACCAACAGGGTCACTGCCACAGACATCACTTTCCAGACTGGTGGACTACAAATCTAGCAGGGAACGCAGAAGAATGCAGAAGAAGACATTTACTGACTAACCTTTGACCTGGCTGCCCTTCAGAGTACTTGTTGGTGAGACAGGAGCCCAGGGCCTGAAGGACCGCCTTGGAGGTAAAGTTTTCAGAAGCATCATTTCCAGGCCTTTACGCTGACGAACTTTCTCTGCGCGGATGAGATCGTCAATTTCCGGGTCATCATCCTTGATGTCATCTTGAAGACGGTACTGACCTTCTGCCATTGTGAATAAAACTTGCTGGATCTGTTAGGATACCTGCACAAACCAAACCAAACCAAACAAACTGATGAAAAAAGGATGATATATTATAATCATGTATAAAAGATGTGTAAAAACCAATGTGTCACCAATGCGATTCTAACAGTAACACCTTCTGAAAATTTTGTGATACATCCATAAAGAATATCAAACACCATCTGCTGTAATATCTAATTAAGTGAGGATACCAGGATTATGTGACAATGCTAGCTGTACATGATGTGTGTTGCGAAACATCATGCGGACTTGGCTAAGCGAGCATTACAGACATGTTTCGTCACTTTTGCATGCAGTTTGTACATATGTATGCATGTGTGGAATTTTGACAAAATTGTATTTTCTATTTTAACAATTGTCTGCTACACAGCACATAACCAACTATATCCAAAATGCAAAAAATGTTTTCTGCATTCACTACTATGTGAATACAATGCTGCATGACACTTGGGAGTTAGTCCTGTCTAGATTTTAGTGTCAAATCACTTTAGTCTGACAAGTATATCACAAGCACGCAGAATATCTTGCTCACAAGTTAAATCCCGCTCCCTTTTCATTAAAGTAGGCCATTGTGTGCCGGTGGGACAAGATGACAAAATTTACAAAACTGCATACATACAGGGACTGCATGTAATAAAGCACATGAGTGCTTATTCCCTTATCCTCAATATTAAAGAATATATTTTGAAAAAAAAGAATAAATAAAAAATAATTTTTCAGGAACAGACTGTCAAGAATGAAGGGACATTCATGTATAAAAGTTTTCTGGAACATGGGAAAAAACAGGAAGCAACAACTACGAGAAATTTTAAACACAAACTAAAGAGTTAATGTCTCTTTGAGGCAAAAATACTGAATTTTTACACATGTGTATCCATGTTCCCAAAAGTTATTTATAAGATCAAAACAAAAAACAACAAAAGAAAAAGCAGTCATGGTTATGAGTTTGACAATAACATGTCATGATATTAATAAGACCTCTCTTGGGATGATGACGATGTTTATCATTTTGCGTCAATGAAGTTTTGCAGCTTTTACCTTTTTCTTTTTTTGTTAATTACATGGGCAGCCAAACCACTCTTTTTCTTTTAACACAGACTAACTGTTAATAAAACTTTCTATGATCCATCTCATCTGTCAATATCAGCTAACACATCAACAGCTGTTAGTCATATTGACTGAATTAGATTAATAATCAACAGCTTGAGTTTCTGTCACCTTAACATCGCTTTATCGCTGCATCTCAAAGCCTGCATCACAAGAAGAGGCAGCAATAACTAAGCAGGTGGCAATTGATATGTATCAAAATAAAGTGCTCCAATAAAAAAAAAAAATTAAAAAAAAGTAATATGATACTATCATAATACACAAAGTTACTGAGCAAGACAGAGAGATAGATCTACAAAACACGTGAAAGAATGAAAAGACAAGAGACACAGGCCTTTGATAAAGTTTACTGATGCTTGTGACTTGCAGTTTTTTTTAAGTGAGTGATGAAGCACATCTTACCTTTTACAAGTATTGTAACCTCATGAATGAATGGAACATAAAAATAGAAGAAAACATCTTTAAAAAAAGAAACAAAACAAAAAAGATTATACACAAGTCACTTCTCCTGTAATAATAATCACTTTGTTTCAGAACATTTTTTTTCCTCCACTACTTTTTCCTCAATAATTTTTTTTTTTTAATAAAAAAAAAAAATGATACCGGTTGACAATTAATTTAGGAAACTGCTGATTATATTTATTCAACATGCCTTTCTTCAACAATTGAGAGAATAAAATACAAAGAAAATACCCCCTCCCCCGCTTTTCTGTCTAATCAACCTGCTTGATCCAGACAAAAGCGGGTGGCAATCCAGACAGACATACATGCATCTGTGTCAAGTCCACTCAGACGCAACTGAGTTGACAATAAAACAGGCTATCTACAGATAAGACCTAACCGGTATACACCGACCTAACTGGTGTGAGAATGACAATGCCTGACATTGATTTACATACATGTACACAACTACATGTTCTTTGAGCCCCACAGTCCAGTCCAGGTGTGCTGTTTACCTGTCGTTCACCTGGTCTACTTTTTACTTGGTCAACAGACTGATGTGATAAACAACAAAAGTCAAAAGACTCAAACTAGGTCACTGACCTTTCAACAACTTTTCTTTGCGGTCAAAGCACTCAAGCCCATGTGGACAAAGTAATCTTCCTACAATGGAAAAAAAAAAAAGGCTTGGAAAAATGTGATAACACAACAAATTCAATACAAATGATAATGTACTAATTATGTTACATTATCAGCTATCTTGTATCGACAGTAGTTTTCTCTTATCACTGACCCACATTTCTCTTGGACAGGTACAATTATCTGGACAAACTAGGGAAATGAGTCCAACGCTTCCTGGAGATTTCTCTATGCTGTGGAATCCCATCAGTGGTCTGTAAGGCTACTGAAGTACACACTAACACACTTGCACAGGCTTGACAACCGATAAGTTTTTAACCATAAAATATCTATTTACTTGCTTTATTTTCAAAAAAATTTTTTTCCAGAAAAGTATCAAATTCCAAGATTACATTTTTTTTTTATATCACTATAGTTTTAATCATAAAAAAGATCACGCAATTCACCCATGAACAAAACAGCTAGAAACACATTTCCACTCAGACTTATGTAATTTCTTGTTTGCTGGTTTTCAAAATGTTGCCTAAGTCTTGATGCAATGTCAACTGACTGACATCATTTTCCCAAACTGACTGACATCATTTTCCCAAACTTCAAACAGAACAGTTTGCTTACCAACTTGGTGGAGACAGGAATTGTTCACTTATGTTTACAGTGACCACAGCTGAGCTAACACTAAGGGAGGGAGAAGCCGGATAAATTATACATAATATATTACACACTGAATACACTGACACCCTCTTTCCCTAAAATACTCCCTCAGAGATTACAGATGATCTAGGTTAAGAGTCTAGTCTTATTCCTCCTAACAATGGCAACATTCTTCCAAACAATCACTTGTCTACAGCAAACATGTCTGCCTAGTTCAGTAGTTAGTAGTAGAAACTGAGATAATATATATCATTATATGTGAGTTTGATTCTCATATAAATTTAATCCAGACTTCCATTAAACCTTGAGTGGTAGTCTAGGTGCTAGTCTTTCAGATGATATGATAAACTGAGGTCATATGCACAACACACATTCAGCACACGTAACTAAAACCCTTCACAATAAGAGTTGTCTCTGAAAAAAATTATGTAGAAAAAAGGCTACTCTGAATCTGAATTGGGAAACAAATAAACATGTGGACAGGGAACACAAAAAGATGGGTGGCACTGGAATATTGCCACACGAGTAACACCACCCATCTTTTCTCCCCAGGGACAGCAGCGCAAATGGTATGCAGAGAAATCTGCTGTGAATTCATATAAATAAAGTGGTCTTCAATCTAATTCAATTCAAAGCCTGCAAGCCACTGACAAACCAAAAGGCAAATGCAATTTACACCATCCATTTATTCAGCACATCATGCCATAGGTCCAAAACTTTCATAGCAATTGATGTAACAAGATTTAATTAAAAAATTTTTTAAGAACACTATAAGTAATGAAATTATCAATTTTTCACTTCATACACTCCTGACCAAGACTTGTTACACGAGAAGTGTTTTAAACCACACATACACTATGATACAGTATACCAGGAAAAAGACCATTCACACCTTGCCACATAAACTGAATGTACCAGTAATCACCCCCTATGACTTCACACAATAACATATCATCACTTACTGGTACAATGTGTTGAGTGATAGCAGCACCAATGACAATACTCCAGCTGCTGCTGTTGTCACTAGTTTACAAAATTACAGCAGCACTGAAATCCACTCCTACTAAATTAAAAAAACCAACTATTCCCTGTCAACAGAAAACTTACCACTAGGCAGTACTCGGATAAGCAAAAAAAACCCCAAACAACCCATAGCATTTATATATTGTGGATTTGCCAACAGATCCCTATAAATTATAATGGTATTTAATCTAAAATGACCATAACTATATAACATCATGTTATCAATATATATCGCTTTCTATTAATCCATAAGAAAGAGTATGCATGTGCTACTGCCTTAATGCTAAGTACAAGACCATAGAATGATTAAACAAATGTTCAGCTACACATACTGATACAGTAAGATATCTCAATTAAGTGCACCATGTCTATTTCTACCCCCCCCCCCCCCCCCCTCATGTATACTTGACACACTCACCTCCACACACATACAATGATACACTGACAGTGAAACATACTTTTTACATACTTGCAACATTTTGTGTACTCAGAAACACAGACAGGGGCACAAAGTGACAATGGCCTAAGTAACATGCATGATTAATTTTATCAATTAGGCCTACTGATTTCATCATATTTTCGTAATTATCACTGCAAGCACTGGTTGTCATGTTCCCAGCTTTGGGGACTATAGAGATCTATTATAAAGTATCATGTACAGTGCAAAATGTTAATTCAATGATACTTCTTAACTAGATCTTGAACAGAACTGAATGGGTTGAATGAATAACTGAAAGGCTTCCCCTATCTTAGTATCTACAGCATCTAAGTTACCAGTTTCTCTCCTGATCCCCATTTGTCTTCACACCACAAATAAAATATAAAAAGCTTGTTTTTTTTTTGTTTTTTTTGGGGGGGGGGGGGGGGGGCTTAGTTACAATATTGGTCTGGGCAAATGCATAATGGGTGGCACAACAGATAGCTTTGGCTATTATCTTTCCAGGTCAGCGTGACTTATCGAGATAATCTCATTCTTACATTTGTTACGTTCTACTTTCAACAGAATTGTTTCTCCCTCCCTAAGTAATGTACTTCTCTGGGTCTCTGTCACATGGTAGGACTAACTTTATCTTCACTAGGGGCCTAGGCTAACTTAAGCTCACTTCATTCTCACCATGGCATCTGTTTCTTACTCTCTGCCTGCATTTCTGCAACATATCATTTGTTTCTTTATTCTTTTATTTTGAGGATAGTGGAATAAGCACTCATGTGTTTTACATCCAGTCCCCGCCTGCATGCCCTTTTGTATAATTTTGCTCTCTGTTCCCATTCCCACTCCCACCAGCCGCCGCTGTAGTCTAGTGGTTAGGGTGGTGGACTCGTAATCTAAAGGTTGCGGGTTCGATCCCAGCTTTCAGCTATGGTGTTGTGCCCTTGGAAAAGGCACTTTACGGCTATTTTCTCACCCCACCCATGTGTAAAAGGGGTACCAACCTTGTGTTGGGGGTTAACCCTGCGATAGACTGGCGTCCTATCCAGGGGGGAGTCTACGACTCTCAGTCGCTTAACGCCACAGAAACCGGGATAAGCACCGGCCTGATGAGCCTTAGGCTCGGGACAGACTTTAACTTTAACTAACTTTTTAACTCCCACTCCCACCGGCACACAATGACCTACTCTTCCAAAAATCTGATTGATTTAATTAATTCTTTTATATCCAGGATAATCATAATGGAATAAGCACTCTTGTGCTTTTTTACATCCAGTCCCCGTATGTATGAAGTTTTGTAAATGTCATCTGTTCTCACCGGCACACGATGGCCTACTCTTACGAAAAGTGGAACAGGATTTAACTGCACAAGATGTTCTAGGTGCGTTCGCACACGGGGCCTCGGTTTAAAGTCTCATCCCTCGGGACCTCGGTATGACATAATATAGTCTCATCAGAGACTTTTGGGGAGCTGATGTCAACTCCAGACATCCTCTTGAACAAGATTTGAACCCGGGTCAACAGGCCACGAGCACAATGCGCATCACTCCAACCACAAGGCTATCCCGCCTCCCCTAATCATGAAGAACAAGCATATTGCAAAAGTACACAGAAGCGTAATTATTGACTTCATTAAGCTTGAGCAGGGGGTGTTTAATATCGGCCACAGCAGGTGTACAACAGATTACACATCTTTTCTGGTCGGTAAGACTCGGCTATAATTAAGATAGGCCTAGGCCTAATAACAACGTTCTAACCTCTAACCGATTCGGTTCATGAATTTCTGATAATGTAATAGGCCTAAAAGATCAAAACTGCAAGGAAGATAAACTTGTCGAACAAAGACTAAAAACGATATTATTAATTATACAATGATACACGTGTAACCAATCGGACTTTCGATATCAATAAAATGGCGCCAAATCAACACGCGCACCTGCTTCTTTGACAGGAATAGAAAAAAAGACTTTTAGTAGGCCCACCAGCAACTATCGAAGTCTCTACGTTGTTGGATGGTAAGGAAAAGACAGATTAAAGTCTGGCATACAATTCACTCACCTAGGCTTTCCTTGCGGTGTGCGTTAAGGAGCTGACCTCAGTTAGCCCAGATGCACGGAGAGACAGTCTGCTACGAGCACAACCAGTATTTATCGAAAACGTTCAACGAATCAAATTTAGTGTCTCATACAGTCATGAATTTGAACCAATCGCTATTTAGTTGATAAAAGTTGTATAACAGGTCAAGGAAAGGAACTCTTCCTTTAGTGCCTGAGAATTCTCCCAAAGGTTTGTCTCCCTTCACGCACGCGTGCACGTGCGCTTCCCCCCCCCCCCCCCCCCCCCCCTCTTTCGGCTGGTTTTCATCCTGCTGAGCACAATACAAACTTACCTAACAATTTTTTAGTTAACTACCTTTCAACAAGGGTTGACCCAACCCTTCTGGCAAATTGGGGCAAGTTAGCCTTGTAGGAATGCGAGCAACATGTATGTGATGTGATGGTAACGAGGAGCACAGTTTAAGTTACTGTTCAGGTGTCTGTTCACAGGTCCCCCCCCCCCCCCCTTGACCTTGATATCGTTTAACTCCATTCCCCTGAAAATTCTTCAGACGAGACTATAAACCGATAATTCATGTGTAAACGCATGTAAGCATCTTGAGCACTTATCAAAGTCCCACCTGCCTTTCATAAAAGAGTTGGACAGCTATGGCCGATGGCATGGATGAAATGAACCTACCCCAACCTGCACAGTGCTATCTGAAGAGGGGTAGGCTTCACCAGGTGCAAACTGACCATGACCCAATACTTAAAAAAAAAAAAAAACAAAAAAAACCTTGTGCCGTGTCCCCACACCTCCTCAAAGAACCAAGGGAAAATCAAGTCAATAGCGGGGCAGGGCAGGGTAGCCTTAGTGGTTACAGCATTGTGCTCGTGATCTGACGGCCATGAAGAGGCGCCAGTTTTTCTGGGATTTTACTCTACACTGGTACTGACAGCACTCCTTCAAAAGTCCTCTAGATGAGACAATACACCGAGGCCCTGTGTGCGAATGCAGCAAAAATCTTGTGCACGGTTAAAAACCCGTTTTACCTTTCATATGAGTAAAGGCCATTGCATACTGGTAGGAACCGATGAGAATTTTTTTTTTTTTTAAGCCGTATGTGTTCAGGCGTCACGTTTAGACAACCGTTTCTGAAGTCAGAATGTGCCAACCTTCATGATGGGTGAAATCAGTTCATAGAGTCTATAGGCCTACAACATCTTTCCACTGGTAGCCCAAAGTTCTTGCTGAAGTACGACCCCCCCCCCCCCCCCCCCCCCCCCCCGACAAAAAAAGAAGAAAGCAAAACATGCTTTAAAAACAGCAAAAAAAAAAAAAAAAAAAGAAGAAAGCAAAACATGCTTTAAAAACAAAACAAAAAAAGAAAAAGAAAGAAAGAAAAGAAAAGTTCCCCTGAAAGACTCAGAAGTTGAAGGAACAGCAGATCAAACAACTGACGGTGTGTCCAATAGAAAAAAAAAAAGATATCTTATTAAAAGTGTCCAAAATATCAAGCAGTAAAATCTACCAAAATTAAATGTTTACATGATCTTTTTTTTTTTTTTCTTTAAAAGTATCAAAATGAAAAGAATG
>CM060316.1:57418623-57446123 GCA_030674155.1 Stramonita haemastoma | reverse complement strand
AACCTATGTGGTCATAGGGGAGGAGGCATCAGAGACATCAGCTTCTATAGGGGCCAGTATATTGAGGGCGGCACCCATCTCCTCTCCCTAGCTGCTTTACCTTCCATGACCCTTTAGAGGGCAGGTACCTGTTTACAGCTGGGTGGACTGGGGAACTGTACTGAAGCTAAGGAGCTTAATGAGTATACTGTTAGGTGTTGTTGTTTTGTTCTTTTCTATGTGTTTGTGTGCTTGTGTAGGTTGGATGTTTTTAAAGAACTCCATGGGAGAACAGACGATGTTCACAGTGTAATGATTATGTCAGTTCTAGGGGATCAATGTCATTCATCATGGAATGTAACTACTTCAAACATTTTTACATTTTATCTCACAACATTTTCTTCAGCCTGTGTCAAGTTATAATTTTTTGTAAGCTAATGAAATGTAATTCTCAGAGTTCTGTCTCTGTAAAAAGTATCACATTTGCATGTTTTTCATGAAAATGTAATTTGTTATCTTTCATAACCAAGTGCATTTTTTCCCAGAACATCTACTGACATTGCATAAAAAATAAACCCAACCCAACACCCCTGGATGTATAAGTTTTCAAAGTTTTGCTTTTTAAAAAAAAAGGTTTTGTTGATTGTTTTTACTATTATTGTGCCTTCCTTGCTGAACACTTGTTTTTAGGTTTCTGTTGGTACTGATATGGTTAGTTTTAAGTGAATTACTGTTAGATCTATTCTCCTGTTCAATGTGTTTGTAATCCTCCATCCCCCTAAAGGTTTAAAAGGATATAAATATAGAATCTTGGAACAACAGAGAGAGAAAAGAGAGAGAGAGAGAGAGAGAGAGAGAGAGAGAGAGAGAGAGAGAGAGAGAGAGAGAGAGAGAGAGAGATGTATGATTGTATAAACTAGTGTATTCAAACATTGCATGCTATAGATCAGATTTCAGCCTTTTCCAAACCTTAAAGTCTTGCCACTGAAAATGAAAGTACCTGTGTTTGTGAGGAGATGTGGGGGACAGGAGGTGGGTGGTGTTTATATAATGCAAGGATACCTAATAGTGTGTGTGTGTCTGTGTGTGCGTGTGTGTGTGTGTGCCTGTGTGCATGGGCAAACAGTTTTGGTGTCCAGTTAGTATGTTCACAGAATAAATTAGAAAAAAGGTGTATATGTTGAGCATGAGTGTATTGTGCATGCGCAAAAATGTTCAAATGCATGCATGAACTTAAATGCATACAGGGGGCGGGATAGCCTGGTGGCTTGAGTGTTGAGCTCACAGACAGTCCAAATTTGAGCCACACCAACAGACGCCTGTTCTAGGGGATTTTTCCCCTGGAGTGAATATCAGTGCTGACTCCACTCCCCTAAAAGTCCTTCAAATGAAGCTATAAACGGAGATCCTGTATGAAAACACAGAGAACATCTGCGCACACATTCAAAATCTGTTTTGCATTTCGGAAGCATATGCCATTTATTGTGTGCTGGTAGGAACTGATGGAAATTGAAAAGAAAAAATGCATGTATACTGGTGTTGTGTTTAGACTTCATCTTCAAAGTCAGTATGCTGCTGAATAAATTTTGTGTGAACAGTTCCATCAACAAAATCTCACCATTGGTGAACCTCAGAGCAAGCAACAAAAAAGTGCATGCAAGTTTTAAATTGAGCCTTTTATTGCCTTTACATTCAGCATAATATCAAAACAAATTAATAAAAAATTATTGGAAAAAAGAAGTTAATGGATGAATATTGACACTATATTCTGGAAGTTTCTTACATAGTTGTGTGTTATGCGTGTGGAAGTACCGCAGAGTTTCTCAATAAATTATGACTGGAACTATTGTCAATATTCATCATCATACTGGTATCTTTGAGGAACAATCACTTTATGCTTTGACATAGAAAAAAAAAATTCACAAGATTAATCTTTTTCATGAGCATGAGGCTTCACATGCCTTTGTTTCATTATGCACATAATTTTGTTTTAAATTGAGCACACCTGCAGCATGACACTGACATAAAAACGGACACAACAAAATCAAAATGAAGAAAAACATAATCATTGAGTTTTGCTTTAATAAACTGCACACAATTTGCGTAACACACTCGTAATTGTAGACACACTCAAAGTTGTAAACAATCTGCGTAAAAATAAACATTCCAACAACTTTAAACAAACATTTCATTTTTATAAACCTTCGAAAGATCTGGTAAAATACCCCAAATCCGGTGGGTTGCTTTAATATCACAGAATAGAATGGAAAAAAACCACTTCGTTTTGAAGGTGACTGAAACAACAATGAACACATATCAATTGCACAATGTCAAAACTTACAAAGAAAATCTACAGGACAAGGAATAAACATGTTTTCACTCATAGTTCAGGTTGTGACTTTCTTGGTTCCCCTCCCAAGTCCTTTCTTTCTTCCTTCATTTCTTTCCTTCTTTATCTAACTGCTTGTCTGTCTGTTTATTCAATCAGTTATTCTTTTTTATGAATAAGGACAGAGAGGTCCAAGGCAGAAGTAGTATGCAGGATTGCACAGACAATAACAGCACTGTCAAAACTGAACACCATCTGGAAAGATAAAAATATCTCACTCAACTCCAAGATCAGACTATGCGCTCCCTTGTCATATTCCATATTCCTGTATGCCTGAGAATCGTGGACCCTGACTGCTGATTTGGAGAGAAGAGTACAGGCGGTAGAGATGAGATGCTTCTGGAGACTCCTTGGCATCTCCTACAGAGACCACATAAGCAACAAAGAAGTGCATAACAGAATCCAGCATACCATTGGTCCCTATGAAAACCTTCTATCAATTGTAAAGAAGCGTAAACTTAAATGGTACGGCATGTCACAAGATCAAAAGGACTTGCAAAAACAATACTGCAAGGCACTGTCCAAGGAGGAAGAAAAAGAGGCACACCAAGGAAGAGATGGGAAGACAACATCAGGGAATGGACAGGCCTAGAACTCAACAAAACTTTGAGAAAGGTAGAACAGAGAGAAGAATGGAGGGAACTGGTTATCGAAGACTTCAGGGTGCCCGATGGTCGCCAGTAAGGGATAGATAGATAGATAGATAGATAGACAGATAGATAGACAGACAGACAGACAGACAGACAGACAGACAGACAGACAGACAGACAGACAGACAGACAGACAAGAGAGAAAGATAGATAGATAGATAGAAGATAGTAGATAGAGATAGATGATAGATAGATAGACAGATAGATAGATAGATAGATAGATAGTAATGTCTTAGTTATTGTATCCTTTATCTACTTATTTTTTAGATTTGTTTTTCACACTGAAAAACCCTGATTTTTTTTCAAAACATCTTTAAGAGTGGTTAAAAACAATGAAAAAAAACCTCAAGCAAACAAATCAAACAACTTTATACAAAGACACATAATCATACACATACATGGATGACTGTACATATGAATAAGTGTGTACTCACATTTTTTCCCCTTCTGTTACTTTCTCTTTCTTTAACACCACACACACACACACACACACACACACACACACCACACACACACACACACACACACACACACACAGAAAACTACACAGTAAAACTGTTTTAGTTTACAAGATACTCCAAACAGCAGAAAACTAAAATTAAAACCACAAAAATGGATCTATTTTTCTCTTCCCAAAAATGATAAATAGGCCGTTATAACTCAATAAATTGCTGATCTAAGGCCAACATTTCAACATGTTTTTGCAAAATGTTGGTAAATATCTTCACATCATTTCATGTTGTTTATAGCCCTAACCACCGTGAAAGCCATATGAGGCCATATCCTCTGATCCAGGACCCAAGCTGTCTTCACAAAGAACCATAAATGGTTAAGATAAAGGTGTCCCATAACCTATGTGGTCGTAGGGAAGCGAGGCATCAGAGACATCAGCTTCTCTAGGGGCCAGCATATTGAGAGCGACACCCATCTCCTCTCCCTCGCTGCTTTACCTTCCCTGATCCTAAAGAGGGCAAGTACCCATTTACAGTTGGGTGAACTGGGGGGACTGTACTGAAGCCAAGGCGCGCAACGGTCACCCATCCACTTGGTAACCACACTTGAATACTGCTTAACCTTAGCTTGGGGAAAGCGAGTGCTCTGACCACTGAGCTATCCCACCCCCAAAGAACCAAAAAGAACCATATCTGTTAAAAAAATAAGAATGTGTTTCCTTGGTATGAATATGTAGCAACAACACAAATTTTTAACATTAAAAAACCATATTTTACCACCATAGCAGAGATTTCTGCTATAACAATATCACAATACAAGTAGAATAAAAACAAAAATGAAACAAACTCATAGTCTCATTTCCTTTGTGCTGACTTTTCCTATCTTGAATGGACAAGACACAGTCTGATGAATAAATATACAGGTGTATATAATTCACAGCCAAATACTTTTTATACATCATTGTTGACAAGATCAATCACTTTCTGTGTGTGTGTGTGTGTGTGTGTGTGTGTGTGTGTGTGTGTGTGTGTGTGTGTGTGTGTGTGTGTGTGTGTGTGTGTGTGTGTGTGTGTGTGTGTGTGGTGTGTGTGTGTGTGTGTGTGTGAGTAGTGTATTCAGCATACTTCATTGTCATGGATGGCCATCATTTAGCATGAGATTCTTCCTTGTCAATTTGCGTTGAGCATTAAAGCAAGTATAATAAAATCATTGCTGTATATATTAGTGCACTCCATTATTTTATTTATTAGTTTGGCTGATTATTATGAAAAAAAAATATTGGACTGGCTTCAATAAACTCCCCCTAACCTTTACATTAGTTGTTCTTGTTGTTGTTTGTTTTGTGCTTTCCTTGATGGACTTTGCATTAATGAGTCAAGTGTTGACTGGTTACCGTAATGGAACCATTTGCATCCCGCCAATACAAGAGACTGGAATGTTAGTCTGTCCTGATTTGCAACTAGAACAAAATAAAACAAGAAAATAACACTTATTCCACTGGTCCAGAATGTGATGTCCAAGTCTGTCAAAATAATCAGAGACAACTTTCAGAACATATGAACACAAACACTGTACAAACTATTCCACTTTTCCATTCAAAACATTTGAACACAAATATTGTACAAATGATTCCACTTTTCAAAATGAGAACTGGTTTTTAACTCAAACAAGGTACACCTGCTCAGTGGTTTGTTTCAAAGTGTGTGAATATAATGAATCCAGCATGACCAGAATTTTACGGAGAAGACAGCTTTGAGTGATAAGCATTAGAATCAAACAACATGTGAACTTGCAACACGCATGGTCTTTTGAATAGCAACAGAACAACAAGGGAAAAGTCTTCTTGACACACATCTAAACAAATGTCAAGGGTACTGGTCACAGCCACTGATATTTCTCTGTGAAAAAATACAAAATCTTCTCTTCATAGAAGCTTTTAAAAGCAAAGCATGAGTATAGTGGATCAAAGCAATCAATGGCAAGAGTGAAATAAAGAAAAATAAAAGCCTTTTTTTCAATTACGCAAGGGGGCCTATCCTCAAAATGAGGCAATGGCAACAATCTTAACAGTGATCACTTTGGATTATATAACTTCAATTAGTTGAAAAGAATAATCAACTGAATATCAGCAATTTGGACACAAGAGTCCAAATCTCTGAGGGTTTTAACTGAGCAATGACAAATTTGTGATATAAAAGACACAGGTTTGACTTCTTATAAGAATTAGCCTTCACTTTCAGAGTGATTATGGTGACAGCATCAAGTAGTTTGTCAAGATATAATTATTATCGTGCAGCTTTGAGTCCGATAACTTTGATGGTATGAAGCCTTATGTCAATAAGATAGTTGGTCTGGATCAAGTTTCCTACAGAAAGTACCTGACCATCTGTTTGGTGTTAGTCTTTGACTAGCTGGTAAGTCAATCACTGGATACAATGTACTGTAATGATAATGGTGTTGCAATGTACAAACTGTTACTGGTAAAAAAATTTTTTTCCCAGGATGTATCTGTACAAGCGTTTTTTGTGTTGTTGCCTTTAAAAATTTTTTTTTTTAGACTTTATTCTTATTTATCTATTTTATTATCGTTATTTTTTAATTAATTAATTTTTTGCTTTAGTGTACATTTTGTCAGTAATAAAGAAGTATTACAAAACCAAAAGTGAAAACCTCAAACTGAAGTGTCATTGGAAAAGATGATGGCACTGAGATGGGTGCAGAAAAAAGGAGAGGGGGGGTGTTATACAATGAAGCAACATAGTATAAAACTCTGGAAGGATAGCATACAATAAACTTGTACAAACAAATGAAAATTACCAGTGACTCAAACCAAAAACTACACATAAAAGAGCACTGTACTTTCACATATCAATTTCAATTGCTTCCCTTGCACCCTAAATCCACCATCGGAGGACTACAACATAAGAATCCAGCACCATGGAAAAAAAAAAAAAAAAATCATATACACAACAAAAACCAAACACCTTTTTCCTGAGCCAACAACACTTATGAACACTCTGAAAACAAAATCTGTAGACAAAAATCTGTGACACAGTTTAAATCAAAGTTAAATCAAAGTACTTTGCAATGCATCAATAACCTGCGTTGTGGAAACACTACTGACACCCTGGTCAACCTTCACCACTATTGCTGTTCATCCTCTAGTTCATGCCAGACAGGACTACTGCTCAGACTTAATGTCTTCTCAGCTGTTTTTGGTTTACCTCTTCATCTACTTCATGGCATAGCACCCTGCTAGATGGTGTTTTTCAGCCCAAATGATTTGGTAAGGTAGCCATGTCTTTCATACATAAAGTTTTTAGATTAATAATATATATATATATATATATATATATATATATATATA
Source organism: Stramonita haemastoma (assembly GCA_030674155.1). Classification (NCBI taxonomy): domain Eukaryota; kingdom Metazoa; phylum Mollusca; class Gastropoda; order Neogastropoda; family Muricidae; genus Stramonita; species Stramonita haemastoma. The sequence goes on along the minus strand of CM060316.1, from coordinate 57,439,285 downwards.
TATATATATATATATATAAAAGTATTAATTCTTTTGTTTAACACACTTTTATTCAGCTGTGGTTGTCAATAGGTCTTCAAAAAAAGATAACACTTGTCTCAATTCATTTGGTAATGTTTATTTGTGATGTGGTCTTTTTTTCTTCTTCTTTTTATTTTGAGTATAATGGAAAAACCACTCATATCTGCTTATATAACATTTTACATTCCTAGAAATGGCAACACTCTATGGGTGTTGAAAACTTTTACTGACATTGAGCAGAAATATCTACTCTTCTGTGTTGAAAAACTCCATTTGAGCATTTAAAAACTGTATGCTCAAGTGTGAGCATACCATGTAGAGACTTTTGGTCTCCAGGGCACAGCATTATAAGGTGAGTATCTACCATAAAAAACCAACAAAACTTTCATGTCAGAGGCCATATTTTTCAAATAGTATAATTGATCTAACATTAGGTAACAAAAACCACGAAGAGGTAAGTTAAGTCATAGCCACAATGTAGCAGAGGAAGATTCCGATTAGATTGCGTAAACTGTGAAACCTGAAACATTGCGTCAACATTGGCACAAAATGTAAAGTTGCAGAGATGCCAGGATCCTGTTTTGATTATGTGAGAATCGAGAGGGCACATTGTAGTAAACAAACGCTGCAAAATATTTTGTTTGGTTTTCAAATCAACATGAAAACAAAAACCCCAACAAACATCTACTTTTCAACCATTTTTTTGTCATTAAGACTGCATTCAAAATTCAAACCAAAAGAGGTGGATTTTATTTGCAGATAAGAGTGTGAGTGTGTTGTGTGTGTGTGTGCACACCACAGCTGTCAGTTTCCTCCACTTTCTGCTCCTCTCAGCTGCTAATTAATCCATCCCATCCCATCCCAACTGTGGCCATTGGTGCTATTTATAGCAGGAGCTGACCACATGAGGACTAGGTAAAAGGAGGGAGCGCGCTAAATTTAGCACTTTTGACTAGACCCTACTGAGTGATGTTGGATTTGTGCACTGTGGCATACGTGAGTGTGTGTGCGTGAGTGTGTGTATATAATATGAACACAAAGAATATCATATAACATCAAATACAAAACCTGACTCATGGTGTTGATAAACTGCAGCACCAAAAAACAAAAACACAAACCCCAAAACAATAAACCAGAACACCACTTTCAGTGAATTCCACAACCCCCCTCAAAACAAGAGTATACTGGAAAAAAAAAACACCAACAAAACTCTGTGCAGAGCAAACCCCATTCACACTTGCATTGACAGGCAAAAAGGCCAAGGATTTTCTCCCGTGATATGCTTGGAATGCTTCAGATCCCCCCCTCCACACACACACACACAGAGCGATGACTAGCTGACTTAAAAATCACTGTCCTCGTCTTCTTTCTGGGTAGGCGGCTGTCGCCCTCGTCCCCCCTTTGCCCCCTGTGGCGCCTCCACTCCGTCGCTATCGTCATCATCATCCATGTCGATTTCTGAATCACCCGATCCCTCTGTCTCACTCTCCTGCAACATGACACAGGATACTTGCGTTACAAAGCAAAAAAACCTCGACACTGAACCAACTATTCTGATGATGTTGAGAGATTGAGGGTTAAGATTTCTGCAATCTCCCAGGGCAATTTATGTATAAACCTTTTAAATTTTATTTTTTCACTTTCAACATTTTAATAGCACATGCATCAATCATCAAAATTCAAATTGGTATTTACCAAATTAAGTGCTATACAGGGTTCCCAGATGCAGGGTATGAAGCAAAAAAAAAAGGACTGAAAAGGACCCCTGGTCAGTTTAAAAGGACTTGCCATCATGAATTGATACCTTGAAGATCATAACATGCAAAGGTCTGAAGAGCTCTCCTCTTATGTACATGTGTCATGTCATGTCTGCCTGTGGTCCCTTCTGGGGCATAGGCCGCCAACTAGCTGTCTCCAGGCATCTCGGTTCTGGGCTAGGCGTTCCAGTTGTCCCCACGTCTTGCCCATCTTTTTCGCATCTGCATCCAGGTCCCGGCGCCAGGTATTTCTAGGCCGCCCTCTCTTTCTTTTCCCTTGTGGATTCCAGGTGAGAGCTTGTCTTGTGATGCTGGATACAGGTTTCCGTAGGGTGTGTCCTATCCATCGCCAACGTCTCTGTAGGATTTCTTTCTCAACAGGCTGTTGTCTGGTTCTCTGCCATAATTCTTCATTACTGATCTTGTCTGGCCATCGTATCTTGAGGATCTTCCTGAGGCAGGTGTTGATGAAGACCTGGATTTTCTTCATGGTGGTGACGGTGTTTCTCCAGGTCTCTGCTCCATACATTAGTATTGGCTTGATGATGGTGTTGAAGAGCCTGGTCTTGGTGGCGATGCTGATGTCGCTTGATCCCCAGACGTTTCTGAGCTGCTTGAAGGCTGCCCTTGCTTTACCGATGCGGGTTCTGACGTCTGTGTCTGTTCCTCCCTGTGTGTCCACGATGCTGCCGAGGTATGTGAAGCTTTCCACCTCTTCCAGCGCTTCTCCTTTGACTGTGATGGGTGTTGCATTGGCTGCATTTGTCTTGAGTACCTTGCTCTTTCCTCTGTTGATGTTGAGGCCCAGTTTAGCTGAGTTCTCCACAACGATGTTGGTCTTTTCCTGCATCTGTTGCTGGGTGTGGGAGAGAAGGGCCAGGTCATCCGCAAAGTCAAGGTCGTCTAGCTGTTTCCAGGGTGTCCATTGGATGCCATTACGTTTCTGGTCCGCTGAGGTTTTCATGACCCAGTCGATGGCCAGCAGGAACAGGAAAGGAGATAGTAAGCATCCTTGCCTTACCCCGGTATCTACTTCAAAGGCGTCGGTGAGCTGTCTGCCATGAACTATTCTGCAGGTCATTCCTTCATATGATTTCCTGATGATGTTGGTGATTTTCTCTGGCACTCCATAGTGTCTCAGTAGCCTCCAGAGGGTCTGTCTGTCAACGCTGTCAAAAGCCTTCTCATAGTCTATGAAGTTGATGTATAGTGGCGAATTCCATTCCAGGGACTGTTCCAGGATGATGCGCAGTGTTGCAATCTGATCCGTGCATGATCTTTCCTTTCGGAAGCCAGCTTGTTGGTCACGGAGATGCGGGTCTACTGCGTCCTTCATCCGGTTCAGCAGGATGCGGTTAAACACCTTTCCTGGGATGGACAACAGCGTTATCCCTCTGTAGTTGGAGCAGGAACTGAGGTCGCCTTTCTTGGGGAGTTTGATGAGGTAACCCTCTTTCCATTCTGTTGGTATTTCTTCTTCCTCCCAGATCTTGCCGAAGAGCGGGTAGAGGAGCTCCACACTGGTCTCGACGTCGGCTTTCAGGGCTTCTGCTGGGATGCTGTCAGGTCCTGCAGACTTACCATTCCTCAATTGCTTGATGGCGCTGCGGATCTCTTCCTTTGTGGGAGCACTACACTTGATCGGCAGGTCGCTTGCAGCTGTCGGTATCTCTGGTGGGTTTGTAGGTGCTGGTCTGTTGAGTAACTCCTGGAAGTGCTCAATCCACCTGTTCTTCTGTCCTTCGTCATCAGCTATTACTCCTCCATTCTTGTCTTTTACTGGTCTCTCTGGCTTGGCAAACTTCCCTGATAACTTCTTGATGATGAAGTACAGGTCCTTGGTGCTGTTCTGGTGAGCTGCATCTTCTGCTTCTTTTGCCAATGTCTCCAAGTAGTTTTGCTTATCTGCTTTAATGCTTCGCTTTACAACCCTATTTGCTTCTGTGTATTCCTCTTGGGCTTTTGTTTTTGCTGATCGTGTCCTGCTGCTGTTGACGGCTAATTTCTTTTCTCTTCTTCCTTCTATTTTCTCTAGGGTAGCTGCTGAAATCCATTCCTTGTGTGTGAATGATTTGGGGCCCAGTACTTCCTGACATGTTGAGGTCACTGTCTCTCTCACTCTCTGCCACCTCTCTTCTATCGTCTCCTCTTCAAGCAGCTCTCCTAGGACTTGGAACTTGTTGGATAGAGTGACCTTGAACTCTTCTTGCTTCCTGTTGTCCTTCAGCGCCGTGGTGTTGTAACGCTGGCGTTGACTGGATCCCCCCGTCCAATTTCTCTTCAGCTTCTGCTTCAATCGGGCAACAAGTAGATGGTGATCCGAAGCGACGTCTGCTCCTCGCTTGACGCGTACATCCTGTAGGGAGCGGCGAAACTTCTTCACGATGCAGATGTGGTCGATCTGGTTCTCCGTTGACAGGTCTGGCGACACCCAAGTTGCCTTGTGTATCCTTCTGTGCGGGAAAACACTTCCTCTGATGACCAGGTTGCTTGTGGCACACAGGTCTGCGAACCTCTCCCCGTTGTCGTTCATCTCGCCTAGCCCATGTCGCCCCATGATCTCCTCGTATCCCTGGTTGTCACTGCCTATCTTGGCATTGAAGTCGCCCATTACGATGATGATGTTTCTCTTCGGTCTGTCTTGTATGATGGTCTGCAATCTGTTATAAAAGTCGTCTTTCTCCTCCTCCTCGCTGTCGTTCGTTGGGGCGTAGCACTGGATAATGTCCATGTTGATCCTCTTCTTCTTTGTACGAAAAGAGGCTGTCATGATCCTTGGTCCGTGTGCCTCCCACCCGATGAGCGCTCCCTGTGCTGGCTTGGAAAGCATCAGGGCGACTCCCTGGGTGTGTGCAGCATCTTCCTGCTCGTGTCCCGAGAACAGCAGCAACTCCCCGGAAGTCAGTCGCTTCTGCCCGGAACCAGTCCATCTGACTTCGCTGATTCCTAGGATGGTGAGGTTGAATTTCCTCATCTCTGCGGCTACTTGCGCTGTCTTCCCCGTCTCGTACATGGTCCTGACGTTCCATGTACCGATGGATGTGGTGGTCCTGGTGGAGATGATGGTCTTCGGTCTGACGGCTTCCAGATGATTCTGGCTTTCACCGCCCGACTTCATACTCCTTCCAGCTGGAGGTCCATCCCTCCCCAGGTCCGCGATGTCTGTTATATTGCTATTTGGCGTTTCTGTAGCTAGAGTTTTTTTCACAGGGTGGGGTAGCTAACCCTACGCCAAACCCTCCTCCTTTTTCAGCCGGGCTTGGGACCGTCCTAGGCAGAGTTCCTCTTATGTACAGACCTGCCTTAATCTTCTTTATGGATGCATGTACGCAGAAGACCATGTGTGTGTATTAGAGATCCTCTACCTCAGGTTGGTGGTTTGTGACATGCAGAAACATGTACATGCCCAGCATGCTTGGAGGCTTTACCAAGACACAGGATTATACAGTTGGTCAAATATGTGACTGGCAGATATGATGTAGTGTTTAAAGTTCAGTTTTACACATGGTGACTTCTTTGTGAGAAACTTTAAGTGGAAAAAGCTTTTGTTTTTAAGACCTGATCAGCAGATTACAGAGTGTGGAAAAACCTGGCTTGCTGTGAAAAAAGAAAACCAATACATCCAAATTACTCAGGACTGTAAACCAAAGAAGGACAAAATCTGAACTAAACAAAGCATAAAAAGTTCTCTTCTAATTTATTAATGTTACAAAATGTTTACTTTCCCCTGGAGTAAGCATCAATATTCATTCCACTCCCCTACAGTCTTTCGGCTGCCACTATTAACCAATGCACCATGTGTAAATCCATGCAGAACATTTAGTGGGAGAGGGGAACGATCACATACGCAAAAATCTCATCATTGGGGAACCTCAGAACTCTCATTGAGGAACCAAAGCCACCCCAACCAAACAAAAAATAAAAAATGAAAAAAAACCGGTGGCAACAAAATTTTTTAAAGAACGTTAAAAATGAAAGAAAAAAAAAAAGAGAAGAAAATGAATGTCATTTTGCACCCTTTTCACCTCAAAGAAAATGCCAAAGTTTGTAAAAAAAAATTAAATGGAAATATTCAGTCACAGTCTTGTAGATAATGTTGTCCCTTTATAAGACCACTTATTTCATACAGGTAATACTTTATATCTGAGCGGTTTTTCCTTTTGAATATTACAATGAAAAACAAAGAAAAATCAAGTCTGTTCAACAACATCCCTGTAAATGTATACCCCAAAAAGCTTCTCTCATGCTCCACTAAACTTTGAAATATGTCACAAAGCATGATTCTACCTGAGCACTTTTATAATCATCTTAAAGCCAATATAACTGATTAATTGTTAGATATTCTCTGACAAGTGATGGGAAAGTTTACAACTGTATATAATTTGATGCAATTTTTAGAAGAAAGAAGTTTAAATATTGTAGAAATGCATACCTATTAAAGCAGAAATGTACTCAAATCATTCTACAATAACATTCCAACTCCCAGCAATTGAAAAACGATTATACAAAGCAACCAAAGTGAGAATTACACCCCCTGCCTCCCAAAAAACAACAGCAACAAATAAACCCCCTTAACAAAAAAACAACCAAATTTACCCCACCCCCCGCCAAAAACCCCCCACCCACAAAAACAACCACAACAAAAAACCCCAAACAAACCCAAACCCAAACCAATATCCTATACAATTTGAAATCTACAAAGTAAGATGAATTCACTATCAAGGTTTTACTTGTTACACAACAAGTAATGTGTTCAATGACAAGCAGGTTTAGCATGAACAAAGTACATTGCCTTTGCTTAAACAGTCTACCCTTCTGACACAAACATATTCTCAATGGACTTTGATTAATTTCTTTGTTTGAATTTAACTTCTTTTTTCTGAAGCTTTACATAGGGTATTCCTCTATTTCAATTCTATTTTTCTTTCTCCATTTCCTCCTGTCTCAATGTCTTAATCTGACCTTCCTCTAACACTAATCTGTCAAGCACCCACAACTTTGCCATCACCAAAAGCAATGTAAACTGTGTCCATCTACGTGGTAGAGGTCATATGAAGCTTCAATCCACTCAGTTCATTTTACAAGCTTGAAGCAAAGTGCATCGGCAAGGCACCACCAAAACTTTTTCCAAAGGCGTCGCCAACCATTACACTTCAAAACTACCACCACCTCCCCATGAACCTCTCAGATCTATACCTTTATTGTAGCATGTCCCTCAGTTTTGGAAGTTTTCTTCACAGAAGAAAGGGCAACAGTCCTTATTAACTAACTATTTCAGAAAGGGCAACAATCCTTATTAACTAGCGTACACTATTTCAGATCAGAATCTTTGTTGTTTCTTATGATTATACCTTCCATTATCCTTGAAACAAAAGAATTAATGAATGAATAAATAAATAAAATAAAACAAAATAAATTAAAAGGGTTAAACACACAAGAGATACTTTGTATCCACACCTTAAACAGCATTCAAATGTGGAAATTACACTAACTTTTTAAAAAACACCTCCACCCCTTCCCTCCCTATCAAACAAACAAACAAAACAAAAAAGAACCCACCACACCTACACATCCAAACAAACCAAAATCTTTGTGAAAAAAAAGTTTCAATTAAAGAAAAAATCCAACAAAAACACATTTGATCTCTAAATGAAAATCTAGTTTAAAACAATGTCAAAGATTATTTCAGACATATATTGCGATAAATTGACACTATCATGCAGTCATAAGCAAGTATTTTTGTAGCCCAGTTTGAAACATTATTTTGTATCGTTCATATTGTGTCCGCATTGGTTATTTGCTGTTTAATTAAAGATTAAGGTTTTACAAAAGTACACACCATGCAACACAACATACACACATACCGACATTCAAATGTTTCTATCATAACTGAACATACAACACCACACATACACACACAACATTCAAACGTTTCTATCACAACTGAACATGCCCACATCCCAGCGCTGTATTTACCTCACTGATATCGGGATTCATGCTGCCCAAGGCCTGTGGCTGGCCGCTCATGTCTGCTCCTGACGCAAAAGTCACTACAATGAAAAATTAAGTTAAAAAAGTCCCTGTTTCTGCCAATATGAACAACACAAAGCTACTTCTTGCAGAGTCTACAGTTATTCTTCTCAGTTACCAAATTACTTAGGCAAAAACTTGACTTGCCTTCTCCTGTACCTCCCTGAAAAGTTGGTGGGGCACTGTACTGCACCAACATTTTTCACACAATGTTATGATGTCTTGTGGGCAAGCTGAATGTGATGAAGCTCATCCCTATCCAGGCTGCATACTGGTTATGTTCAAATCTTCTACAAAAAGTGCATTGAAGTTTTTATCGGTGCACAACCTATTCTGCATGCAACTGCACTCAGGGCCTCAGTTTACAGCCTTGTCCCAAGAACTGTCAGAGACCTGTACAGTCAATTGTGATGTTGGTTCAATAGGAAAAATCTCCTAAAATGGACACCACAGAGGAGGATTGAATCCATGCTATTAATTATCACCAGATTTTGTTATCTCCTAGGGTATCTGAAAGTACTGACAGACCTACTCATATGCTGATTTTGGAGATCCCCTAAAATCTATACCCCCCCCCCCCCCCCCACCACACACACACACACACAAACTGAAGTCCACCAGACAGATGCTGCTGATCTTTTTCCAAGTTTGTGTAACATTCTGAAGAGAGAGGAGAGAGGAGAGAGGAGAGGGAGAGGAAGAGAGAGAGAGAGGAGAGAGAGAGAGAGAGATGGAGAGAGAGAGAGAGATGGAGAGAGAGAGGAGAGGAGGGAGAGAGAGGGAGAGAAGGAGGAGAGAGAGAGAGAGGAGAGAGGGGAGAGAGGAGGAGAGAGAGAGGGAGAGAGAGAGGGAGGAGGGAGGAGAGGAGAGAGAGAGAGGGGAGGAGAGAGAGGAGAGAGAGAGAGAGAGGAGAGAGAGAGAGAGAGAGAGAGGAGGAGAGAGAGAGAGAGAGGAGAGAGAGAGAGAGAGAGAGAGAGGAGGAGAGGAGAGAGAGAGAGGAGAGAGAGAGAGAGAGAGAGAGAGAGAGAGTAGAGAGAGAGAAAATTTGAGAGAGAGAGGAGAGAGAGAGAGGGAGAGAGAGAGAGAGAGAGAGAGAGAGAGTTTGTGAGTGGGCATGTGTGTGCCTTCATGTTAAGTTTTATTCAAGTATTGAACGACTACTATAAACAGTATTGTTTCCACTGTGTTTGTGTTGAACATTTTTTTCATGTCAGAGTACTGATCCTGTGAGGCTGACTAACCCCTGCTCTCAGTCGGCGTCGTGGTGGTTTGGCTGCTTTGCCAGTCAGCTCATCGTCATCAGAGTCGTTATCATCGTCACCTCCATCTGGTCCTGGTATGGTTATCAAAAAAAGAGAGAGAAAAAAAACAAACATATAAGCAAAGGAATCAGTTAATTTTAAAAGAGTAATAACTAATAAGTTCCGCTACCTGTTTTTATTACACAACAGGATTCACTGGCAGCTAAAAGGAATTATCCATTTGTACAAGTTTTTTTCCCCCCCAAACCTAAACTGGATGGGCTATAGCTGACCCCTCCTATCTAAAGAAACTCTTGCTCATTTTTGGGCTTATAATGTAGATTATCTTAGACTTCTCTCTTGCTTATTTTCTGTCTAGCAAAACCATTCTCCTCCTTTTTTTCAAGCAAAGCTGAAAATCTTTCATATGAACTTTCTAATGAATGAAACACTGAAAAATACAAATAATGGGTGCATATGATTAGAATCTTTTCTCATTCATCCTGACACATGTGACAAAGAGCTCACCGAATATTTTTTCTTCTTCATCTTCATCATCATCGTCCTCATCGTTTGTGATTTTATGCTGTTTCTGCTCTTCCATGCGTATCTTCTCTGCCATCATTTTCAGCGCTTCTTCCGTCTCCTGGTCATTACAAATAGAAGAAGAAGAAAAAGATATAGAAAACCTTTTTCACTGTATTGCTAAAAATATGAAAACATTTTAATCTCCTAAAATGTGTTTTCGTAATTTACTAGATATGATAAAACACAGACAGTCAGGACAGGAAAAACAAGGTGACTGGAGTTAGAGCATTTGGTTCATAATCCCTGCGAATAATCAGGGAACAGGTTCAAGTTACCGGTCAGCTGGCTGGCTGGGGGGACTAGCTATATGCAGTTAGCACTGGTTCTGCATTTGTTCCTTCAAATGAGATGACAGACTTAATTCCTTAATTAAAAAAAAAAAAAAGAGGAGAGAGAGAGAGAGAGAGAGAGAGAGAGAGAGAGAGAGAGAGAGAGAGAGAGAGAGAGAGAGAGAGAGAGAGAGAGAGAGAGTGAGTGAGTGGAGTGAGTGAGTGTGAGTGTGTGTGTGCGCGCGTGTGTGACCTCCAGTCTGTCCTGTTCTGCTCGGTGGTAGTCATCCAGCTGGTGTTCTAGAAAGGCCAGGTTACGGAACTTCTCCAGGTAGGAATCATACAGCTTCTGCAGGTCAACCTCCAGACGCTCATATTCATCCATGTAGGCAGGCCTGAAACACAAGCCACACACACTGCACTGCTGGCCACACTTTCAGAATTACCTAATGAAATAAATAAAATATGAGCAAACACAGTAAATACAAGTCATGATATACTGGGCAGTATGATATTCTTGTCTTCTTTGGCTTGTCTGTGTAAAGGCTGGGTTTCCCTTGGGAGTACTGATTGCTCCATAGAGTAGTGATAAATCTTATGAGTATTTGTAAATGTACCACTATGACATCATCTTTTCTGCAAGTACAGCTAGGCCTTCTTCTGTCACACAATCAATTGCCTGTACCAAAACCTGGCATAGTTTTCACTTAATCTGTGCAGATACTGATTCAGATGTTCAATGATCAAACTTGTTCTTTCAAATATATTTACACACTGAATTAGAGCGGAAATGAAGACATTTTAGAAAGTAAAAAGGGATACTCAGTGACAAGGAAGGCTTGAAATGCAGGTGTTTCCACTGATATATGAGCGTTTTCATTTTTTGTTGTTGTATACAATTTCATATTAATTAGTCAATTTTATCTTTTTTCACCCATTCATACTATACATCAGCAATGACCTCCAATTGTAAACAGTTTGGTTATGAATGCAGACACACAGAGATGTACCATGAGGTTCTTCATATCCCTTTTTCCCAATCCTAACTGCCTGAAGTTCCAGTGATGAAAGAAAAATGAGATAATGTATGCTGTAAGCAATCCTTCATGTTATGACCTATATCAATTTTTCTTTTCACTTGTTTTGCAGACAGGGAGCCAGTAAACTTGCAAAAACACAGAGCTACTCACCTCACACTCTGCAAAGTCTGCAATCGTTTGTTGTTGCGCTCTAGCTCTGCTTTGCGTTTTTCTATCTTTGCTTCCAAATTGGCTTCATCTGATGCTACGTTGTCCAACATTCCTACTGTCTTCTGGATCTCTTCCTGAATACAACAGACATTAGGAACAGTAAAGAAATGTATGAAAGGTATAGCTATACCCCCCAGAAATGATGATATAACAACATTCCTTGTTTGCTGTGATTTCTGTCCTTTATTAAAAAAAACAATTCAGTCTGATGTACTTGACTGTTGGGATAGAAGTAGGTAGGATGACAAGTCTGTGCTCTTGATTGTCTCTAAGTCAAAGGTAGTGGGTTTGAATTTCGATGTTCTTAGTGTTTCAAGGTTGTAGATTATTTATAATCCCCCAAAATCAGACCATTCAAAGCTTTCATCCCTTTCAAGTATATATACACATACACAAGACACAAGATCAGCGTAAAAGATACTGCAATACATGTTAGCATTCGGCAAGTTGTGGAAATAGGACAATAGCCAGGAATAAAAAGACCCAAAACTTCCTTTGCATGTTATGTTCTACAGCTGGCCAAGCAGCTGTCATATGAATTCATTTCTAGGCAGAGGTAGTGTTGTGTGTATGGAATGCTCTGCACACTGTTAGACATCTTAGGGAAAACTGAAGCAGGTCAACTACAAACTCAAAACAATCAACAAAAAAGGTACTTGAAATTGATGAGGAGAAAGAAAAGGGCTCTTTACTCCAAATGATGCGGGGTTAACTCATTCCAATGAGCGGGGCAGCCTAGTGGTCAGAGCATTGAGCTTGTCATCTGATGGTTCAGGTTCAAGCCACCAACAAAGCATCTGTCTGAGATTTTTTCCCTAGAGTTAACATCAGTACCAACTCCACTTTCATGGAAATTGTTCAAATGAGACTATAAACCAAGATCCTGTGTGCGAATGCTCACACAATAAAAATATGTTCTGCATTTTTGAAGTTGGCCATTTCCTGCTGGTAGGAATAACAAAATTAAAAAAAACCAAACATACACTTAGTTGTTGTGTTCAGACATCATCACAAAGTCAGAACATGGATACCTTGATGGTGGGCAAATGGTCGGTCACATATGTAATACCTCACCACTGGTGAACCTCAGAGCTCTAGCCAAAGAATGAAAAAAGAAAACAAAACACAAAAAACCTCATTCAATTCTGCAAGTACTTTTCCTTATTTGTAAATACTGACAGGCAACAGTCTTTTTCTTCTTCTCTAAAATTTCACAAACCATAATCATTCTCCCTGGCTCTCTTCTCACTTTCTCTCTCTTTCTTTCTTTTCCATAATCTTCATCAACCAGCCATGTGTATCAGGTAAATTGACTGGAGTAGAAGTGTCAAATGATGTAACTCACCTGCACAGCTTTGATTGATGCTTGAAGACCTGCCTCCACTTCATTGAGCTCTAAAGATCGCCCCACCACCTGAGTGCGTGTTTCCTGAAATAAAGAAACAGAATCCACTATTCACCCCTTCAACATTTATTACTCTGTTTCTTCTTTGTCAAATACATGAAAAGCTGAAAAAAAAAAAATTAACTGAACATTTGGAAGATTTTAAGCAAAAGAATTCTGTTTTATGATTTTTTCTTCAAAACAACATCTTCCTCTAAATACATCTATTTGCAAAATATAATTATGAACTGAAAGATTAAAACACTATTAAGTCATAGTCAGATATTACAATCAGTGAATGCAGATGATAGAGTTCTTTGTGTTAAATATGTTAAAATTATGATTTCTCTGAAATCAATTTATAAATCACATTATATGAATAATTAAAAATTAAAAAACATTTTGATGCACAAGCATGTTTTCTGTTTTCATACTAAAATGACACATGCATTATAAGATGAAAGGTTTTTTTTGTACTAAAGAGACTGACAAAACAAATTCTGATTTTCATTTGTCTCGATTTGTGATATATTATTAATATCATCATTATTATCAATTAGGTTCAAACACAGTGAATTGTCCAGACCACATTAATTTCTTTAGTTTTTTTCTCTCCAAAAAGTGAAATAACTGCATAGACAAAACTGTAGACATTATCTCCACCTTAAGGGCATTAACACTGTTACTACAGTAGACAATTTGTAATCTTTTTATGTGTTTATCCAACAGTACTGCAGAACTCACTCGAAGATCCACTTCCTTGCCCAACATGTCGAAGAGGTGAGCTCCCTTCACAGTGATTTCAGAGGCCAGACGACGGGCGTCTTTCAAATCACTAATCTGTTCACCAAATACAGAGGTTTTCCTCATTTTGGATCATGGTATTTTCTTATCTCTTTACCACATATAAAGAGTATTTCACTCTCTGAAAAAAAAAAATGTTGCATTCTCTCAAATAAATTATACACATTCTCAAGAAGGAGGGTGGTCAAGATGTTTACTTGCCAAAAAGTAAACTGTAAGGTTCTGGGTTTGAGTCCAAGCCTCGCCCTTTGTTCCCAGTTTAAAGAAAATATCTAACTGAATGTCCAAGTCCTTCTGATGAGACTATAAACAGAGGCCCTGCATGCAAATGCACGCAAAATATCTTGCACACACATTAAAAACCCGTTCTGCCTTTCTAAAGAATAGGCCACTGTGTGCCGGTAGGAATGACAAAAACCCCTCCAAAATCTGCATGCACACAGGTGTCATGTTTAGACTGCGTCTCCTAAGACAGAATGTGGCTACCTAAATGGTGGGGGAAGAAAAGGTGGCATATGCAAAAATCTCACCACTGGTGAACCTTGGAGCTCTAGCCAAAGAACAAAAAAACTAAAACAAACCACATTCAAACATGTAAGTAACAATCACTAAAAATCATGAATTTTAAGCGACTTAATTAACAGCAATACATACTGGGGGTTTTTGTGGGTTTTTTTTTTAGCAATACATGCAGTTGGTTCACTCCTACATTCTAAACATCAGTTTTATTTACACTGGTACTGATCTGACCAGTAGCCTTGTTGATTACACTGAACAATATCAGAGCTGCAAACAAGCAACAAATAATTTTCTTTTTCAAAGCAAAGAACAAAAAAAAGCCTTCACTGTCAAAGTAGGCAATTCTTAAGCCAGACACCACCTCACATCTTCTCTCAAATTATCCCTTACACTTTTATCTTCTCAGCCCACACATATTCACATAACACCTAAAAGAAAAAAGTTGTAAAAGACAATTTAGCACATATGTTAATAAATATTTTTCTTCTCCTGAGCAAATCAACCTAAAAATGCCTTTGGTATAGATGAAGAGACAGAATGCAGTAAATGATAGATATGCGGGAAGCCATGAGGAAGTTACTTCCCTTGCATTGTTCACTAACATGCATAATGTATTTGAGTCTGCACATTTGTCAACATGTGGGTACTGTAAGTATTCAATGCCTCTGAACAGATTTTGTGGCATGTCTTTGAGGTTGGCTTTCTCTAAGGATAAACACACGTCATCTTCTTTTTTTTTGTTTTTTAAAATTCAAAAACAGAATAAAGACCTGTATACATTCTTTTTTTTCTACTTGGAGAAACAACAGTTATTCTCTTGTTTTAAAATCAAATTCCACAAAAAAACAATACCAAACCTACTGATGACTACTTTACTGTCTAGTATAATAATACTGTGATGAACTTACCCTAGATGAGACATCAAAGGACAAATCTGTGGAGGTTTCTGTTGTCTCCAGTTCATCGGCAACATCAGACTTGGTGGCCCCGTACAGCAGGGTTGTCACTTTCAGCATCTCTTTCACTGCGTAGCCGTCAGCACCATACAGTCGCTTGGTATTCATCTTGATGTTGGCTTTGGTTGCCTGTCAACAGAAAAGTAATTATTACATGAATAAATGATTGATTTAACCCTTTTGTTGCTATCATATTTTGCTCAGGCACATGCTGGACAAAACAGAGAGAGCGTTGAATCATGACGAACATTGACTGTCATCTGAACATTGCTGGAGATGGTTTTAATGATGAACGCTGTTCATCAACAGCGCAGTAAAGAGGTTTAAGAGACTTAAAAAGTCTTTACACACACAGGTGGTAGGTACCATAGAACTGAGAGTAGGAAACTGAAATGAGAGTGATGGGAATGGGGAGGAGATATTTATATATTTTTTGTTATACCACTTTATGTCACAGCAGATTTCTCAGTGTGGAATTCGGGCTGCTCTCCCCGGGGAGAGCGCGTCGCCACAAGTGCAGCGCCTACCCATTATTTTTTTTCCCCCTCAGGGATGGTGTCTAAACACGACACCTGTGTGCATGCTTTATTTTATTATTATTTTTTAAAAATAATTATGTCATCTGCTCCTACCAGCACACGATGGCCTGCTCTTCCGAAAGGCGGAACAAGATTTTAACGTGTGCGCAAGATGTTCTGCGTGCGTTCGCACACGGGACCTCGGTTTATAGTCTCATCCGAATGACTATGATATGGAGATATGGATAAAACAATATGAACTAGTCTACAATCTCACAAGCAGAAAAAAATCTAGGAACAACTGTGGATGTATGAATTTCAAACTTTTGTCTTTTTTTCCTTTTTTCTTGTATTTCAAACTTAATATGGAATTTTTACCTTTTGAAAGCTGCTGTGTTTAAGTTCTTTAAGGAGGACCAAGAATAAAATTGTTTCTCCCACCAGGGATCTAGTAATGTTTTCATATGGTAGATAGGCCTTCATGCATGCTATCACAATAAGCTGGACAAATACAAAATATGAAAAAGATACAAAACTCCACATATATTTTACATAAACACAGTTATAAGACTTACCATGAACTCTGCAACTGATTTGATGAAAATTACTCTGTCTTGTTCAGTGTCAATATCTGGATGAATATCAGCATTCGGATCATACCTGGAAACATGACAAAAACCGTTATTGAAACTAGTTTGAATAATTAATTTTCATATATATACTTTGACATGCACTTATCATGTTACAGTGGAGATACACCTTCATATCATGTGATATATAACTGGCATGTAACTTGAAAAATCAGATAAAGGGCTACCCCACCCTGTCAATTTAAATAACTCAAATTTCCTACAAAGTGTTGAGGTCACTCTCAACAGATCAATTCTATTGCATACCCTTTCTAGCCATTTAGAATCAGGGAACAGAGACAGAAAAAAAGAGATTCAAACCAGGATTTCACTGGAATGTCTGGGGTTTCTGGACAAACATTACCACTTGATTATTTTGACCAGTAGTGGTAGCAGTAGTCTAGTACATCACGTCATGTAACAATTGCCATACAGGAGGCAAGAGAAGTGTGAAAACATCTAAAGTAACAGCACCATTTTCATACTTGTTGGTAGTTGCACTTGTGTCAAGCATATTAACTATTGTAGAATTGAAAATACCCTTAAACAGTTAAAGCATGTAACATATTCAGCTCCTTGTCTTCCAATGAATGAAATTGTAATAACTGGTCACACACACAAGCAATACCAATAGGAAAAGCACTTGTAAGGATATTCACACTGATTTCTGGTCTGTAAGTGGTAAAGCTTCTAGTTGTACCTTGAGAGATGTAGTAAAGTGCATATGGAAAATTCCACAGGCAATATAGACAGTCATTAACATACCTCCTTGGAAAAAGAAAATTGAAATTGTAACACCTTTATGGGCTGAGTGACAGTACAGGTCTGATGTACTTGTTAAGATGAAATAATACAAGTAGGTTTATTGGAAGAAATAGGATTAAACTATTGGCTCTTACCTTTTTACAAGCCACAGAAGCACCTCAGCTACAAGTGGGAAGTTTGGAGTTCTGAAATTTTCCATGGAGATAAGACGATGATACCCTAAGGCTCTCATCATCTCGGTAAAATCTGTGTAAAGACATACCAGAGATCTATATAGAACAAACCTTTTTTTTAAAAAAAGTTTTTATGTACAACTTGTATTATATTATATATTACACATTTATTACTTACATTACCAAATGAATGCACAAAATCAAAAGCGCAAATCTGTATAAATCTTTTTTGCTGTTGTTGGCTCATCTGACTTCTGTAGTTACATCCTGTTCAGCTGTTCCCACACTGCTCATTCCAACTTCTTTGCCTCATCCTTGCCCAGGCTCATCATGTAGTGTCTTCAGTGTCCTTAGTCCACTAGGAGCCTATAATGTTTGGCAACTGTAGGACCGTCAATTGGAGGGGTCCTGGATTATTGCTGGGTCACTTTGATGATGTTCAGAGGTGTCTGTTGTTATTCATGAGCTATCATATGCAAGAAACCAACTACTACACTAAGCCCTCAACTAAGACAATGATAATTTAATTACAGAGCTTTACCGAGTTAAACATCACCTAGGGTGGTATTGGTAACTGCCACAATATCCCTCTGACAACCTCCCATGAACCTCTGATGCTGAAGGTTTGGACAAAACTCACCATGAGCACAAAAAAGTGTATGGGAATTTACTTAGTTGAGGTCACCATGATACCTGAGCTACAAGACTACTGAGTCAGTGATAATTTTCCCTTGTTGCAATGGTGATGAGGATGATGTAAATCACTAAATCAAATGATACTATGAAAATACACCAGCTCTAAGACTACTTTGAGTACTTGACAGGGCTCTACTCCACATTTCTTTTTATATTCTATCATCAACTGGGCCCAAGAGATACAGACACATACTATCAGTGACATAGAGTTTGGTCAAATAATTATACTAAATGACACTCTCAAAATTGCATTGCAAAGAGGGTCAAACTCATCTGGTCCCAGTCTTTGCCATAAACCATAACAAATTCACTCTGCATAAGAGCTGGCTAGTGTCTGAAAATACCCTAGACTTTAAATTTGAATGGTATCGATTGGAACCCACAACCTTCCTGCCTCAGTGCCTGTAAGTTGTAACCCAAAATACTAACCATTGAACCATAACACTTTTTTTAAACAGTTGATCTGCATCTTATAAATTGAACAGCATATGTGCACAATGTGTTAACCATAGCAAATATCATGCTATTGTCATCCGTATTCTATAAATGCAATCACATGAAAATCATACAGTTTACAACCCCCCCCCCCCCCCCCCCCTCACAGGTTTGCACTCCCTTTTTTACAAATATTGCACTATGCATCCCTCCCCACCCTCCAACACACACACACAAAACTTAAGTTACACAGATTCTCTAATATTTTATTTTCAAGTGAGTGGTGCTTTGTGCTTCAGTTGATGAAGTGGATAGATATAGCCGTAGCAAAGCATTGTTGACAAACGCCGAAGCAGACGACTTATAGCCGTAGCAAAGCATTGTTGACAAACGCCGAAGCAGACGACTATCATGAAACTGAATTTATTAGAAACAAAAACTAAGAAAGTTTTATGAAAATGTGCGTTATCGGTTTGAATACATTAACGATCTCACCCACACGAAAAAGCACGATTCCGTACTCACTTCTGAGATCACGAAAACTCATGTTGATTCTTTGCTCAAATACAGGACCAAAGAGCTGAAACTTGCAAAGTTGAATTTCAGTACAGAAGCTGTTTTCGATCTGTTTCAACTATTTGGTCATGCGCACAGTCGTTTTCCGGGCGCAACTGAAATCTTTTCTTAACTCCCCTACTAAAGATCACTAGGTTGGGGGGTGGGGGTGGGGGGTGCTGTTTATCATAATGTCTCCATTTATTTGTTGAATGATTTTTTTCATTCAATTTTTATGGATTTAAGTCACTGTATGATTCCCCTACTTTCTATTTTTCTTTGTTCCTAATGGATTTTGTTCATTTAGTGATAGGTGCCACCCTCCTGTGTGTGTGTGTGTGTGTGTGTGTGTGAACTCAAGCTTAGTCAAAATGCTAGGCCTATTTATTGAAGGTAAATTCCACCCTTGCAAAAATAATAAAGAAAATTGACTCATAAAAGCATTCAAAAGTCAATGTTTATCTATGTTGAAAAGAACAAAAATGAATGCAAAAAAACCTAATTTTTTAATAGGCCTATATAAAATCCAGACCTCACAATATAAGATAAAACAAACCCAAGACAGTACAACATAAGCTCAAACCACACAGACGTATAATAATAAATTAAAAAATCAATGCGAAACAACAAGGGTAAGAACGAAAATTTACGAAGCAACTAGATGTTAGGTAACCGCCAGTATAAAACAAAAAGTGGAGTTAAAATGTCCATCAGATGTTTCTTCAAAAATGTCTTAAATGTTTGTTTTGAAGCAGGTAATTTCGAAAAGGGAGGTAGATTTTCCTACAATGTTCTTCATGCATAAGCAAGGCTATGAGTATAGGCTACCTGTTTTTTTATTGACAGCAAAATTTGTCACCATTTTCTTTGGGGCTTTTTTGATATACTGTACACACATAGATACTTTGAAAACGCAGACTGTTCTTGGGTTGAAGAATATCTGAATCTTTGTAGCTGGTCTTTTTCAGTGTATCAGGATTCAATCGGATTAGTTTGACAGGTCTTTTATGTAGGTGGCGTATATGGTTTAGTCTTGTTTCACTGGCATTATCCCATAAGCTAGACACATAATTTATAAGAGATAGAACAGCTTATGTGCGTGAAAGAATGGTGTTCGTGACTTAAGACTTTGAAAATTCTTGATTTTTCTATGTTGGTATACCTTTACTGAATCGCGTTTTTCTAATAAATCAATGTGTTCTGACCAAGATGTGTGTGTGTGTGTGTGTGTGTGTGTGTGTGTGTGTGTGTGTGAAGCTGTTTTGTAGTATTTCCATGTATATATAAATAAATCATTATTTTGTTGTGTAGTTTGTTTCTGTCAGTATGTTTGCATGTTCATGTGCTGCCAGATAATTATACACAGTCTATGTGTAATGCATACAATATTTGCATACACCTTTTCACTTATCAATCACACTTTTTGTATGTAAACTTTTTTGTTTCAGCCGCCGCTGTAGTCTAGTGGTTAGGGCGTTGGACTCGTAATCTAAAGGTTGCCGGTTCGATCCCAGCTTTCGACTATGGCGTTGTGCCCTTGGAAAAGGCACTTTCCGGCTATTTTCTCACCCCACCCAGGTGTAAAAGGGGTACCAACCTTGTGCTGGGGGTTAACCCTGCGATAGACTGGCGTCCTATCCAGGGGAGAGTCTATGACTCTCAGTCGCTTAACGCCACAGAAACCGGGACAAGCACCGGCCTGATGAGCCTTAGGCTCGGGACAGACTTTTTTTTGTTTTTGTTTTGTTTAATTAATCTGTATGTATGTCTGAATTTCTGATTAATCAAAAAAAAAAATTCAAATTAAAAAGAAAAGTTGCTATGGTCTGTGTTGTTCTATTATGATTTGATTTTTAATCTCTCTGGTGTGAGAAGAGAGAGAGAGAGAGAGAGAGAGAAGAGAGAGAGAGAGAGAGAGAGAGAGAGAGATTAGTATGTGCGCGCGCGCGCGCGTGTGTGTGTGTGTGTGTGTGTGTGTGTGTGTGTGTGCAGTTTTGAAGATAGAACTTTATCACTTTCAATGATGAATGTATACTTTTCTGATTACGTGCGTGCGCATGCATGTAAAACAT
>CM060316.1:57408623-57413623 GCA_030674155.1 Stramonita haemastoma | reverse complement strand
CGAAATTCGGGCTACTCTCCCCGGGGGGAGCGCGTCGCCACAATAACAGCACCACCCACTATTTTTGTCTTTTCCTGTCTGCAGCTGTGATTGTTTCCATATCAAAGTGACTTTTTTTCCAACAGAATTTTGCCAGGGACAACCCTCTTGTTGCCGTGGGTTCTTTTACGCGCGCTAAATAATTTCGCACCACAAACGAGACCTCGGTTTATCGTCTCATCCGAAAGATTAGCACCCAGACCACCACTCATGGTCTAATGGATGGGGGAAAGGTTTTGGACCCCAAATGGTGATCAAACCACCGCACACTTCCGACCCAGACTTTCTAGGCAGGCGCGGTACCTCTGACCACCGATTCCCCCCTTCCGTTCCCTACTACCCCTGCCTGACTCTCTGGTCTTTTGTTATCCCTACGCACCTTTAGGATGGTGTGTGGGCCTTTTGTCTCACCAGTCCTTCTCCTAGGTCTGTATTTTTGTCCGTCTGTATTTCTGTCTGCCACTGTCTGTCGGTCTGTCTGTGGGGGACGGGTGGTCAGAGTGATGCGCTCGTGATCTGCTGACCCCGGTTCGGATCTCGTCCAAGAGGATTTTTCCTCTGGAGTTAACATCAGTGCCGACTTCCATTCCCCCTAAAAAGTCCTTCGGATGAGACTATAAACCGAGGTCCTGTGTGCGAACGAATGCAGAACATCTTGCACACACGTTAAAACCTATTCCGCTTTTCGGGAGAGTAGGCCATAGCGTGCTGGTGGAAACGGGCGACAAAATTGACCAACTGTATACACATGGGGACTGGATGTAAAAAACACACACATGAGTGCTTATTCCATTATCTTCGATATAAAAGAATGAATAGATAAATAAATCTCTTATTTGTTTTTATTGTCTTTGTGATTCCTGTTTCATAGTTTTATGAATGAACAGGTTGCGTAACCATTTCATGTTATTGTTTCTTTTTACTACTGTTGTTTCGTGCCAGCTTGTAGCATACTGCTCTTCTTAATTTTGATGCGGCTCATACACACGCGAGCTCGCGCGCAAACACACACACCATCACATACACACGCATGCACATACACACACGCACGCACGCGCGCGTGCACACACACACACACAGCCCTCACCCACCCAAACACACACACACACACAACACACACACACACACACACACACACACACACACACACACACACACAACACACACCACACCTGCGCGTTCTTTCATTCTGTGTGTGTGTGTGTGTGTGTGCGCGCGCGCGTATGCGTGCGTGTGTGTGTATGTGTGTGTGTGCGCGCGCGCGCACGTGCGTGTGTGTCTTAAGCTTCTCCCGGGCTTTTTAAGCACTCTAACAGCAGCTGTGAGACTCCGGCAAAGTGAGTAATATATTATCTGCCATGCGACAGACTAGTGTGGTGAAATGCCGACAGCTGTTTCTAATCCTCGCCTCCTACTTACCTGTATAACTATCCTACCTACCTACCTACTTTCTAACCTACCTACTAACCTACCTTACCTACCTTACCTACCTTACCTACCTACCTACCTACCTACCTACCTACCTACCTACCTAGTCCTTCGGATGAGACTTTAAACCGAGGCCCCGTGTGCGAACGCACGCAGAACATCTTGCGCACACGTTAAACCCTGTTCCGCTTTTCGTAAGAGTAGGCCATCGTGTGCCGGTGGGAACAGATGACAATATTTACAAAACTGCATACACACGGGGACCGGATGAAAAAAAGCACATGATTGCTTATTCTGTTATCCTCGATATAAAAGAATAAATAAAATAAAATAAAATAAATACTACCTACCTACCTACTTATCTGCCTACCTACTACTTACTGCTATTACCACCTACCACTCCCATATGAATCGTGTCGTGAACTTGCCCTCGCGTACACAGACACGTAACACACAGATGGACATAAAGACTGAAGGACTGGCAAGGTTATGATACCTACACCGACATGTCTATTTATTATTTTATCTTATATCGAGATAACAGATAGCATCATGTGCTTTTTCATCCGCCTGGTAGCATTGTAAATATGACATGTTCCACGGCACACGAGCTACTCTCGAAGCGAACAGGATTATAACTTCGCAGGTCTGCTGCTTCGCACACGGCCCGTTAAAGTTCATCGAAGGACTCTACACGCACGCACGCACGCACGCACGCACTCACACACACACACACACACATTTGTAATCTTTTCCCCCAAATTTTTGAGGCAGCAATCTCTTCCTAGGGTTTTTTTTTTTACTTGAATATATATATATATATATATATATATATATATATATATATATATATATATATATATATATATATATATATATAACATATAATATATAATGTATGTATATACGTATATATATATACATTATATATATATGTATATATATTATATACAGACAGACAGACACTCACACACGTATATTTGCTTATACACATACCTGCATACATGCAAAATTACATACACACATACATATTTACATACATAAATAAATAACATACATACATAATACATAATACATACATACATACATACATACATACATACATACATACATACATACATACATACATACTTTCAACATACATACATAGGCCTTACATACAGGTATACACACATACATACACACAATGACATTTACCAATATTCATGCATTAATGCATACAAACGTACACCTAGACAGACAAACAACCTATCCACGCTCTCTGTCTGTGCTCGATCAAACCTACAATACAAAAAAATGGTCACTTTTGACCCGTCATTAAAAAAATCTGTAACAGGAACACCAAAAAGCAAATGGCTAGACCATGATTTCACTGCAATAAAACGGCTTCCCTCTGACAGGCTTAAAAAGCACTGTCCCCTAATAACGACCATTATTTTTCATTTACGCTTAGTATAGCCTACCATATCTTATGACTAATCAGCGCCATGTTGGGCGCCATGTTGCGGAAACCATAACGCTGGCCACATTAAAAAAAAAATGGAACGAGAACTGTGATTAGTAAACTAAATGTTTTAGTTTGTGGCATGCTAAATCAAAATGGCGTCCTAGAGTTTGTTGTGTCTGATGTAGGCTACATGAACACAGTGAAAAAATGAAATTTTTTTAGTGGTCCATCGACTAGAGCTCTTCAGGGAGATTTTTCGTATGTGACTGTTTGCCCAACATTAAGGTAGCAGGTTTTCCTTTTTCAGTGATGATGTTTTAAACATAACACCAGTGTAATCGAGTTTTTAAAATATTTGTCATGTCCTACTGCATGCCAAGGCCTACTTTCAAAAGGCAGAGCAGGTTTTAACGCGTGTACAATATGTTTTGCGTGCGCTCGTACACGGAACCTTGGTTTATAGCCTTGTCCAAAGGACTTTCAGGGGAGTGGAATTGGTACTGATGTTAACTCCAGGAGAAAATTCCCCTGGAATAGGGGTCTCGGTGGTGGTTCGAACCTGGGCCGTCAGATCACGAGCTCAACGCTCTAACCACTAGGCTATCCTGCCCCTAGTTGTGTAAAAGGATATATTCTTTATCTTAAAAGCATGCTGGGTGAGAGGGAAAGTGGCAGCACGGTTTATACGTTCACCTGCTAAACAAATAAACTGTGAGGTTCTGGGTTCGATTCCCAGCCTAACCTTTTCTTTCCAATTTGACGGGAAAACCAAACAGAATACAAAGGTGTCCCATGAGCTATGTGGTCGTAGGGGAGCGAGGCGTCAGAGACCTCAGCTTCTCTAGGGCCAGCATATTGAGGGCGGCGCCCATCTCCTCTCCCTCGCTGCTTTACCTTCTCTGACCCTAAAGAGGGCAGGTACCCATTGACAGCTGGGTGAACTGGGGGGACTGTACTGAAGCCAAGGCGCGCAAACGGTCACACATCCACTTGGTAACCAAGCGCGATGCTGCTTAACCTAGCTTGGGGAAAGGAGTGCTCTGATCACTGAGCTATTCCGTCCCCAACTATGAACAGAACTACAAAAGAAATGGAATAAGAGAAGAAACGGTGACACATGGGAACGTGAAAGATGAATCAAGCATGTACAAATTTTCTCCACGAGACAGACAGAGCTACCACCACCATGTTTAGGATGTGCTCTCTCTGGATGGGATTGACCCAGAAATAGGAAACAGCACTGGACAATAAAGCCAGCGTTTTTCCTCCTCTACTGGTGTGTTAGGGCTGGATAGCTCAGTGGTCAGAGCGCTGGCTTTCCCCAAGCTAAGGTTAAGTAATATCGACGTGGTTACCAAGTGGATGCGTGACCGTTTGCACGCCTTGGCTTCAGTACAGTCCCCAGTTCACCCAGCTGTCAATGGGTACCTGCCCTCTTAGGGTCAGGGATGGTAAAGTAGTGAAGGAGAGGAGATGGGCGCCGCTCTCAATATGTTGGTCCCCAGAGAAGCTGGGTCTCTGATGCCTCGCTCCCCTACGAACCACATAGGTTATGGGACACCTTTGTATTCTGTTTGGTTTTCCCGTCAAACTGGAAAGAAAAGGTTAGGCTGGGAATCGAACCCAGAACCTCACAGTTTATTACGTCGCTGACTGGTGACACAACTAGACCACCGATCCATGTATGTACATATATATGTAGGTGTGCAAATGCATGCACAGGTGTGTCTGTGTGCATGTCGCAATGCTTTCAGAGTGTGCATGCATGCATACAATCTGATGCATCCTTCGGATGAGACTATAAACTGAAGCCGCGTGTGCGAACGCACGCAGAACATCTTGCACACACGTCAAACTCTGTTCCGCTTTTCGGAAGAGTAAGTCATTGTGTGCCGGTGGGAATGGATGACAACATTGACAAAACTGCATACACACAGGGACTAGATGTAAAAAACAAAGCATGCGAGTGCTTAATTTCATTATCCTCGATATAAAAGGAGAAATAAATATAAAAATAAGATAAATAAATAAGTAAATAAATTCCACGAAATGAAAGAAAGAAAGAAATAAAATAAATAAAAGTGAT
>CM060316.1:57396123-57401123 GCA_030674155.1 Stramonita haemastoma | reverse complement strand
GATGATTTATTCAATTAGGCCATACCATACCATACCATACCATACCATACCATACCATACCATACCATACCATACCATAACCATACCATACCATACCATACCATATTGTTTATAGCCCCCTACCGATCACGAAAGCCATATCAGGGCTGTCACCTCATTCAGTTTTTTTTTTTAGTGGCTCCAGTAACTTTCAATTTCAGGTTCAAAACCAACACCTCTTAATACTTTCATGATGGGGATGAAAGCATACAAGGGTATTAGCGTTTATTCATTCACTTGTTAGTCTTTGTTGAAAACATTCTTCTGAGGAATTTATCATAAACCAAAAAGTTACATGGAAGTGTCAGTTATCCTTTAAAAATGCGTCCACAAATGTTGCTAGGTTTTCTTTTATGGCTCATTCACAGACAGAAGGTTAGTTAGCCTGGCCTTGATGGGTCAATTTTAACGTGTTTGCACAACTAGTTCTTTTCTGTAGATTGGAACAGCTGGACATTCCAAAACAACAAATACTTCTTCTGTATTGGCAATTTACATACAGATTGCAATCCAGGTGATGACATACATGTGGATCGGTGTCTAGAGGTAACACGCCTGCTAGAGAGGGAAAGTCCAGTCAGAAGTGTGCGTGTCTTGATCCCGTTTGGGCCAAAAACTTCCCCCCCCCCCCAACCATTAGACCATGGGTGATGGTCTGGGTGCTAGTCTTTAAGATGAGACGATAAACCGCGGTCCCGTGTGTGACACAAAATTATTTTTGCGCACGTAAAACAACCCACGACAACAAGGGAGTTTCCCTGCAAAATTCTGTAGAAAAAAAGCCACTCTGCTAGGGCAATACAAAAAGCTGCTAACAGGAAAAGGAAAAAAAAACACCAACTAGTGGCTCTGCACTTGTGGCGACGCGCTGTTCCCGGGAAGAGCAGCCCGAATTTCACGCAGAGAAATCTGCTGTGATTTAAATTGGTATTAAATGAAATGAAAGACTATCAGCTGTACTATTGAGTTTCGTTTCAAATGTACAGGGCTATGTAAATGCATCACATGCGAATTATTGTTGATGTTGTCTTGTATGACACATCTCTTCATTGTTACTAGTGTGTACTGTTCAATGTGACGTGACATTTTCAATGATCTGTTACAGCAAGAATTGATCACCGTTTGAACATGGCTGTTAAACTCCGAGATCCGTGATGAGGTGTGACTGGCACGCAGGAGGTTACATTGAACTGAATAACCGTTAATTGATCGTAATGATTGCAGCTCTGTCTCTGTCTCTTTCTCTCTCTGTTTTCTCTGTGTCTGTCTCTCTCTCCCTTCTCCCCTCTCCCCTCTCCCTCTCCTCTCTCCTCTCTCTCTCTCTCTCTCTCTCTCTCTCTCTCTCTCTCTCTCTCTCTCTCTCTCTCTCTCTCCATCCCTCTCTCTATCTCTCTCTCTTCCTTCTCTTACACACTTTTTGTTCTCCCGAAAAATCCTTCGGATGAGACTATAAACCGAGGTCCTGTGTGCAACGCACGAAGAACATCTTGCGCACACTTAAAGCCTGTTGCGCTTTTCGGAAGAGTAGGCCATTGTGCCAGTGGGAACGGATGACAAAATTGACAAAACTGCATACACTCGGGGACAGGATGTAAAAAAAAGCACATGAGTGCTTATTCCCTTATCCTCGAAATAAAAGAATAAAATGAATAAGAATAAAATAAACACACACACACACACACACACACACACAACACGCACGCGCACACACACACACACACACACACACACACACACACAACACACACACACACACACACACACACACACACACAACACGCCGCACACACACACACACACACACACACACACACACACACACACACACACACACACACACACACACACACACACACACACACACACACACACACAAAGTGGATTGATATATCCGGTAAGCCTTTAAGCAGGATATGAAAAACGATATTAGTTTTGTACGTATTAATCAACAGTGACAGTTAGATCACAACGTAGTCAGTTTAAGTGACAGATCAAGGCTTGATATACAGAATCCATGTCCTCATACATGCTTCAAAGAACCGGTAACGCCCCTGCCTGGAAAGCGAAAAGTCCGGGTTGGAAGTGTGCTGTGGTTCGATCCCCGTTGGGGCCCGAAACTTTTCCCCCCTTCCATTAGGTTATTAGTGGTGGTCTGGGTGCTAATCATTCGGATGAGACGATAAACCGAGGTCCTGTGTGTCAAACAAAATTATTTAGCGCACGTAAAAGAACCTACGGCAACAAGAGAGTTGATCCTGGCAAAAATCTGTAAAAAAAAAGTCATTTTGATAGGGAAACAGTTGCAGACAAGAAAAGAAAAAAAAATGGATGGCACTGCTCTTGTGGCGACACGCTCTCCCGGGGAGAGCATCCCGAATTTGACGCAGAGAAATCTGCCATGACTTAAAGTGGTTAAATATAAATATATGATGAAATCAGAGTTCTTACCAACAATTAATTACAATTGAATATTCAGAAGCGAAAACAACAACTAGAGATCGATCTGGTATACTTTGTTTTCTCGTTCCTCGTCTGCAGTTCTGAGGTTCACTGGGTGTAAGATTTTTGCACATACGACATTTGCTAGTCCGTCAATGTCATCTGCGAAGCGAAGGTTTGTGACTGTTCTGCCACCAATGCTGACTGATCCTTTATGGTGTTCCTGTGCATCAGCCATGATTCTCTCAAGGAAGATGTTGAAAAGAGTGGGTGAGAGTAGACAGCCCTGCCTTACTCCAACTGTTGTTCAAAACCACTCTCCAATGTTGCTGTTGTAGTACACTGTACTGGTGGCCTTGTTGTACAGCTATTTGACGACTCTGAACAGGTTTACATTGATGCTGTACAAATTCATGGTTGCCCACAAAGCTGCATGCCTCACCCTGTCGAATGCCTTCTGAAAGTCAATAAATACGTGGTAGAGGCCATGTAGAGGTACCGCTCACAGAGTATTCTGAGGTTGAATATCTATTCAGTTGTGCTACGCCATGCTCTGAAACCTGCTTGTTCCTCAGCAATGATGGTCTCTGCTTGTGGCTTCAGTCTGTTCAATATTATTTTCAACATGACCTTACTTGGGTGGCATATAAGGCTGATTGTGCGGTAATTCTGGCACTGCTGAAGATTTTCTTTCTTGGGGAGGGTGATGATGAATGACTATGTCCATGGTGTTGGCCATTTTCATGTCTGCCAGATCTTGTTGCAGATTTTAAGTAGAGCATCGATCATGGCTTCCCCTCCAGCTTGAACCAACTCAGCAGGAATGTTGTCAGCCCCTGCTGACTTCCCCTTTTTCAGCGATCTGACTGCTGTTTCCACTTCTTATCGAAGGATAGGGTGGCTGTCTGTATCTGTCCTTGTGGAGACATTGAAGACTTCTGGATCTCCTGTGGTTTTGAAGTTATAAGGTCGGAGCAGTATTCTGTCCACCTATTCAGAATATCCTGGTCATCGGTGAGGCACTTCCCATTTTTGTCTTGGATTGTTGAGCTTCTTCCCTTTTTTTGTGCCAGTCAGGTCTTTCACCAGTTGATATGCTTTCTTGCTGTTGTTTTTCTTGATGTTTTCTTCAATGTCCTGGCACTGTTCGCCAATCCATTTCTCCTTTGCTTCTGTCATGGACTTCCTGATTCTTTTGTTTAGTGCCCTACTATTGTTCTGCTCTCTCTGTGGTTTCGTTTTTCTTTTTCTTCAACTCTCTACGTCTGTCACATATCTGTAAGATGTTAGGTATGACCCAAGGTTTTTTGACGGTCGATGTTTGCCAAAAAGTTCGCTTGTGTTACAGTCACTGCTGTGTTGAAACCATACATCAAGGTATCTATATCCATATCATCAGAGTCTATCAGAGTGAGTGCTGCAAACTTCCCACCTTTTCTTGCCTGAAAAATGTCTGCTACCTCTGGATCCTTCAGCTTCTCGAGGTCAAACTGGATCCTGATGTTGTTCTGCTTGTGAATTTTTTGGAGACGAGTCGGAATGTCATCATTACAAGATCATGGACACTCCCTATGTCCGCCCCTGGAAAGCTTCGTGTTCGTGCAGTTACGCTAGATCTAATAGTCTCTTCCCCATGATGTAATCTATTTGGTTGTGGTGTTCACCATTTGAGCTATACCATGTTTATCTTCTGGATTTATTTTATGTGGCCCAAGTGTATTCACTAGCTGGAGATTGCTGTTACTGGCAAACTCCAGGAGTCTCAAGCCTCTTTCAGTTGTTTCTTTGTTGCAGTGTGGCCCACAAATACCCTCCCAGTCTCTGTAGGCATCTACATCTATCTTAGCATTCCAGTCACCTTGTACGACAAGGATGTCTTTTTTTAAAACTTTGATTTAGAACTCCTTATAGTAGGTCATAGAATTCTATTTCTTCATCCGTGCTGTCTGATGTAGGGGGGTAAGCCTGTACTACTGTGATGTTGAAGGGGGCTGCTCTCAAGCGGATGGTGATAAGTCTGCTGGACACTGGCTGACAGCTTATGATGGTGTTCACGATGTCTTTGTGAATGAGGAACCCCACGCCCTGTTCATCCTTATCCTGTTTTCCACTGAAGTATATTTTGTGGTCTTCCTGGGTCGTTTCTCCCATGTTTTTCCACCTTACTTCATAGAGCCCAAGGATGTGCCATTGGTATCTGGCCATCTAATGGGTTAGTTCTTCCACTTTGCCTGTGGCTCTTAGTGTTCGTACATTCCAAGTGCCAATGGTGATGTAGTTTCTGGCACGGATCTTGCTGTGTTGTACACCAAGAACATACTTTTTACCTCTGTCCTGATGTGCAACAGAAGGCACGGTCCTTGGTAACCCGGACGACGATCCGATCCGGGTTTGTAATCCTCATAAATGTGTCTTGGGCAAAATCGAACTGCACGGAGCCCATCCCTCTCCAAGTCGGATTTTAGGTGGTTTACTCCCCACATGTGGCAGGTAGAACTGGGTTACATGGTTACCAGTAGCAG
>CM060316.1:57386123-57393623 GCA_030674155.1 Stramonita haemastoma | reverse complement strand
TCTAGACCACCGATCCACCATAAATTTTGTTATAGGCTTCTGGTTTAAAACGCAAAGCAAAAAATGAGTTAGGCAACTTTGAAAAACTGTCTCTTGCAACACCTGTGGTCTGTCATTTCATCAGACCAGTTTCGACATCCGTATCAAAGGGGCACGTGGCTTACAGCTCTCGCGGCCATTTATGTACAGAACGCATGGAATGCACTCCGCACAACAATAATTTTTTGACATTTCGTTTTCGTTATGGCTGTGGAGGGATCTTCTTCTTTTCCTTTCCTTTCTCTACCGCCTTCAACATTGTGAAGATTCTGTAGACTTCAGGGTGTAGGCTGGGTATGTTCGTGTTTCCGTCACCCACCGAACACTGACATGAGTGACGAGATCTTTAACGTGCATATTTGATCTTCTGCATGTATGTGTATATTCACGAAGAGAATTAAGACACTGGCAGGTCTGCGCTTGAAGTTGACCTGGGAGATCAGAGAAATCCCCATCCTTAGTTCTCCAGACGCGGCCGAGATTCGAACCCAAGACTTCACGACCTATGGGATTGAAGTCGAACGGTCTTTACAACTCCGCTTTCGTGTCTAGGGTGGACACCGTTGTTTAATATGATTTTCCTTTTTGATATGTCACTGATAGCTGAAATTCATCAGAAATAAGTCGTACGCTTAAACTAAGCAATTTGCACTCTGTTCTGTTGCTTTCATATTATAAACACACACGCAGGCATGCAGAGCGGGTAGGCAGACATGCACATACATACACACACTCGCGGTGCGCGTGCCGTACGCATGCACCGCTACCGCACGCACGGCACGCACGCACGCATGTCGATGTATTTAGACTGTGTTAGTCTTTCAAATTGATTCTAATGTAGCATTCCAGTTATTAGATTCTAGAATTTTGCCCTTATTTGTTTAATCACACGATTATATTATGCAAAGAGGCGCGCGTGATCGCATGCATGCACGTAATCAACACACACACAAACTGTATTGAACTCCTGGAGTTAACATCAGTGCCGACTCCCTCCCCCAAAGTCTCGGATGAGACTATAAACGAGGGCCCCGTGTGCGAAGTTATGCAGAACATCTTGCGCACACGTTAAATCTGTTCCGCTTTTCGTAAGAGTAGGCCATTGTGTGCCGGTGGGAATAGATGACATTTACAAAACTGCTATACACAACGGGGACTGGTTGTAAAAAAAACACATTAGTGCTTATTCCATTATCCTCGATATAAAAGAATAAATAAATAAAAGCACACACCACACACACACACACACACACACACACACACCACACACGCGCGCGCGCGCACACACACACACACACACACACACACACACACACACACACACACACACACACACACACACACACACACACACACAGATAGATGGCTTGATAGAAAAAAAAAAAAGCAAATGCACTGCTTATTCAATGTACCATCTGGTAATCAAATTTAACATTGACTTTGACTTTGAATTTCACACACAACACACCACACACACACACACACACACACACACAACACACACACACACCACACACACACACACAACTACACACACACACACACACACACACACACACACACACACACACACACACACACACACACACACACACACACACCACACAACCACACAACACCTCCCGCCCATTATGGCATCTGCACGGTATCCCACTACATTAATGTGGGCGGGACGATACAGCTTTCCTTATCCACATCCCTCACCCCTCCCACCTCCCATCCCACCCCATCCTATCCCACCCCCCACCCCAACCTTCCTCCTCCCTCCCTCCTCTCCCCCCCCCCCTTCTGTCTCTCCCTCTGTCCTTCGCCTCATCGTCCCCTGTCCTTTTTCTCACTGTCATTCCAGCTTTTATTGAGAAGAGAGAAAGAACACATTCATTCTCTTTCTTTCTGAATCTTTCGAGTATACAATTATTGTATTGCTGTTTTTAAGTCGTCGTTTTTACGAAGTTTCTGTTAACAATACGTTTGAGATTGTTAAGTATAAAATATTTTATCCACAAACACGCGCGCACGTGCATACGCTCTCCTCTTTCTTCTCTCTCTCTCTCTTGAATAAGTTGACGTGGAAACGAAGATTAGTTGCTGTAAAAAGTTTTGACGAGAGAGAGTAAAAAGAAAAGTAAGAAAATATTAGGAAAAAAATCATCATGGTGATGTTCGTTATCTTGGCGATTTTAGCTTCTGTCACAGGTAAGTTTTTTTTATTTTTTATAACTTTTATGGGGTGGTGGGGTGGGGTGGGGTGGGGTGGTGGTGGTGGTGGGGTGGTGGTGGTGGTGGTGGTGGTCTTCTTTTGGGGGTGTATCTTTTTTTTTTTTCTCTAAGTAGATTTAACTTTCATGCCTCTTGTGTTTTGTTTTTTTTGTATATGTTTTGCTCATTTCCATCCTCTTGTTTTCTTCTTCTTCTTCTTTTTTATGTTTATTTCAGCTTCTTTTTTTCCTTATTGTTTAAGTGTTATGCAGTTTTACTGGTTCACTATTCAGTCGTAGACTAATTTTTTATATAGCCTGGTGGTTAGAGTGATGCACTCATGATCTGCTGACCCGGTTTCGAATCTCGTTTAAGAGGATTTTTCCTGTGGAGTTAACATCAGTACTGACTCCACTCCTCCCATAAGTCCTTCGGATGACTCTATAAGCCGAGGTCCCAATGCGCGAACGTGCGCAGAACATCTTGCGTACACGTTAAAACCCGTTCAGCGTTTCGAAAGAGTGGGCCATTGTGTGCCGGTGGGAACGGATGACAAAATTGACAAAACTGCATACACACGGGGACTTGATGTAGAAAAGCACACGAGTGCATATTCCATTATCCTTGAAATTAATGAATAAATAAATAAACAAATATATTCTAGATATTTAAAAGTTCTTCGTTGATTCATTCATTCGTTTGTTTCTTCGACTCCATGACTGTTTTTGTTATGTTTGGTTGTTTTTTTCTATTTTTCTTTACTCATGTTTTTTTGGTGGCAATTTTCCTTATTTCTTTCCATACTCCCTTCCTATCGTCTATAGGGTAATGCTTTGTTGTATGTATTGTTTTGTGTTCAAGTAGTTTCATTAAATTATAGGACTTATTTTTTTTTCTTTCTTTTTTTTTTTCGTGTATGGCCTCAGTTGCAAGTAGATGACGGAGCATCCATCATGCTACTTTTTTTTCTCCCATCCTGTTTCCTCTTCTTCCATCATTTCTTCTTCCCTTATTCCTTTGTGCCTTCTTCTTTCTTTCTTTCTTTTTTTTTCTTCTCTCTTGTTTCTTCTTTTCTTCTCTATCTTTCTTCTTCTTCTTCTTCTCTTCTTCTTCTTCTTTCTTCTTCTTCTTTTCTTTCTTCCTTCTTCTTCTTCTTCCTTCTTCTTTCTTCTTCTTCTTCTTCTGTCTTCATTTCTATCTTTCTTCTTAGCATCTTGATTCCCTTATCTTTTGTCTCTATTCTAGAAATAGTAGAGCATAAACACGATCTGTATCTGAAGGAAAACAAGGGAAATGTGCATACTTCAAATGCGCTTAGGTTGTTCGCAAATGTTTGCTCCCCCCCTCCCCCCCCCCCCCCCCCCCCCCCCCCCCCCCCCCCAGTGACAAAATTCGGATTACAAAGCAAAATTTAAAAACAAGTTCATAATATAAATTTAGGTTTGTTCGTTTGATCGTTTGTTTTGTGATGTCAGTTCAACTTCAAAAGGTGTAGAGCACTTTGAAATGTCTTGTAGCCCTTCTAAAATGAAAACCAAAAGTGTGTTTGTTTTACATTATCATTTATAGAATCAGAAGCATGCGGATAGGATAGCTCAGTGGTCAGAGCACTCGCTTTCCCCAAGCTAAGGTTAAGCAGCATCGAACGTGGTTACCAAGTGGATGGGTGACCTGTTTGCGCGCCTTGGCTTCAGTACAGTTCCCCAGTTTACCCACCTGTAAATGGGCACCTGCCCTCTTTAGGGTCAGGGAAGGTAAAGCAGCGAGGGAGAGGAGATGGGCGCCGCCCTCAATATGCTGGCCTCTAGAGAAGCTGAGGTCTCTGACATCTCGCTCTCCTACGACCACATAGGTTATGTATGGGACACCTTTACCTCTAGAATTAGCAAATAAGACAAACAGTATTGTACATTCAGGTTAACCAATAAACCAGCCCAGCAAATTTGTATGTTGTGATTTTGTTGATTTTTATGCATGAATAGGGGTTACATGTAATGGTTCAACGGATTATCTCTCTCTTTACCTCTCATTCCACACACACACACACACACACACACACACACACCACGCACGCGCCTCTCTCTCTCTCTCTCTCTCTCTCTCTCTCTCTCTCTCTGTGCCCCCCCCCCCTGCCCTCTCTCTCCCAGTTGAAAACAGAGTTGTTGAAGAGTAACATGGTTGTGTTGAGACAAAAATGGGCGGTGGTCGGGATGTTTGGGTATTATTTCAATTGGAACAGTTCGGAAGACAGGAAATTTGTAGAGATACTCGGGAATTTACTGTATCACCAAACTTCATTTCACAATGACTCGTAAAAGAGATCATGGCAATAGAACTAAGGACGTATTACAACACATTCTGCAAAAGTTGTCCCATTTAGAAAACAGGTCATTTACACTGTGTATCAAATCATTCAACTCTCCAGTATAGCCGGTTATTAAGAAAAACGGAACAGAAAATATGGAGACTGAATGAATTTTGTAAGTTATTGTGAAATTTGTTGAAATATATGCTGAACTGATCGCCTTATTGCGAAATTGCAATATATGCTGGACTGATTGCTTATTGCGAAAGTTGCAACATATGCTGAACCGATTTCCTTATTGCGAAAGGTGAAACAGACCTATCTGTTGAACTGATAAAAAAAAAAGAAGCTATTGTGAAACAGTCCAGTTATTGGCCCTGAGAAAAATCCCCGGATGGACTACGCAAGCGCCCAATGCTTCAGTGAAACGTGTTGTCGGACATGGTGGGATGTGATGTGTGTGTGTGTGGTGTGTGGGGGGGGGGGGGGGGTTGAAACACGCTTTGCAGTTCTGCCTTGCGCTCTCTGCAGTGTTGCAATGCAATGTCTTTCTGGCAGCAAACTTGCACTCCTACCTTACCCACCATCATCACCAAACTGTTGGAACTGTCAGAGAGTTTCTGTCGATCTAGAAGCAAAAACGGTTGCTTCCATTTGTTTGCTTTTTGATAAATTCAGCTATGTGTGAATTCCATTTATATAATAATAATAATAATCATCATCATATCATCATCATCATCATCATCATCATCATCATCATTATTGAAAACGTACACATGACCATGGAATTCTGTAACACATCTTGACTATGCACTTTTGCAGACTGATTATCCACCATACTGTCTGTCCTATTGTCTAAATTTATTGTCTGCCTACCGTGTTGTCTAAATTTATTGTCTAAATTTATAGTCTGTCTACCTTATTTTCTGACTAGTTGCATGTCAAGTATGGCTGAGCTTCATTTTCTTTGGCTGTCTTCCATGTAGCTTATTGATAGATTAAAAAAACTATTCGTTTTCAAGTTAAAGCCATAAACTTTCTTTCAAATACGGGCAGTTTAAACATGTTTCTAGAGAGGAGAGATTTTATGAAGAAAGCGGAAGAAATAATTTAGGAGATGATTTTTTTTTATCATCTAAGTGCAGTTCGTTTTACAGTCAATTAAAAAAAAAATCAACATAGGATACTATCCTAAAATTCCAAAATGTTAATAACAAGTTATGCTAATTACTGATCACAGTGATACAGTTTCTAACAGAAATAATGAAATTCTTTTTGATGTGTTTAATTATCAAACGAGTTGACAGATGTGTACATATTTTCCATAATGTGTCGTAACTATTCATTTGATTATGTCACTACAAGTGGTTGTATCGTCGGTGAGAGCTAACTTTGAAAAATAGAATCTTTAGTTCCATCCCATAATATGTCATTTCTTGCGCAAGTTCTTGAAATTCCATTGAAATTTTATTCACCAGGTGAGTTATTTAAATTTTGTGCGTTTTTATTCGGTTTCGAGGGTTTAAAAGCTACCCCCATCCCCCTTGAAAAATCCTGTCCGGGCCTCATCTGCATTTTCCTATCAAAATAAAATTATGCTGAAGCAACATGTGTTGATGCAGTGTCATGTGTTCGTTGCCGGCACTGTGCACAAGATCAAAAGGCCAGCCCAGTTTTGAATGGAAAGCAAATTTGCATTGGCATACTTATATTTTCCATACTTTTTCTGTAGTTTGTTGATGTAAAACACTGGCTGCGTGCACAGTCCAGAAACATTTACACTGAGCAAGTTTTGGGCTATTTTCGTGATTGTCTTCCCTTTCAAATAGGGAATGTTCGTAGATGTGTGTGTGTGTTGTGTGTGTGGGGAGGGGGAGTGCTTGCTCGTCATGTGTTTACATGGATGCATGTATGCGTGCATGCGTGTGTGTGTTGATGTGTGTGTATGTTACTTGCTTGCACATACACGTATGTTTGTCAGGTTTACCTTTGCGTATCAGTGAGCATGATAATGATGGTTGTGATGGTTGGGGAGAGATGGTGATGGTGGTGGTGGTTTTGTGTGTGTGTGTGTGTGTGTGTGTGTGTGTGTGTGTGTGTGTGTGTGTGTGTGTGTGGTGCGCGCGCGCGCGCGCTTGCGTGCTTGTTTGCTTGCTTACTTATGTGACACACAGGAATATTGTTTAGAGTATAACAATATGTCCAGATCACAAAACATTCATGTTAGTGTCAGTTCACTGCCTTTGTTTGACTGTGTTGAACAGGTAAAGATTTTTCCCCTCCACCTTTCATCTCACCCCCCCCCA
This sequence comes from Stramonita haemastoma, assembly GCA_030674155.1. Lineage (NCBI taxonomy): Eukaryota > Metazoa > Mollusca > Gastropoda > Neogastropoda > Muricidae > Stramonita > Stramonita haemastoma. The sequence goes on along the minus strand of CM060316.1, from coordinate 57,386,774 downwards.
CCCCACCTCTCTCTCTCAATCTCACAATCTCCTCTTTCCACCCCATATTTTGTTTTGTTCTTTTTTTTCTTTTATTTTGCGCTGTTTTGACTTCTGTGAGGATCCTGTTCTGCTGTTCCTACACCCACTCACTCTCCCTCCCCACTCCTCTCTCTCCTCTCTCCCTCCTCCCCCCCCCCCCTCCTCCCCTCCCCCCCCCCCGCTATGCCTAAGCTTGTCATGTCATGTCGCATCCTCAGGGTCAGAACTTCACTGAACGCTAATCACTGCTGGGCTGCCGTGACGCCACCAGCCAGTAGGGCCCTGCACTGCCGCTCCACACTTTATTCTTTTCCCTTGCTTCCTATCCTCTACGCTACCAGTTTTCTCCCCTTTCAGTTTTACGTCTACTTCATTCATCCTTTTAAAACCTGTTCCGGTTTGGGGAAAAAAAAAGTAGGCCGTTGTGTGCCGATGGGAACATATGACAAAATTTACAAAACTGCATACACACTGTGACTGGATTTAAAGAAGCACATGAGGACTTATTTCATTATCCTCGGTATAAAAAAATCGATAGATAAATAGATAAATCAATCAATCAATAAATCCTTTTTTTTCAAGTTGGGATTCGGGGTGTGGGTAGGGAGGATGGTGGTAGGGGCGTAACTG
>CM060316.1:57381123-57383623 GCA_030674155.1 Stramonita haemastoma | reverse complement strand
ACCCCCACACTCCCACACCCCCACACACACACACACACACACGCACGCACGCACGGCACCACACACACACACACACATCACACACACACACACACACAACACACACACACACACACACACACACACACACACACACACACACACACACACACACACACACATATATATATATATATATATTGCATGTATTTTTTTGTTCCTCGGCTAAGCTTCAAAGTTCACCAACAGTGGGATTTTGTGCATGAGACCGTTTTGTTTTTACCCCCCACCATTAAGGTAGCCATATTCTGACTTCGGAGATGGTGTCTAAACACAACACCTGTGCACATGCATTGTTTCCTTTTAATATTGTCATCCGTTCCTATCGAAACGAAATGGCCTTCTCCTCCGAAAAGGACAGAACGGGTTTTGCAACGTGTGTGCAAAATGCTCTGCGTACGTTTTGCACACTGAGCTTCGGGTTATAACACCACCTCCTCCTCCTCCTCTCCTCCTCCCTCCTCCTCCTCTTCTTCTCTTCTTCTTCTTTCTTCTTCTTCTTCCTCTCTTCTTCTTCTTCTTTCTTCTTCTTCTTCTTCTTCTTCTTCTTCTTCTTCTTCTTCTTTTGGCCTCCTAACCTTTGGATCCATTGCCGATGGCAAAGTCTGTAGCCTCGTGGTGACCCCACCGTTCCACAGAACTGTTTTTTCATGGAGCTCTGCTATGATAGGCCACGTCTGGTGTTTTAGAGTGCTGAAGGTAGGACAGGACTGCAGAATATGGGATATTTTACAGCTGGTTGACTTGGGGGACTGTACTGAAGCCAATGCGCACACACAGACACCCCCATCTGTGAAGCAGCCACGCTCAATGCTGCATGAACTTTGAAGCTTGGGGAGAGAGAGAGTGCTCTGACCACCGAGTTATACTGTCCCCAACGCTAAATCCTATTTCGCACAGTGCAAACAATCATGTATTTAAAAGATATAGACGCTTTACGGTCAGGGAAGAAAAGCAGCGAGGGAGAGGAGACGGGCGCCGCCCTCAATATGCTGGCCCCTAGAGAAGCTGATGTCTCTGATGCCTCGCTCTGCTCCCCTACGACCACATTGGTTATGGGACACCTTTACCTTTTACCTTTATAGACTATATTGCTTGGTGATGAAAATTCTATTCAACTCGTGACTGAGAACGAAACCTTGAGCTTGTCGAAATTTGACCCCCCCCCCCCCCCTGTTTCTTTCTTCACCCTACTCTACAATAAAAGATTCATTCTTATAAACGTGAATTTATTTACATAATAAAAGGGTTTCACAGAGTATTTCTATAATACGATATTCAAGTATAGGAAAGAAATCATACTCCACACTCGTATTTTCATGCCACAGCCGAATGTCTTTTTGCATGCGACATATTTTGCACACACATTCATTTCCACCACGAATTTCATCTATAAAGTAGCCTAATAATTATGTGCATACCAATTACCTGTTCACCACAGCTGGTCTGCCTCTTTACCGGCGTCGCTTTCTCTAAGTGAAAGCTTAGACATTAGCATAATAATGGGTATAAAGTGTCGGTATTTGCATACATAATGAAGACATGAGGACCGCTGTGCCATGCCTTAAACAGGTAACAGCAATAGAGGATCGGTGGTCTAGAGGTAACGCGCCTGCCTAGAAAGCGAAAAGTCCGGTCGGAGTGTGCGGTGGTTCGAATCCCGTTTTGGGCCCAAAACTTTCCCCCATCCATCAGACCATGAGTGTGGTCTGGGTGCTAGTCTTTCGGATGAGGCGCTGAACCGAGATCCCGTGTTACACATCATTATTTAGTGCATGTAAACGAGCCTACGGTAACAAGAGAGTTGTCCCTGGCAAAATTCTATAGAAAAAAGCACTCTGATAGGGAAACAATTACACTTACAGACAGGAAAAAGAAAAAAATATGGGTGTCGCTGCACTTGTGGCAACGCGCTCTCCCCGGGAGAGCATCCCGAATTTACACGTAGAGAAATCTGCTGTGACCTAAAGTGGTATAAAGTAAATAAAGATGCTGGGAAGAACACAGTACATATTTGTTTTGTGGCAAGTCTTCGCTCTGTGGCCGGTGCAGGTAATATCATCCAACAGTAAACTAACTGCGTGTTCCTTTCTTTATTTATGGCGACAATGTTACAGTTCACATTGGGTATTCTTAAACAATCAAATAAGTTATGTACATGATTCTTTGTATTATGGCGTCAGTTTCATAGTTCACACTTAGTATTCTTAAACGATAAACTATGTCTGCACATCATTCTTTGTATTATGGCGACGACAATGCTGACTACCAAAGAGCGATGGGTACTTCTTTGGGTCGAACGCTGGTTAAAGTAAAAAGGGGGTGGTGATAAAGGTGTCCCATAACCTATGTGGTCTTAGGGGAGCGAGGCATCAGAGACCTCAGCTTCTCCTGGAGCCAGCATATTGAGGGCGGCGCCCATCTCCTCTCCCTTGTTGCTTTACCTTCCCTGTCCCTAAAG
>CM060316.1:57366123-57373623 GCA_030674155.1 Stramonita haemastoma | reverse complement strand
GGCTGTTTGTGTTGAACCCCACTGTTGCCCTTTATGGGATGATTGGAACAGTTTGGACTTCACTTCGCTGCTACTGCGTCTAGTATCATTACTACTGCTTCTACTACTACTGCTGCTGCTGCTGGCTGCTTCTACTACTACTGCTGCTGGTGCTGCTTCTTCTACTGCGCTGCTCTTGCTACTACTACTACTACTACTACTACTACTACTACTACTACTACTACTACTACTACTACTACTACTACTACTACTGCTGCTGCTGCTGCTGATGCTACTTACTACTACTATTTCTACTACTACTACTACTACTGCTACTACTACTAACTACTACTACTACTACTACTACTACTACTACTACTACTAACTACTACTACTACTACTACTACACCCCCTTCCTTACTTATTACATACTACTACTACTACTACTACTACTACTACTACTACTACTACTACTACTACTACTACACTACTTACTACTACTATTGCAGCAGCTGCTGCTGCTTCTCTGCTACAGCTGCTACTACTACTACTACATACTACTACTACTACTACTACTACTACTACTACATACTACTACTCTTCCTTCCTCCCTTCTTTTACTACTACTACTACTACTACTACTACTACTACTACTACTACTACTACTACTACACTACTACTGCTGCTGCTGCTGCTGCTGCTGCTACTGCTGCTGCTGCTGCTGCTGCTAGCTACTACTACTACTACTTCTATTGCTGCTGCTGCTGCTGCTACTACTACTACTACTACTACTACTACTACTACTACTACTACTACTACTACTACCACCACCACCACCACCTCCCCTACAACCACCACCACTACTACTACTACTAATCTCCGCTGTTTACCTACGTGCTTGCATGCGTGCGTGCGTGCGTGCATGTATGCATGTGTACACGGCGGGATGGAGGGCCAAGAAAGCCGCATTATTCATTAGCTTGTGCTTTAAGTGCCTGAGGGAGGGAGGGAGGTGTGTGTGTGTGTGTGTGGGGGGGGGGGGGGGGGGGTAAGGGGCGAAGCGAAAGGAAGGATGATGACAAAGGGGGGTGATAGCATCAGAGTTTCATCAGTGTCAACCCCGCTAAGCTTTCGCGTTTTTCTGTCTCAGGTGAAACATGTAGCTGCCGCGTGGAGTTGACAATCCCCTTTTATTTTGCTGTCATTTGGAGGTTGTTTTGGGGTTTCTTGGGGGGGGGGGGGGGGTGTTGTGGGTGGGGGGGGGGGGATGGGGGATAGGGGGTTGTGGGTTGGTGTTGGTTGTATGCTTATTTGTGTGTGTGTGTGTGTGTGTGTGGTGTGTGTGTGTGTGTGTGTGTGTGTGTGTGTGTGTGTGTGTGTGTGTGTGTGTGTGTGTGTGTGTGTGTGCTGTGTTGTGTTGTGTTGTGTTGTGTGTTGTTGTGTGTGTGTGTGTGTGTGTGTGTGTGTGTGTGTGTGTGTGTGTGTGTGTGTGTGTGTGTGTGTTGTGTTGTGTTGTTCTGTTCACTCAAAGTGCTATTAGATATGTGTGTGTGTGTGTGTGTGTGTGTGTGTGTGTGTGTGTGTGTGTGTGTGTGTGTGTATCTGTGTGTCTGTGTGTCTGTGTGTCTGTTTTTAATTATTTATTTTTTAGGGGGTGGGGGGCATGTTTTTCGTTTCTTTCTGCTCGTTTTGCTGTGTAGAATTTGAAGAATGTGCGGGTGTGGAGTTGGTTTTTCACCTTTTTGTTTTGTTGTGTTTGTTATTGTTTTGGATGTAAGTGTGTGTGAACTGTGTGTGTGTAGTATGTGTGTGTAGTGTGTGTGTAGTGTGTGTATGTGTGTTTGTAGTGTGTGTGTATGTGTGTGTTTCTCTCTCTCTCATACACGACGCAAACACCAAGCACACCAACACACAACACACACACCACACACACACGCACACGCACACCTCACACACACACACACACAAAACACTCAATACACAAACACACTCATATGTATTCTCATCTTCTCAAACACGTACAACATCATCATGTATTCTCTCCTCTCTAAAACCACCACACACCACAACACACACACACACACAACATCACTACACTACAAACACACATCACACACACACACAATACATACATAACACAACAACACGCACAATACACACACAGCTACGTATAGCGTCATTATCTTCAACAAATGAATACTAACTCTAACGACAAAAAAATACATCTTAGGGAAACTGTCAGAAATATTGCCCCTCCCCTCCCCCCCCCCCAATCACTTACACGTACTGCTTACATTCGCCCCCCTCCCCCCCCCCCCAAATACTACAATAGACATCATTCTATATAAGCTACGTACACACTATCGCTGTTTATAGTGTTTCTATCTTTACACAGTTACGTAAGAAAACAAGGCAATGACTATCAGCGACACTACTGGGTATAGCGAACACGGTCTATCAGCCATCTCATTGATATGAGGGCTACAGTTCTAAGTTACGTAGTGGAGCCGCGATAGCGTCCTGGGTAAGCTATCAGCAGAGAATCGAACCAGGGAAGGATGGAAGGATGGATAGTCTCAGATAGCATCATTCCTGTCAGGCGATGGATGTTGTCATTCCGGATATTGACAACTTTGACTAGATCTCTATATCTAGATAACGTTGGATGATATGTCAGTGTTGATGGTTTTTTTGTTGTTGTTGAAGGTTTATTATTATTTTGTGTTTCTAGCAGTTCGAAGCATTTTTTTTAGGGGGGGGGGGGGATGGAAGGGGGGTGGGGGTGGGGGGGGGCGTCGTTTTTAAGATACAGCTCAGAAGTTCACAAAAAGTGAATTTTGTTTGTTTGTTTGAGGCTGTGACCGTTTACCCACCATTAAGGTAGCTGCATGTCTACTTCAGGGATAATGCCTAAACAGACACCTGTGTCCATGATACTGTTTTTGAAACTGGACTTTAATCCCTATTGACAGGCAAGGGTGCGTGCTGATGTTCAGAACCTGTGTTGTATTATATTGATATTTATTTTTTTTACGTGGTTTTTGTCTTATGTATGGCTTGTAACCCACTGGAATTTCTCTGTTTTAGAGATAAAAGTATTTATTTGAATTTGAATTTGAAAGGGTATACTCTTTTGAAAGGTGGAACAGGTTTTAACTTTTGAGCAAGATGTTTGCGTGCGATCATACACGGAACAGCGATTTATCGTCTCAGCCAAAAGACTTGTCGGTGGGGAGTGGAGTCGGTACTGATGTGAACTCCAGGAGGAAAAAAAAATCCCCATCAAACGATGGTAGTTCAAATCCTCGGCGTCAGATCGCGAGCTAAACGCTTTAACCACTAGGCTATCCTGCACAGCCCCCCCCCCCCCAACACCCACCCACACACCCACCACCACCACCACCACCACCACCACCCACCATCTCCCCCTTTGGAAAATATGTTGGAAAATGGCTCTGATGTGTATAGTGTAAGTAAGAGAGGTGTTTTGTTGTTGTTGTGTTTATGTCAGCTTGGAGGTATAACTGTGTGAATGTGGCTGTGATGATGTTCAACTTGTAAACGTGTTGTTTAAGAGCAGCTTGCAAATGTTGTTGGAATATTAATCTGATAAATTAAGGATGAGTTTTTTTTATTTTTTAGGTTTATTGCTCTATGGCAGTTGGTACATGCAATCTATTTATACTTAGCTCCATTATACAAGTGATCTTCTTTTTTCTAGCATCTATGCACACACACACACACACACACACACACACACACACACACACACACACACACACACACCGCGCGCATACACATCACGCAACGCACACACACACACACCACACACACCACACACACACAACACACCCACACACACACACACACACACACACACACACACACACACACACACACACACACACACACACATGCTTTATGTTGTAAAATATTGTGTTGAGATTGCCTTTAACATAACAAACTGCACTCTCCTTTAGAGGAGAAGAAATCCTATAAAGTCGGAGTATGGCTGTCTATTTGGCAAGGGTCTTGAAAACAGGCATACACGCAAACTTCTCATTCAGTATGCAATTTCAAACTCATAGTGATTCCCAGGTGGGATGAGTGAGTCAGAGTACACATTCTGGGTGACCCCCAGAGTGTTAAGCTGGGGAACGCACAACAACATAATTAAAAAAAAAACCTTTTCAAAAGAAGTATTCAACCGAGTTAATCAACTTTATCACCTGGCGACAACTTGATTACTTTAAACAGACATTAAAGATACAGTTTGGAACTAGTATGGGTCATTTCTGTCACACTGATGAAATATTTAAAGCCTATTCAAAATTAAACACCATTGCGAGGTTTTCACGAAAAAATACTTGTTGATAAAAAAAGTATTAAAAAAAGGCAAACCATACAACATACATTATGATGCATTTCTAATCTTTGAACCAGAAATAAATACAAAATTTATTTTCATTTTCACGTTGGTTTTTTTGTGTTTTTTTTATAGTTTCAAAGCTAACATTGAAACCCCATAAAGAAACACCGGGAAAGGTATTAATGCTGGATTATGTAGATTTTAAAACAATATGTTAAAATTGTGAGATCTAGTGATCTGTCTGTACAGCCGTTTCTCTATCTGTTTGCTTTTCTATCTATTATCTATCTATCTATCTATCTATCTATCATCTATCTATCTATCTATCTATCTATCTATCTATCTATCTATCTATCTATCTATCTATCTATCTATCTATCTATCTGTCTGTCTATCTATCTATCTATCTGTCTGTCTGTCTGTCTGTCTATCTATCTGGCTGTCTGTTTGTCTGTCTGTCTGTCCGTCTATGATGTTTTGCACTGAGAGGAGAGAGAGAGAGAGAGAGAGAGAGAGAGAGAGAGAGAGAGAGAGAGAGAGAGAGAGAGAGAGAGAGAGAGAGAGAGAGAGAGATTGTGTGTGTGTGTGTGTCCGCGCACGTGTTATGTCCTGCTGCTTTGATATCATTGTTGTGTGTCGTGTTATATCTCCAGCATCAGCACAGCTACCCAATACTGATGCATCGCCTCTGCCGCGTGAAGCCGAGAGATACATAACAACAGCTGGTAGTGGGGGAGAGAGAGTGTATCCTTTCATTTGACTATGCATACAGCAGTGCACACAGAAAAATATACGGGGCTTAACCACTCGTCTTTCCCCAACAAAAAGAAAGAAACATACAAACGAAGAGAGAGAGAGAGAGAGAGAGGAGAGAGAGAGAGAGAGAGAGAGAGAGAGAGAGAGAGAGAGAGTATTCTTGAATAGGACTGATAGTAGTACAGACAAAAATATATAATAAGGCTTATCCTCTATATTTTCCCCAGCACAAGAAAGAAACATACAAACATACAGAAAGGGGAGGGGGAATGGAGGGAGTGTATCCTTGAATATGGACTGTATATTTTAGTACAGACAGAAAAAAATATATATATAGCCCTTACCCCCCTCCCCCCCCCCCCCCCCCCCCCCCCCCCCGCTTTCCCCCGCACAAGAAACAAACAAATATTCGAAGGGAGAGGGGGTGGGTGAGTGTTTTCTTGAATTGGACTGTATAGTAGTACAGACAGAAAAAAATATATTAGGCTTACCCGGCACAAGAAAGAAACAAACATACGAAGGGGGGTGGAGGGGGTGGAGGGGCATCCTTGAATTGGACTTTATAGTAGTACAGACAGATGAAATATATAGGCCTTACCCAGCACATGAAAGAAAGAAACAAACACACACACGAAACGTGGAGGGGGGGGGGGTGTTGTCAGAGGGGAGAATAAAAAACGAGAACAGTCCTTTTCTGTGTAGTTGAGTCGAAGAAGTAGAGGGATGGCAACATTTTCTGTCATTTCATCTCGTGTTTGTTTACAGCTAGCCCTGTCGACTACGAGGGCCGTCATTATCAGAGTTGGCATGCATTCGGTTCCATTTCAGCAAATTCTGATAACATTCACTTCAACTTCAACATCAACATCAATCCAGTCCCTTCAAACACCCAACACCGTCAAGCTGAAGAAACAACAACAATAACAACAACGATGACAATAACAACAACAATGACAACAATAATAACAACAACAACAATAACAACAACGACAACGACAACAACAACAACGAAAACAACAACAACAAACTCCATTAAGTGACAAAGTATCTTAATCTTTTTCATCCATGAGGCTCATAAATAGTAACATTAAAAAAAAAACACCCCAGGCCATACTGAGGACGCCAGATATTCCACTTGATATATTATCCCCACGTTACCGCCCCCCCCCCCGAACCCCCCCCCCCCCCCCAGAAAAAAGGATAATGGACGCTTCGGTGAACAATATAGGACATAAAAAAGGCCATATGTGCAAATAGCACTGCAGAATGAAAACCCTGTGCCCATCCTAATGTTTACAATATCCCTATTTATTTTTAATATTTTTTTTTTTATTTCGAGGATAAGAGAATAAGCACTTACGCGGTGTTTTTTTTTAAAATCTGGTCCCTGTGTGTATGCAGTTTGGTCAAAATTTGTTATCAGCTGTGGTCCCCAGAAGAAAAAAACCCATATAAAATATCATATAATGATTGTATAAACGAACATTAGTTTTTAAGATTTTGTAAAGGAACAAAACAAACAAGCAGCGAAATGAACTAAGAAGGCAGAAAATAAGCGAGAGCGTGACAGAAAAATAATGAGAAAAAAAAAGAAAACAGAAAGAAAGAGAGGGATAGAAAAGGTGGAAATTTCTAGCACGGAATTTGTATCGCTAGATAATGTAGAAAAAGAGCTGGTATATTACGCCAAACACAAAGAAAATCGATGTTGGAAAATCAAAAGAAAGAAAAAAAGAAAACAGACAGAAAAGAAAGAAAAGACGAGTGTGTGTAAACACACGCATACAGACAGGCACACAGACAAAAACAACAACAGACAGACAGACAAGACAGACAGACAGAAGACAGACAGACAGACACAGCAACAGAACAGACAGACAGACAGACACAGAACAGACAGACAGACAGACAGCACACAGACAGACAGACACACAACACACACACACACACACACACACACACACACACACACACACACACACAACTAACACGACACGACACCTCAAACATCCCTAAAGTGTTCTTCGACACTCAGATTTACCAGTTTCAAGGGACATCGTAAGAGTATCCTGTTCACCCACATTTTTCTAATATCAGACAAGTATCTAGTTCCTGTTATCTATCACTTTCCATCTATCTATCTATCTATCTATCTATCTATCTTCTATCTATCTATCTATCTATCTATCTATCTATCTATCTATCTATCTATCTATCTTCTCTCTATTTCTATCTCTACTCTCTCTATCTATCTATCATATCTATCTATCTATCTATCTATCTATCTATCTATCTATCTATCTATCTATCTATCTATCTATTATCTATCTATCTATCTATCTATCTATCTATCTATCTCTTCTCTCTATTATCTTGTATCTCTGTATCTTACCTCT
>CM060316.1:57333623-57361123 GCA_030674155.1 Stramonita haemastoma | reverse complement strand
TTCTTGGTCCATTCCCCTGCCTTCCCCCCCCCCCCCCAGAAAGACTTTAAAAAGATAACAATTCTCTCCCATGCCGAAGTCAGGATGCGCTGGGCCTGACTTGTCAGGCGCTTAACGGTAAACGCAACGCATTTTCGCTCATATGAGAGACAACAACAGTTGCTGTCTGAGCGTTCGACGACGACGAAGAGAAGAACTCAATGGCAATCCTTGCACCAGCCCAGGTAAGAAAGGGTTTGGACTAACTTTGTTGTACATAGTTCAGTTTTCTCTTTTGTTGTGGGACAGATCTCCCGAGATGACGGTGTCAGTCTTCGATTACAACTTCTATTTCTGCTTGGACATCGAGAAATCTACGAGCAGTGCTGACATCGTCTTCTTCCATATCCGAACATGTAAGCATTATTTATTTATTTATTTATTTATTTATTTATTTATTTATTTATTTAGTCATCTATTTATTTATTTATTTATTTATTTATTTATTTATTTATTTATTTATTCATCCATCTATTCATTTATTTATACCACTTTATGAAACAGCAGATTTCTCTGCGTGAAATTCGGGCTGCTCTCTCCGGGGAGAGTGCGTCGCCCCAGATGCAGCGCCACCCATTTTTTTTTCTTTTTCCTGTCTGCAAGTGTATTTGTTTCCCTATCAGAGTGGCTTCTTTCTACAGAATTTTGCCAGGGACAACCCCCTTGTTGCCGTGGTTGTTTTTTTACTTGCGCTAAATAATGATGTGTAACCCATAGGACCTCAGTTTATTGTCTCATCTGAAAGACTAGCACCCAGACCACCACTCATGGTCTAATAGATAGGGGAAAAGTTTTGGGCCCAAACGGGATTCGAACCACCGCACACTCCGATGCGGACTTTTCGCTTTCTAGACAGGCGCGTTACCTCTAGACCACAGACCCATTAGCGGGCTGGATAGCTCAGTGGTCAGAGCACTAGCTTTCCCTCAGTCAAAGTTAAGCAGCATCGAGCGTGGTTACAAAGTAAATGGGTGACCGTTTGAGCGCCTTGGCCTCAGTACAGTTCCCCCAGTTCCCCCAGCTGTAAATGGGTACCTGCCCTCTTTAGGGTCAGGGAAGGTAAAGCAGCGAGGGCGAGGAGATGGGCGCCGCCCTCAATATGCTGGCCCCTAGAGAAGCTGAGGTCTCTGACGCCTCGCTCCCCTACGGCCACAGAGGTTATGGAATACCTTTACCTTTATCTTTTTACACGTAAGCTCTGTCTTCTTTCGCATCCATACATGTCAGTGTTATAAAGTAAAAGGTTTGAGTCAATCAAAAAAACAAAGGAGAAGAAATAATAAAAAACAAGGGATAAGAATTAATTCAAGAAACAAGGGAAAAGAATAAAAACAAAACAAAACCAAGTGATACGAACTAACCACCCGAAAAAAATAGAGAAAATAATTAATCAAAAACAAGGGATAAGAATTAATGGAAAAAAGGGATAAGAATTAACTCTCAAAAGGGATAATTATTTTTGTTAGGAAGGGATAATAATTGATAAAAAAAAAACAAGGGAAAAGAATTAATGAAAATACAAACGTTGTGAATCAACCCAAAAGCAAAAGGTAAGGGTCAGCCAAAGAGCGAAAGGTAAAGGTCAAACAAAAACGAAGGATCGACCAAGAACAAAGGGTAGGGGTCAACCCAAAACAAAGGGTAAGGGTCAACCAAAACAAAGGGTATGGATCAACCAAGAACAAAAGGTCAAGGTCAACCCAAACAAAGGGTAAGGGTCAACCAAGAACAAAGGGTAAGGGTCAAACAAGAACAAAGGCTAAGGGTCAAACAAGAACAAAGGCTAAGGGTCAAACAAGAACAAAGGCTAAGGGTCAAACAAGAACAAAGGGTAACGATCGCTAAAACAGACTACATACGCAAAAATCTTGCCATTGGTGAACCTCAGTGCTCTCGCCGAGGAACGAAAAAAAGCAAAACAAACAGGAATACATAAAAAATGAAAAAAAAAAAAAAAAAAAATTTCGCTGAAACAAAGGATTTTGGACGTGATGTTTGGAGCAGTGAAAAAAATTTAATGAATGAGTCGGCATCAGTTGGTGGGCAGTCTGGGTGAGGGTGACTGAGTGATTGTGTCAGGGAAACGTGCAGGCAGGCGTGTGTTTTCATCATGAAGACTACCGAGGGCAAATTGTTGTTGTGAAAGACAAGGCGGGACACCTTCACCCGTGTCACATGCGTTACATACAGGTCGGTGACCCTACGTTAAAGTTTATTGCTTTGTTAAGTGTTCCTGTCTTTGAAAAATTGGAATTGGTGAGGCATTAAGTCTGTCTCTCTCTATCTGTGTTTGCCTGACTCTGTCTCTCTTTATCTGTCTGCCTGTCCGTCCGTATGTCTGTCTGTCTGTCTGTCTGTCTGTTTCTCACTCTCTCAGTGAGTTTTTTTTTGTTCATATCTTATGTTATCCCTGATAAGAGCAGGGACTGGATGTAAAAAAGCACATGAGTGCTTATTCATTATCCTCGAAATAAAAAAAGATTGGATTGGATTGGATTGGATTGGATTGGATCTCTCTCTGTCTCTGTCTCTGTCTCTGTCTCTCTCTGTCTCTCTCCCTCCCCCTCTCTCAGTTTGTATGTGTACGTGTGTGTATGTGCGTGCGTGCGTACGTATTGCGCTTGCGTTGTGTGGGTATAGGCGCGTGCGTGCGCTCGCATATGTAAGGTGTGTGCACTCCCACGTGTATATATATACACACATGTCTGTGTTTGGCGTTGACAGCAGAGGACATACAGCACCAGAACGACACCATCATCGCTATCGGCACCAAACAGCCCAGGACGCTGGAGGTCATCTGTGATGTGAACGCCACCCAGCTACCCCTCCACTACCACCTCTTCCTCAAGAAAGGTAAACCTGGGCACCCGCATTCAGTCTTCCTGAAGTCCTGGTTAGAGTGATGATGACATCTGTAATGGCCATTTCTTTTTCCCTGTGTGTGTGTGTGTTTGTTTTGTTTTTAGATGGGCGGGGGGTGGGGGTGGGTGGGGGTGGGGTGTGCATGTTGTTTTGGTGTGTGTGTGTGTGTGTGTGTGTGTGTGTGTGTGTGTGTGTGTGTGTGTGTGTGTGTGTGTGTGTGTGTGTGTGTGTGTGTGCGTCTGCGCGCGCATTGTGCTGTGCTGTGTTGTATATACGTGGTATGTGTGTATGTGTGTGTGTGTATGTGCATGTGCATGTGTGTGTGCATGTGTGTGTGTTCTGTGTGTGTGCACGTGTGTGTGTTTGTATGTCTGTGCGCACGCGTGCGAGTGTGTGTATGTATGAGTGCGCGCGCGCGCGCGAGTGTCTGTGTGGGCGCACGCGAGTGTGTGTGTGTCCACGCATGTGTAGCGTCTGCACGCGCACGCGCGTGTATTGTGTGTGTGTGTGTGTGTGTGTGCGAGCGCGAGTGAGTTGGAGTGTAAGTGTGCATGTGTGTACATTTATGTGCTGGCATATGCCGTTGCATACACACGCGTGCGTGTGTGTTGTTTTAGTGTTATAATCTATCTCCATCTACTCTTTTTATTATTATTATTTTTTTTATTATTATTATTCATTGATTCTCTCTCTCTCTCTCTCTCTCTCTCTCTCTCTCTCCTCTCTCTCTCTCTCTCTCCTCTCTCTCTCTCTCTCTCTCTCCTCCCCCCCCCTCTCTCTCTCTCTGTCTCTCTCTATCTCCTCTCTCTCTCTCTCTGTGTCTCTCTCTGTCTCTGTCTCTGTCTCTGTCTCTCTCTCTCTCCCTCTCTCTCCCCCCCCTCTCTCTCTCTCTCTCTCTCTCTCTGTCTCTCTCTCACAGGTTATGAGGACAGGCTGGGCAATGAGAGCTGTCCGGCCAGTCTGCAGGCTGAGTTCGCGGCCAACTTCACTGACCTCGGCGAACGCGCCAAGTGTCCAGCGGGATTCGAACTCAATGGCTGTGACCATTCCAACGTCACCTTCAACTACACCCAGTGTGGGGCCAGTGGTGACCAGGCGTCTTCAGGTGTGTGTGAGAGAGAGAGGGAGGGGGGAGAGAGGGGGGAGAGAGGGGGGAGGGGAAGAGAGAGAGAGTGGGGAGAGACAGAGGGAGAGAGGGGGGAGGGGGAGGGGGAAATGAGAGAGGAGAGGAGAGAGAGATCAAATCAAATCAAATCAAATCAAATCAAATCAAATCAAATCAAATCAAATCAAATCAAATCAAATTCTTTTATTTCGAGGATAATGAATAAGCACTCATGTGCTTTTTGACATCCAGACCCCGCCCTGATCAGGGATTACATCAATTTAAGAACACCTCCAACTAACAACAGTAATAAACCAAATAAGAAGGCCAAAACAAGTCAGTAATAAACAGAAGATAGGATGTAAGGACAGAAGATATAATAGGATAACAAGGGCGCATAACAGTGAAATAGAATTAATAATAAATAATCAAATGATCATTATAATAGAAAACAAAAACGAAGTGAAACCAGAGAATCGATAATGAGTAGTAATTAAAACAAAAAAACAAACAAACAAAAGTAGTAATTAAAACATAAAAGTTAAGTACTGGGTACATTATCCAACCATAATCTGTCAACAAAATTAGTCATAGGCCTAGAGATCATAACATTATGGTAATAGAGGGGAAAAACAAAACAAAACAAAAACAACAACAAAACAAAACAAACAAACAAACAAAAAACTCCACCTTAATCAAATGAGAGAAGAGAGAGAGAGAGAGAGAGAGAGAGAGAGAGAGAGAGAGAGAGAGAGAGAGAGAGAGAGAGAGAGAGAGAGAGGAGAGGGAGGGAGGGAGGGAGGGAGGGAGGGAGGGAGGGAGGAGAGAGAGAGAGAGAGAGAGAGAGAGAGAGAGAGAGAGAGGAGAGAGAGAGAGAGAGAGAGTTTTGGGCTGTACTGAATTCTTCTGACTCTTTTTTTTTTAATTGTAACTGGACTATACACCCGGGGTAGATACGTCAGCATATACCATACTATCCAGTATATCCCTGGGTGTGCCTGCAATCTTGTCTATCTATCATGATAACATTTAATTTTTTTTTAATTTGCCGTCGACTCATCTGTACTTTATTCTGGTCCTCGGTTTTATCAGTACAACCCAAAGTCTAGCACCCAGACCACCAATAAAATATCTGGAGAAATAGAGAAAGGAAAATGGTTAGGATTCCACGCGGGATTTAAAAAAAAAACCCAGACGCTCCAACTTTCCAGATATAATGTAATTTGACTTTTCAGCGAACTCTTTAACACTTGTCTAAATAACGGTGAATAGAGAAGCAAAGGGATCACAATGCAAAGTTCTGACTACCTCCGTCCTCCCTCTTCCTGGTAAAATTTATCAGCAGGTCTGCGAATGTATGAGACTGAAATAGGAAACGTTGTAGTGACGTTATGATGATGACGTTGTGGCGGTGACGTTGTGGCGGTGACGTTGTGCAGGTTCTCCGGTCTACACGTGTCTGACGTCAGTGAAGAACGGTGACGTCACCTACACGAACGTGGCTCTTGAGGGAAGTAGCCAACAACAGAACAACCCTTACCGCTATGCCTGTTTGGTGAGTGATTGCAGTAATGTAGCTTACTTTTTTTTTATCATTACAACCCTCAGCTCCTGGGCTTTATCACGGTTCTTGATTTAAACCATTGAAGCTGGGGGAGCAACAGCAAAGAGTGGCTTAGGTCTTTAGTGATCGACCAAACCAGACAGGCGAGCACATCCTTCAAAGGTGTACGCTATTCTGCGACCTGAGGAAGAAAGTGTGGCCGACGGAGATAACCCTACAGGCCAAGCTGTACGGCCCACAAGAGGAGCTGGAAAGGACATGCCATTATTTTTCCCACACACAGCTGACAGTGTAAAGCGAACGAGAGAAGAAGAAGAAGAAGTGATCGACCATGACTCTCTGACTAGGAGGCTTGACTTGCACAGTCCTTATGTGCTCCAGCCCAGGGGGCTAGTTGGCCTTTGGCTACCTTAATGGTGGGCAAAGAGGTGCATATAATATATATATTATATATATATATATATATATATATATATATATATATATATATATATATATATATATATATATATATACGCAAAAGGAGACAGCGTCAGACGTGGCCCTACAAGGCTTTGTTTGGCTGTGTTGTGATGTGTTGTGATGTGTTGTGTTGCGTTGTGTTGCATTGCGTTGTGATGCATTGCGTTGTGTTGAGTTGTGTTGTGCTATGTTGTGCTGTGCTATGTTATGTTGTGTTATGCTGTTTTATGTCATGTTCTGTTGTGTTGTGCTGCGATTGTGTTGTGTTGTGATGTGTTATGATGTGTTGTATTGCGTTGTGATGCATTGCGTTGTGCCGAGTTGTGCTGTGCTGTGCTGTGTTGTGCTGTGCTGTGTTGTGCTGTTTTATGTCATGCTGCGTTGTGCTGTTTTATGTTATGTGTTGTGTTGTGCTGTGCTGTGCTGTGTTGTGTTGTGTTGTGATGTGTTATGCTGTGTTGTGCTGTGTACAGGCGGAAAGCCGGGAACAGAACGGGACCTTCAGCTTCACCAAAAGTGCAGGAACATGCGGGGGGTCGCCTTCTGTCACCATTGAAGCCACAGAGACAGGTCAGGCTTGTGTGTGTGTGTGTGTGTGTGTGTGTGTGTGTGTGTGTGTGTGTGTGTGTGTGTGTGTGTGTGTGTGTGTGCGTGCGTGCGTGTGTGTGTGTGTGTGTGTGTGTCTGGCGTGTGGGGGGGAGGGGGTGGGGGTGGGGGGCGGTGTGTGTGTGTGTGTTTGATGTGTGTTGTGTGTATGTGTGTGTGTGTGTGGGGGGGGGGGATGTGGTGTGTATGTATGGATGTGTGTGTGTGTGTGTGTGTGTGTGTGTGTGTGTTGTGGGGTGTGTGTGTGTGTGTGTGTGTGTGTTTCTTTTAATGAAATATCTATGATCACAGAGACAGCAAGGCTTTTTTCGTCTATGTTATTATTTTTCTTAAGAAATCATTGTTGTTGCTTATTTTATAACTTTGCCTTCATAATCGTTATCATCATCGTCGTGGTCGTCGTCGTCGTCATCATCATCACAATCACTATCATCATCATCATCATCATTATTATTACCACCACTGCCACTGCCACCACCACCTCAGTCACTATCACCACAATGCTTCCGCGTTCATTGTTATCATCTACCGGTCCATTCAATCCATCATTATTGTCGTCATTATCGTTGTCATCGTCTTTGAAGTCTTCTTCTTCATCATCGTTGTCGTGATCGCCATCCTCGTTATCATCCTCGTTATCATCGTCATCCTCTGTGCGGCTTCATTCATTTTCAAACAGGGACAGTCGGCCTACAAACTGCAGCAGTGCACTCTTTCTATTTGCGTGAAAAGATAGATGTAGGCTACTCTGGTGATGGCAAACGATAATGCTGATAAGGGGGGATGGTGGTGGTGGAGGTGGTGGCAACACCCACCCGCGACAAAAATAATGACGATAATGATGACGACAACACTGATGACGTGGTGTGTTGTGCTGCAGAGTCCTGCCGGGCCCCGGTGACCTCCACGACAACAACGGCATCCCCGTCAGATAGCGGTAATTCCACGCAGGCTTCTGTTAACTCCACCACCTCCTCCTCCCCCAACAAAACAAGCACGGGGGGTGGCGCACATGCTGGGGATCGTGAGTGCATGACAGCCACCTAGCGTTAAGACAGCTCTGCTCTTCTTCTCTCCCTCTAGTTCACTCTTCTTCTGTTTGCCACCATCTTGTTGTCATGGAATTGTCGCCCCTTGATTGGTAGACGACCTTGTCTTTTACACGTTGTTGAACGGCTGTATCAGAATGGTGACAGCTTCGTTGAATTAACTATGAAGATTTTTTGGGTTGGTTTTTTTTTTTTTTTTTCAATAAAAATAATGATGGTTGGGAATCGAATTATCAGGGTTTTATAATCCGTATCTAAACACTCCATCAACTTAACAGTTCAGACCCCTTATCTACAACATGTAATACCTTTTTTTGTATTCATGGTTACTATATGGTATTTGGAACCTGGGAATGTACCACTCTGTCCCTTTTAAAGCGCGTTTGCTGACCGCCACAGCACAGTATCTAAAATGAGAGAATAGAAAAGCTAACGCAATGGGATCTTTTTTTAACAGGTATTTTTTCACTCTTCTAATATTTTTTAAAAATAAATTTTATTCATAAAAATCAGCAGTTGGTTCCATAGAATGGCATCGATTGCTCCCTATATTGTTCAGCCCCATCACAGAAAAATCTGTCCGCACAACTTCAGCTTGGAAAGTGGATTGGCCAGTGACTAATTGACGCGGTAGTGTTGTAAGTAGTGTGTATTTCAAGGTATCGTCAGACTCTATCTTTGCTCCTTAAAGCCAAAAGAGTTGACATAAGAACGCAAGCAGAGCATCCTGTGCACTGGTTCAGGTCAGCCAATGCACCTCTACCCCCCTTTCATTGCCGGGTGACATGTTCTGAGAGGAGGTCTTTTCTGTGGGATCTTGGGTTCGAATTTCTCATCGACCCAGTGGAAAGCCCATGAGCTGAACTCTAGGTCCTGATGTGGGGTTTCTTCCATGGTCAGGCCTTATTTGACCTGTGGAAGGTGAGGAATAGCGGCCAGTGCAGTGTGCACATGTACTGCCTGCCAAAGGTCGGCAGCTGCAGATCAGGATATATATATATATATATATATATATATATATATATATATATATATATATATATATATATATATATTCACCCCTTCATACTTTATTCTTCTGAAGTTAGTTACTGATGAATTACGTCGGGTGGCAGGACTGACGGGAAAACAGCCAGAAAGCACGCCAAGCCTTGTGAGACTTCCACGGGATAACAAAATTAAACAACAACAACAACAACAACAACAAAACCAAAAACCTAATCAACAAACAAAAGAAAAAATACACGACCACAAAAACAAAGAAAGAAAAGACACAACCCAAAACTATCAAACAAAACCCCAAAACAAGAACCGTCACTCCTGCGGTGTGTTATGCATGTCTGGTATTGGTTTGTAATCGTAAGTGCACATAATGTATGCATGTTTGATACTGATGGGATGGTGTCCATTACTATACCTGGACATCATGCATGTTTTGATTCTGATATTGAACACTTTGGTCTGACATATTGATGCACATTTTCTATTGATTTTTAACATCACAAAATAATGGTACAAAATGCTGATATGTGTCAAATTTACTGGTCTGGGAAGGAAGTTGATAAAACAAGTTACTTTTTGTCTAACACTTAAACTGCTGGTGTAAGGTATTCATGCATAATTAATCAATACAGATATTTTTAAAGAGTATCACTGAAGTACTGACCCATGATTGATTTCAAAGTTTCAGTTCTGACATTTTTATTGAAAGCACAATACTGCTTTCAAAATCATTTTCTATATGTGTCATGTGTACAAAATGTTGATTTAAAAAATGCATTCCAACTGCATAAGTGTGAAAAGTCTTTGCATGAACTAACAGCCCTAAGAAGTGGTTTTCACTTCCACTGCCCACACCAACTATATTCCTGATATTTATTCATTCTCTTATCCTGTCTGCCATCCTCCTCCTCCCGATTTCTTGATTGTTATATACACCTTAAGTAATATTGTGCCAGTATGGATAGGTACATGATTTATGATCTAAGAGAATGGACAATATGTCTCCATCACCACACACACACACACACACACACACACACACACACACACACACACACACACACACACACAAACACACACACACACACACACACGAACGCACGCACGCACTCACGCACGCATGCACGCACACACACACACATACACACAGAGGAATATTTTTACGGAGACGCTTGTGTGTATGTGTCTTCGTTTTAATGTTTATCAACTAAAAAGTGATTTTAGCGAGAATGCGTGTGTGTGTGTGTGAGTGCGTGCATGCGTGCGTGCGTGTGTGCGCGTGTGTTGCGTGCGTATTCGTGCGTGTGTATGCGTGCGCGCGTGCGTGCGTGCAAGTATGCTTGCGTTCATACTTGTGTTGGTGCTTTCTGCAAGAATGCGTGTCTATATCTGTGAATGTGTTTGCCTTAATATACATGTGATTTGGGAAAGGTAATATGTCAGTTAAAGGCCACGATTGATTTCTGTGTCATGCATATGACTTTTCTTTCCCGTTCTGTTGTAGGTAACTCCTGCAGCTTCGCTTCGTGGGTGAGTTTCTTTCCTTTCTATCCAAAAGAAAAATGCAAGTTTCCTAATGATAGAGCCTAAAAAGTTGAGGTAAAGGTGTCCCATAACCTGTGTGGTCATAGGGAGCGAGGCGTCGGATACCTCACTTCTCTATTGGCCAGCATATTGAGGGCAGCGCCCATCTCCTCTCCCTTGCTGCTTTACCTTTCCTGACCCTAAAGAGGGCAGGTACCCATTTACAGCTGGGTGAACTGAGGGGGGACTGTACTGAAGCCAAGGCGCACCAACGGTCACGCATCCCACTGGTAACCGCGCTCGATGCTGCTTAATTTAACTTTAGCTTGGGGAAAGCGAGTGTTCTGACCACTGAGCTATCCCATCCCATGATAGAGCCTACTTGATTCATACATAATTTTGTTCAATAAAAAATAATAATAGATGACTAAGAGGAAAGAAAGCTCTTTGATAATACAGCATGGGACGTTTATCAAGTAGGGCTTGTTTTAGTCCTGATCAGTTCAATTAAATTCGATTCCAAATTTAAGACACACTAAGACAGTTACTTGGCGGAAAAATGAAATATTCCACATGTGTTTGCACTCGGTTTACAGAGGGGGGGGGGGGGGGGA
Organism: Stramonita haemastoma; assembly: GCA_030674155.1. Classification (NCBI taxonomy): domain Eukaryota; kingdom Metazoa; phylum Mollusca; class Gastropoda; order Neogastropoda; family Muricidae; genus Stramonita; species Stramonita haemastoma. Next base: position 57,350,296 of record CM060316.1, on the reverse strand, counting down.
GTTGTATGAAACAACAAGGGAAATATACTCAGACTTGGTTTATTTTAGTCCCGCCCTTGACGACAGACAGTAGCTCTTGTTTTTTTGTGAACAAAAGAAATATTCAATATACGTTTGCACTTATATGCTTTATACTAATCTGCTAAAGCTCACGTCTTCTGTTATTGTTCTTGTTGCTGTTGCTGCTGCTACTTCTGCTGCTCCTTATGTTGCTGCCGCTCCTACATGTGTTGTTGCTGCTGCTACTGCTGATGCTGCTGCCGCCGTTAACATGAGTGTTTGCTGTCTGAGCATTTGACGTCGACGACTACGAAGGAGAAGAAGAAGAAGGGACAAAAGTGTCACCGAAAGAGGCAGGGTTAGAGCAGCAGGGGTTAGATTTGGAAACAGTCTCATCATCATTAGACCGCCAGTCTGTCGGTGACGTGGCAGCAGTGTTGCCCCTTGTTACTCTGTGATGTGGATCTGGCTTTCCCCAAGCCAAGGTTAAGCAGCAGCGAGCCTGGTTACCACATGGATGGATGACCGTTTGTACGCCTTGGCTTCAGTATAGTCCCCCAGTTTACCCAGCTGTGAATGGGTACCTGCCTCTTTAAGGTCAGGGAAGGTAAAGCAGCGAGGAAGAGGAGATGGGCGCCGCCCTCGATATGTTGGCCCCTAGAGAAGCTGAGGTCTCTGATGCCTCGCTACAATACGACCACATTGGTTATGGGACGGACACCTTTACCTTTTTTTTTTTTTTTTTTTTTTTTTACCTTTACCTCTCTGTTATGTTACACATTCACTATGTTACGTTACACATCGTTACGGCGGCATGGCCCCATAGTTTCTGATGTTGCTCTCTTCGTCATGTCACATATCATTTTACTCTGTTACGTTACACATACAATGCTGGCATGGGGCTAAGGTTTCCTGAAGTTGATCTCAGCCTTTTGTTACACAACACAGAAACATCTTGGCACACGCTAAAACTCGTTCTGCTTTTCGGAAGGGTAGGCTATTGTGTGCCGGTGGGAACCGATGACAAAATTGACAAAACTGCATACACACGGAGACTAGATGTAAAAAAAAAAAAAAAAAAAGCACACGACTGATTATTCCATTAGTCTTGAAAATAATAATAATCATATCATCATCATCATCATCATCATCACATCATCATCATAATAACAATAATAACAATAACAACAACAACAACACAACAACAACAACAACAATAATAATGATGATGATGATGATGAGTTGATGATGATGATGGTGATGGTGATGATGATGATGATAACAAGAACAATACTACTACTACTACTACTACTACTACTACTACTACTACTACTAGTTTACACAACCCAAATATGACACAAGCACGGCCATGTTCTGATGACAGTGACTGCTGTGTAGGCAACTAACTCTACCTGTGTGTGTTTTTGTCACAGGGACTGCTGTCAGTCTTGCTGCCTGCCTCACTATCCTGATGAGGACTGTCATCATGTGAGATCACCCGACATTCTTCACCGGCACCGGCCACGGCTGTATGACACGGAAAACAGAACAGGATGATAGCACGAGATTGATCTCTGTCACTGCATGTTTTGTTTATAAAGTTTGTCTGTTGCTGTGTTGTGTGTGTGATTTTTTTTTTTACGTTTTGGTTTCTGCCTGTTTTTTTGTTGTGTGTGTGTCTCTTTGTGTGTATGTGTGTTGGTTGTTTTTCCTCGTTCATGATCAATAAATGTCTGTTATTGTTTATTGAATCACGATGGGCTTGTCAGTGGTATTTCAAACACCATTATGATTTTGGTTGTGTGTATACATTCATTTAATAAAACAAACGCCTCTAACCAGAGTCTGTCAAAGATCGCAACATGCGAAAAATGTTTCTGTCTTTTTTTTTGCTTTTTGCTTTATTGAGATTTTTAAAAACTCTTTTTTTTTTGGCCTTGGTTTTCTTTTGTAGTTTGCATCTTTTTCTGGTACATAATTCATTAGACACGTGTACTTGGTCTAAACACTTATTAAGCATTTTCCTAAGACATGTCAACAACAACAACAAAACCTTGACATATTGTAAGCAGAAAAACAATCTGGGGAGGGGTGGACAGTAGAAAGTCTATGAAAAAATTGAAGTGTTGTGGGCAGAAATGGGATCTGTGCACTCGTAGGATTAACCCGGAAAAGGAAGTCCGTGCAATGTTCCCTTAAACAAATAACGAAGTATACCGAAACCTTAAACAATCTTGTCATGATGACAATGGCAGAAAGAAACGGAGAAACCAAGTGAATGAAAATGGAAGTTACGCGTAATAATTTTGTGGGTAAGTTTGTTGCTAGATTCGGGGTGAAGTAGGAATTGGTAGTGTATGTCGTAATGTACCGTCATCACCATTGGTTGAGTTCAATTTGTGTGACTTCGTGTGAAATGTTATGGAAGATTGAATTAGTACGATTTGGTAGGTCAATGACTTGACTCTCAATTCAATTCAGTTCTTTTTTTTTTTTATTGTCCTCTATCAAAGTAAATTTGCTTCGCAGTGATTAAAAACTTATCTAAACAACAAATTAGAAATGGACATATAATTTGAACACACATGATAAGAGGTAACATTTGTTAAATACCCACACAGGCAATGAATAAAAACATAATCAACATTAATAATACTAGATCTATCAGTGGTTAGTAGTTTCTGTGGGCTCACACACATCGTTACGATACTGACCAGCTTGAAGCTTTTTAAACTTTCATTTTCTTTTGCCCTGGTCTCCCTCCAGTCTGTCTGTGTCGCTGGTTTATATTCATGATTCTTTCATGTTCATATCAACAGATTTCATAACCACCATTCCCCCATCCCTCTAAACTCACCCCCCCCCCCCCCCCCCCATTTTTTTTCTATGAAGTAACATTGAAAATTTTGCGGTGCGAATGAAGGATTTCTCACAGATTCCGTAACATGACAGTGTTGATTAAAGGGCAGTAACAAACCGTGTCACCTAAACAGGTTATTTTCTCCCTTGAATCTGTCGCCACTGTTCCAAATCTTTTGAGAAAAAAATCCATTTTTGGTCTTCTCGTGTGCCTTTAATAAAAAAAAAAAAAAAAGGTTCATCATTTCACTTTTTTGTGTGTGGCCCTTTTGCTTTTGATAGTTTCTTCATTGTTGTTTGTGATATGCTTTGTTTGGTTAGTTGGTTGATAGGACAACAGTTTTTGTTTTTGTTGTTTTGATTACACCACTGCTGCACATTTTGCATGCTTCTCCTGGGGTAATCCACTCCTTTTTGTTGTTGTTGTTGTTGTTGTTGTTTTTATCTTCTACTAGCAATCTGTTCGAAACTTTGCATAATTTGGGTCGGACATGTGTACATGCTCATGTCTGTGTTTTCTAGTATACCAACACTGTAAGAATGTCTAGAACACATTAGCTTTCTTGGTTCACTCTCCTGCCTTTTTTCCACAAAAGACTTAGGGCCTAACAGATTTTCTCTCCCACGCCGAAGTTGGATGTGCTGGGCCTGACCAGTCAGCGCTTAACGGCAGCGCTACGCACTTTCGCTCATATGACAGGTATTGGATAATATTGCTGTCTGGGCGTTTGACGAAGAACCAGTAGCCTACACATGGTGAATACTAGAAAGATCCCGTCAACAGTATGAATTACAAACATATCATTTCGTGAACTTGGATAACGTCATGCCTTTCCCTCTGCCAGTTTCATTTCCAATTTATGGAGGCGGAGCAGCCACACAGAAGATGACATTTAAAAAAATAATTAAAAAAAAGGAGGGGGGGGGGGATGGGGGGTGATAGTGGTGGAAAGTAGTCACATTTTAATTCTGATCATGAAAAAAACCCTGAAATCTTATTTGGGTAGATTTCACTTGGTGAATTCACTATACCCCTCCCCCCTCCCTAGCTGCCCCCATCCAACACGGGTCTTAATGAATGGGTAGATTGAAATTGATACTGCATCTCCGAAGTCGGAATGCGGCAACCTTAATGGTGGCCAAATTGCAGTTACACACACAAAATTTTACCTTTGCGGATTTCGGAGCTCTGAGGAAACTGGAGAGGGGATGGGGGATGATGATACGTATTCAAATCTCAAACCTAATTCAAAATCAGGATTTCTTATAGTCAATGAGTTTTTCTTTACATTTATTTTTTAACCAATAAAATCATACACAAAAGCAAGGAACTAACTGCGGAATTATGTTGTTACCGAAACATATCATCAAGGCTGAAGATAAACACATTTTTGTCCTGATCTTTTTTGCTTTTCTTCATTTTGTTTGTTATAATGATCTGGTATATGGTATCGATATCAGCGGGGCAGGTTTGGTTGTATCGCGTTGGTCAACTGTTATCAAGTGATAACTATCCAGGGACACGTGCGATCTTTATCAAATTGCAGTGTTACTGGTGCGGATATTTCTCGTGGATTATCTCACGTGTACGGCGAAACATGATCATAATTACCTACATCAACATATCTGAACGGAGCTTCGCTTTGCTCCGTCGTCTGTGATTTAATGTATTACTTCATGTTGCGTTTTGTGATAATATTCTAATCATTCCACTTGATTATATTTCATTTGGATCACACCCTATGTATAAACATACTCCTCCACCTCTCCAACAAAAAAGGTCGTATCTGATAATAAAATGGTGGCTGGTTATAAAATGAAATGTGTATCATATAAGTTTAATGTTCTTCGTTTTCCCCCCTGTTTCTGTATAAAAATGCAATATGTGGTGTAGAATAATAAAATAAAAAAAAAAAAAAAACACTGTTGATAAGCACAGGTCGTTTTTCTTTTGTGCACCCAACAATCTGTTTTAGCTAATATAATCCATGGTTATTCATTGTTCTGCTTGATTCACAATTTCTTCCTCAAGTATCGCTTTTTTCTGTTGCTTTCTTTGCTCTGTTTTGTTTCAGCTTGTTATCTTTCAAGATTAAAAAACAAACAAACAACAAACAAAAACATCATGTTTCTCTCTCTAAAAAAAAGATAATGTAATCCTCTTCTTCTTTGAATTTGTATTATTATCATTATTTTTCTTGTGTTTTTTTTGTTTTGTTGTGGTTTTTTTTGTTTTGTTTTTAACTATGGTATCGCGCACCCTACAGACGTTATGTTGTAGCCTGAAGCTCATGCCCTCGTATTTGTTTTGTTTGAAATTGTATTTGAGTCCCAGCAGAATTCTCCGATTTAGGGACTGTGGCCGCAAGTCATCCCACTTCGGCACCTCGGGCCACCCCCAAAAATAGCACAATTCTTTGAAGCAGCTGCGCCAAGCCAAGCCAGCGCAAGCACAAGAGTACCGCACAAGCCTTAATGTGTCATCTTTTGAAGACGCTTAATATGTACACGTAAGCCTTTTATTTATTTTATTATATATATTTTATACCACTTCATGTCACAGCAGATTTCTCTGCGTGAAATTCAGGCTGCCCTCCCCGGGGAAAGCGCGTAGCCACAAGTGCAGCGCCTACCAAATATATATTTTTTTCAACATACACTTTTCTCTCACTCTCTATGTAATTGTGGTCTGACAGTGAATCCCAGGTGGGATGAGTGAGACACGGTGCATATTCTGGGTGACCTCCAGAGTGTTCAGTTGAGGTAGGCCCCCTAAACAAACAACCCAACAACAACACTATTCTATTCTCATCAGTTCACAGGTCCTCGAAATAAAAGAATAAAACTGAATAAAACAAGGAATGTGCACAACAAGTCTTAGAAGAAGCTCTGGAGTTTTTAAGTTCTTCTACCCCCCCCCCCCCCCAAAACACACACAACACACACCACACACACACACACACACACACACACACACACACACACACACACACAGAGTCGTTATAATGTTTAACTAAATTTGCAAGACTACAGATTCATTCGCTTTCGTAACCTTTTTCTGTTTAAAAAAAAAAAAATCTGTTTCGCCAAAGATTTGCATTTTTTACACCCCCCCCCCCCCCTCCTCCTCTTGTTCATGTTTTACCTTCACAATCACACTTTCAGCTAACTGAGAAAAAAGAAAGGTTTTTTTTCGGCCCCCTTTGTAATTAGAATGTAACTGCACTCCCCTTCTCTGGAAATGGGATTTCTTTCTTTATTTTGTCGTTTGTTTTGCTTTTGTAATCATGACTTACGCATAGTTATGTTATGCAGAACAATATGCTTGGGAATTAAATATTTTGTATGAATTTTCGTCTTCAGATTCTTATATTTTTTGTTGTCATTGTCGTTGTCAACTTGGGTTCTTTTCGTTTTTTGTGAGTTTTGACATTGCCTGTCTGTCTCTCATTTGTGTGTTTTTTAAAAGTGAATAAGAGTAAAGTAAATACTACTTTCATACCCACACTCCAACCCATCTTATCACAGAATTCATATTGATGTAGTATAAAAAGACAGATCAGACAACAGAAATATCAAGGACTTGAACAAATCATGCACACATGAGTATAGACAAACACATAATTATGTAGACAGAGCTGTCACCGGTATGCATGCATACATTCACATACGCGCGCGTGCACAAAAGTGCATGCACATTTATGCATGCATATATGCACCATCTACTTTAAAAATAATTTGATCATTTCTTGTCTCCCTTTCAGTTCATCTCAGTGACGTGTGTGTGTGTGTGTGTGTGTGTGTGTTGTGTGTGTGTGTGTGTGTGTGTGTGTGTGTGTGTGTGTGTGGATTTGTGTGTGATGTGTGTGTGCGCGCGCGCGTGTGTGTGTGCATACATTCGCATCTCAGTGAAGGTGTATATCTTGACAAACATATATACAAGTGCAAGTAAGCACCTTAGGACCTGTCTTGCTACATATGCATACGTGTACTTGTACGTAAACACACCCCACACACACACACACTACCACACACTGTACTTGTACATGAACACACACACACACCACACGCACGCACGCACGCACGCATACACGTACGCACGCAGGCAGACACACACACATTTCGAAAATATAAATGAACACTTTTTTTTTAAAAGAATATTTTGTTTTCATTTGGGCACCTTTTGTTTGTTTTTTAAATGTGCGCCGAATGTATTTATTATGAATACAAACTTTGCAACAGGCATTGGCAACAGTAAGGGCTTGGTCAGTTCAAGGGCACATATGTTTAGCACATACATTTATAGAAATATGGGTATCACACACACACACACACACACACACACACACACACACACACCATACACGCACGCACGCACCCACATAAATGCATTTATTCTTGCACACACACACAACACGCACGCACGCACGCACGCACGCACCACACACAAATGCATTTATTCTTGCACACACACACACACACACACACACCACACACACACACACACACACACACGCACGCACGCGCGCCGCACGCACGCACGCACATAAATGCATTTATTCTTACACACACACACACACACACACACACACACACACACACACACACACACACCATACACACACAAGTGTGCGCGCGCACATAAACACTCTCAATCTCTAACACACACACACACACACAACACACACACACACACACACACACACACACACACACACACACACAGACAAGCATACACACTTCACTTTGTGTGGTAACTTTGTACAAGGAAGCACGCACGTGAATAACATGTATGTGTGTGCGCACTTTTGACAACACAAGTACATACAAATTTTTAATCCCATTTGGCCAGGATGCCATGAGTCTTGTGGTTTACAGATCAGCCAACTGCCAGAATAACTTGCAGTGGGCACTGTATCGTTTGGCAACATGACTTTTCATTGCAATCACGCATTCACTGTTATCACACGCATCCAAAGATCCAACACAAACCTGCTCTTTCAGCTATAAGAAAATGAATTCTTACTACCAAGCAACTATATGAATAAAAAATAAACAAAACAACACACGGTTTAAAATCTATTCCTATTTAGATAAACAATATAAAACCTAGAACTCTTCCTTGCGCATCATACCATGCATTTGTCTTTTAAATACAACCAATACTCAGCGGTCAGAGCACTCGCTTTCCCCAAGCTAAGCTTAAGCAGCAATGATGATGGTTTGGCTACCAGTTGGATGGGTGACCGTTTGTGTGCCTTGGCTTCAGTACAGTGCCCCCAGCTGTAATCACTAAAGGGTACCTGCCCTCTTTAGGGTCAAGAAAGGTAAAGCAGCGAGGAAGAGGAGATGGGCGCTGCCCTGAATATGCTGGCCCCTAGAGAAGCTGAGGTCTCTGACGCATCGCTCCCCTACGATCACATAGGTTATGGGAACCTCTACCTTTTTATATAAATAAACAAGATAAAACCTAAAATTCTTCCTTGTGCATCATCCATGCATTTCTTTTAAATACAACCAAACCAACCAACCAACTAACCATCACGCAACCAATGACTTCAATAAATAAAAAAATAAATCAATTGATTCATAGCTAAGAATTTAAACAAAAATAAAGATTCAAATAACATTTAAAATCAAAATAAGATACATCCAACACCAAAATATACAATCTTTTTTCTTTTAAAAATGAACACAGGCGATGCAAGCAATAAAACAAGCAATCAATAAATATAAAACTTCTACAAATTAAACAATGGATTAAATATAAACGAGTAAGATGTTCAAATTGAAGTTGATTTTTTTATGCTTTGAATATTTTAATTTCCTGTATGAATAATACTATATACAGTTTGTGCACCCTGAATAATACAATGGCATTTTCAAGGCTGTTGTAGCCTATGACTGTTGTAGTCATCTATCTACAGCTGCAGATGAGATAGTCAGATAGTCTGCATCATTTTCATTTTGTGCCACCTCAGCAGCATAAGGATGAATCATGATAGACGGAAACATCAAGCTCTGAGAAGTGAATGAGGAAATAGTTAACAATCAAACAAAGGACAATCGTTGAACGACTTCAATGACAGGAACAGGAAAATAACATAGGCACACACACACACACACTCTCTCTATATATTATATCACGTACAGGAAAATAACACAGACACACACTCTCTCTCCCTCTCTCTCTCACACACAAAAAAACACACACACATATGCCAGCACATGCTTCTTTCTCTTTCCCTCTCCACCCCCCCTCCCCCCCACATACACACAACACGCATGCACACACAAACACACACGCATTGCATGCATGCATGCAAGCCACACACACACACACACACACATGCACACCCCATACACACATCACACACACACATGCACACACACACACACACTACACACACACACACACACATATGCACACACTTTTTCCTGCTTTCACATACACGGATGTGGTGGTATGAAACAGGGGACACACAATATGAATACTCAGAGAGACAGAGAGAGAGAGGGGAGGAAACAGAGACAGAGACAAAGAGAGACAGAGAGAGAGATAGCCATAGACAAAGAAACACGAGTCAGATAGAGAGACAGAGACATACACAAGGACTGAATTTCCATTTTCACAGCTCTCATCTGGTATTCATAGTAGACAAAGGAGTCCACTGACCCCTTCTGTTTCCAAACCACTATAAACTGCTGGAAGAGTATAAACTCAGACCACAGGCAGACCAACAAACCAACCAACACAGAAGCATAAAAGGGGATCACTACAGCGAGGAAAAGAAGGGTGATAAAACCACCCCAAAATAGAGCATTCTCCATTTATATATAAAACAAACAAAAAAGATGACATAACTACACAGATAAGGGCTACAATGCCTGACCTGGCTAGACTAGACTTCTTCATAAACTCCCTGAGGAGTCATCACGGCACAAAAGCTTACTATTCACAGCAGCGTGTTTAAGGCAATCTGAAAAAAATGGCAAACACCAACCACCTTTCTCTAAATGGCGGACTGTGTGCTGGGTATGTTTGTATCATGCATATATCACTGGTTATGGTTTGCGTAGTCTTCAACCAAAGTGGGGTGAGTGGGTGGGTGGTGGTGGAGGTTGGGGGGGGGGGCATAAACTTGTGCCCAAGACTCTTTGCATGCATCACACACACAGATCTCGGTTTATTATTTCACCTGATGGATTTTCTAGGGCATGGAGTTGATATCAGCACAGACTCCAAGGGGAAAACCTCCCTCACACAAACAAGAACTCAGCAGTCAGAATTGAACCTGAGACTCAAGACTACTGTCTTGGTGATGGGTCTGACCACTGAACTCTTCTTCCATCACAAAATGCTAAAAACAGAAGTTTAAAAACTGGAGCATAAAGCAACAGCAGTGTGTACAAGTGTGTGTGTGTGTCATTATGAACACATGCATATGTGTACTTTGGTATGTTGCATGTAATGTGTGCACAATATGCACATCTGTAATAATAATAACATGTGCATGAGTATTTGTTCACGAGTATGCACATAGTATACACAAAACACACATAAACGGGAATGGTGTAAGTGTAAAAGAAAAAGTAAAAAAAAAAATTGAGACAAACCAGTTTGGGAGGGGAGGGGGGGGGGGTTCTAGAGAATTTGCTTGTGTCACCAAAATTATGAGAGACTGTAAACAAACCAAAACAGCAAGCGAAGAAAAAAAATATGGCCTTTAAAAAACACAGCAGGGTAAACATTAAGTTTAATTTAAACTGCATGCACTGTACATTTGATCACAAAAGCTGATTATGTTTCTAAGCCAAATACACCCGTTCCCTTGTAAAAGGTGCGAGTTTAGTCTATACTTAACATCAAATCAACAGCAGGCTGCGTAAATGATCACACACAAAAAAAACCCTGAAAAGAGAATGCTGCTTGTGGAAAGAAGCATTGAAAAGTTCTGCATGCATGCATGGTTTTATTCTACTTCATAGTTCATTTATTACTGTTGCTTGTCGCTTTTTTCTCTGCATCTTGTTTTGATTAACATTTTTTTAGGCTTTGAAAATACCATAGGATATCTTGACTGCTTGAATGACTATTCATGCACATCGTCTCTCTTATAACTCTCAGTAACAGAATACTTTAATTCCCCATGTGTCCACTCCATTTGAGTTCAAATCCTTAATCCCCCTACCCTAATTCTAAGCACTTCTGACCAATTCTGTTCAATCTATTCCTGTTGAATAGCTAACACTGCTGACTCACACCTGTTCAATCTATTCCTGTTGAATAGCTAACATTCCTGACCAACACCTGTTCAATCCATTCCTGTTGAATAGCTAACACTCCTGACTCAAAGCTGTTCAATCTATTCCTGTTGAAAAGCTGACTAACACTGCTGACTCACACCTGTTCAATCTATTCCTGTTTAATAGCTAACACTGCTGACTCACACCTGTTCAATCTATTTCTGTTTAAAAGCTAACATTGCTGACGAATACCTGTTCAATCCATTTCTGTTAAATAGCTAACACTGCTGACTCACACCTGTTCAATCTATTCCTGTTGAATAGCTAACATTGGAGATGAACACCTGTTCAATCTATTTCTGTTGAATAGCTAACACTGCTGACGAACACCTGTTCGATCTATTCCTTACCGCATCCGCTGAAATCAGATCCAAACACACATTCTTTGCACCATACGTCATTCATTTTTCTGGCAACTCTCCTTCCTGAATCGCTGAAATATCCAGCATCACTCCGCTGCCAGTGCTATACCCTTCAAGAGATCCAACCTTGAACTCCCCATCTTTAGTCAGCAAAAAGAAGTCTGCACCAGTCCTGAACACCACACACAATGACTGAAGAACACAGCAGCCGGCGAGTGCGTATCACACCAACACACCACCTCTCTTTCCAGACACAGTCAGTCTCTTCCCCCCATTCTGCCAGCTGTTATTGTTGTTGTGCTAAAGGACAAGGTGCTCCCCCCCAGCTCAACACTCTGGGGGTCACCAAGAATGTGCACCCTGACTCATTCATCCCACCTGGGAATCACGGTGAGATTGAAACTGCACACCCACACTGAACGAGAAGTTTGTGTGTATGACTGTTTCCAAGTGCCTCGCCATACAGGCAGCCCTACTCCGACTTGTGAGGAACTCTGCCAGTGTCAGGGCTTCTCCTGCTGCCGCCTGATTTTCCTCAGGGTGGCAAAGAGGTCCTGGAAGAGGGCCCTGTAGGGGGGCGGCTGGGTGTCCTGGCAGGAAAAGTCCCTGTTGTTCAGCGTCTCGTGCAGCAGTGTCTGCACCTCTTTGTGGGCCAGGCGACGTCGGAACGCCCGGTCCTTGGCCCTGTCCTCCCCCTCCTCTCCCTCCGGGCCCTTGCTGCTCAGCAGGTTCTCGCAGCGGTGGAACAGCGACTTGTACTGCAGCTCCAGCTCGTCCAGGATGGATTTCTTCTCCGACTCCTTGATCTCGCTGGCTTCGGAGGAGACCTGCATTCACAGTGCCACAGGAAACAGAGGGTTAAGTCTGGTCTGGTTTTGTTGGTTAGTAGTTTGACGTTTTACAGACAGTTAGTTGTGTTTTTCTGTTTGTGTGTTCTTTTAATTTGCAGAAAGAGATCGTTTTTATTGTCTGTTTTGTTTTGTTTGTTGGTCCTTGGAGAAAAATTTAAACTACATTACTGCAACTTGGATTTCAAAAAATAAATTTTTACAAAGCCAGCACACTGAATGAACACAGGATATACACAAAAGCGTATGCCAAAAAAATCTAAAAAAAAAAAAAAAAATCATACACACCTACCCATGAAATAAATATTCTGGCACTAATGTTCTACACTATGCCCCTGATATCTGCTGACTTCTTGCATGACTTTCTGACTTTTCTCTTTGATTAGATCATACATTTGTTTGATGTTAAGTTCATACACATCAAATATTTCTGCAGACTTTGATTTTAAACTCTTCCTATGCTCTCCATTTATGTAAGTGTAAGTAACCCATCAACAACAGTTCGTACCACATCTCAATCTTTGTTTTTAGTTTGATCCTGTTCATAAAGGCTTTTCCCCCCCTCTCTCTATAACTTGAGGAGCTCAGTGTCAAAGCACTTGCTTTCCCCAAGCTAAGGTTAAGCAGCATCGGGCGTGGTTACCAAAGGGATGGGTGACCATTTGCATGCCTTGGCTTGGCTTCAGTGCAGTTCCCCAACCCCCCCCCCCCCCTCCCCAGTTCACCCAGCTGTAAATGGGTACCTGCTCTATTTACGGTCAGGGGAGGTAAAGCAGCAAGGGAGAGGATATGGGCACTGTCCTCAACATGCTGGCCCCTGGTGAAGCTGAGGTCTCTGATGCCTTGCTCCCCTACAACCACACAGGTTATGGGACGCCTTTACCTTTCTACCTATACCTGAACCTGGCCACCCCTTCCTCACCTTGTTGATGGACTCAGAACTGCCGTACAGACTCTCTCCACCCTCCAGTTTGACGGCTCGAGCCTGGGAGCCAAGCAGAGGGTCTTCATCCTGCTCCACTTCACTCAGCAGTGAGCGCTCATAGGGGTGTGGGTCTCCCTACCCTCCCGCTGTTTGCCACAGCTGTGGCACACTCTGTGCTCTCCACTCTGCGCTTGCTTGGCCTGCTCCAACTCGTACTCTAACACCATGGCTTCTGACAGGCGGTCTTCAGCACTTTCACCTGTCAACAACGTTACACATGATTGTAAGGATGAAATGATACATATAATGACAAGGATGAAACGATACATACAAATACAAGGATGAAATATCGGACAAGAGTAATATACACTGTTTGAAAAGGTAAATAGTGTGTGACATAACTTTGTTGCTATTATCACCTGGGTCACTAATCATTTCATATTTGTGTCACATACAGAGAGATCCATGATGTAACATTATACTATCAATAAAAAATAGCAGACATAATTCATGAAAGCAGCACTTTCCATGATGTACATTATACTATCAGTAAAAAAGCAGACATGAATTAATGAAGTAGCACTCTCCATGATGTAACATTATATACTATCAATAAAAATAGCATACATGAATTCATGAAAACTAGCACTCTGTGAAAAGACATGCACAAACTTTAACATTCTGACAAGCATGCGTAATCATGCTCAGCCACCTTCTCCACACACGCATGCACATACAGTTGCATGTCTGCATGCTCAATAGGAAAAGACTAGGCAACCAAGTGCTTAGTTGAAGCAAGTGTCTTTGCACACACTTTGGCGTGTACACACACACAAATGTGCACACAAGCAAGAAAACACATTAACCATTTCGTGATTCATTAAATCTTATGCTATAATTTATGAAATAATGCTATTCAATGCGAGAATTAACTGGTGACATGACAAAATCAATATTTCTTAAGTTCCACTTACAATGTTGATACTATTGTCTGTCTCCCTCTTCCTCTGCTCCCCCCCTCCCCCCAACCCAATCTCCCTCCCACCCTCTCTCTTGCCTCTTGAACATTGAATGCCACTTTAAGTCACAACAGATTTCCCTGCATGAAATTTAGGCTGCTCTCTCAGAGGAAAGCAAGTCGCCACAAAAGTAGTGCCACCCATTATTTTTTTCCTTGTCTGCAAGTGTATTTGTTTCCCTATCAGAGTGGCATTTTTTCTACAGAATTTTGCCAAAGACATCTCCTTTATTGCCGTGGGTTCTTTTATGTGCACTAAATAACTAAGTCCAGCACACAGGACCTAGGTTTATCGTCTCATCCAAAAGACTAGCAACCATACCACCACTCACGGTTTAATGGATGGGGGTAAAGTTGTTGACCCAAATGGGGGATCAAACCCCTACCACACACTTCGAACCCGACTTTTCACTTTCTAGGCAGAAAGGTGCGTTACCTCTAGACCACCTAATCTCTTTCTCCCTGACCCTCCTCACTCACACACAGACAGACAGCCAGTCAGCCACACACACACACAGACAGACAGACAGCTCCACCCCCCCCCCCCTCCCCCCTGATCATGGCCGTCAGGTGGCCGTTCTCCTGCTGGCAGACCTCCAGACAGACAGACAGACAGACAGACAGCCAGCCAGCCAGCCAGCCAGACACACACAGACACACACACAAACAAACACACACACACACATACACAAACAAACACATACACACACAGACACACAGACACACACACATACACACAGACACACATCTCCACCGCCTCACCTTGGCCGTCAGATGACCATTCTCCTGCTGGCAGACGTCCAGGCAGACCTGCAGGTCCTCCTTGTGGCGGCGCTGGGCGCAGCACTGGGTCTTGAGGTGCTGCACGCTCTCCTGCAGCCTCAGCAGCTCGCCCTCCAGAGGGCTCAGGGGGCTCTTCCGAAACTCGGCCGTCCGCGTCCACGACAGGTCCCCCAGGTAGAAGCTTTGTCTGTGTGGACAGAAGGTACAGTGCAGTGCAGTGCAGTGAGGGAGGGAGACATGACATACAGGGGCGGGACAGCCTAGTGGTTACAACATTGCACTCACAATCTGACGATCCACTATGATAGACAGGGGGCAGGATAGCCTAGTGGTTACAACACTGTGCTCACAATCTGACGGTCACCCCTATGAAGTTTGTCAGTGGGGACAGAAGGTAACAGTGCACGATGAGGGAGACATGATAGGGGGCAGGATAGCCTAGTAGTTACAACATTGTGCTCACAATCTGACGATCCAGGTTTGAATCCTGTTGAAGGAGATTTTCCCCTGGAGTTAACATCAGTGCTGACTCAACTCTCCCCGAAAGTCCTTCAGATGAGACTATAAACCGAGGCCCCGTGTACGAACACACGCAGAACATCTTGCGCTCATGCTAAAACCTGTTCCGCTTTTCGAAAGAGTGGGCCTTTGTGTGCCATGGGAACAAAGGACAAAATTTCAAATACACATGGGGACTGGACGTAAAAAATCACACAAGTGATATTCCATTATCCTTGATATTTTTTTATTTTATTACAGAATAAAATAAAACAAAACTGTAAAAAAATTAAAAAAATAAATGACTGAGGGTGGTTAGGGTTGGACTGGGATGGGTGGATGAGGGACACACTGATGGTAGAACAAATAATAAAAGTCACGTCACAAAACAACAGACAGACGAGCCATACACACACTGATGATAAAACACATCTACATAGTCATCAAATAACAGGCAGACAAGCCACAAACATACTGATCACTGAAACAATCCTATATTGTTGACAAATTAACTAAATTACAGATGAGCCGTAAACAAAGATGAGCGGTAAACAAACCGACCACAAAGAATATCTATAAGTCAACAAACAACAATACAGATGATCCCTAAACATACTAACGATGGAAAATATGAACATCCCACAAAACAAAACATACTTATCACGGAAAACATTGATAAGCATCGAAACAGACAATCCACAAACATATCAATCATGACAGGAAAATTCATCAGGGACAGCATTCACAAACACCCAAAATAGATAAGCCATAAAAATACTTATCATGAAGACATGAACATACAACAACGACAACAAAAACGAAACCCAGACAGGCTGCAAACACACCAATCATGGTGGCACCCCCCCCCCCCCCCACCCCCACACACACACCAACACACACATCAACCATACTTTCCATAGTGAACATCAACACACACCACCACACACACACCACCACACACCACCACCACCACGCACCACACACGCACGCACCACGCACCACACACACACACACGCACACACACACACACACACACACACACACACACAACACACACACAGATGGGAACAGAT
>CM060316.1:57313623-57321123 GCA_030674155.1 Stramonita haemastoma | reverse complement strand
GAACAAACAAACAAACCCTTTTCTCGGTTCATAACAATTCCTAAAATGTTGGGCTTCACGCATCTTTTGAAGGTCTACGGTAGTGGTTGCGGGTAACCATTCGCTACTTAAGTGTGGTATCATTTTTCCACAAATGACAGCCGACAACCGTCATTAACATAATTGTTCCCTGTCAAATGCCTTGTGAACATAGTTGTTCAGCAGCGCGCTGGGCCTGTCAGCGTCCCTCTTTGTCATGCAAGTTGTCTTAGGCTAGTACCAAGCGGATTACAGAGGTTTTAAAATGTGTGGGAAAAGGATCTGGCTTGCAGCTTTTAAAGCAGCCATTCCAGTTGAACATCTAGCTTCATGTCACTGCTTATTCCGCTGATCGCGATATTTATAGTTCCTGGCAAGAAGAAATGCAAAGAAACATCTAGAACGCTTACCTCTTGTATTTTCCTTTATCATTAAATCAGTTGTGAAGTTGAAGCACTATGAAACGCACACTGATTGTTACCTCTTAAATATCAGAATACAAGTAAAAAGGGAAATATGGCGCCTCAACTCTTGCCTCCTGAAATGAATGCCTGACAAGTATGGAGCAATTTTAAATATATGATGAAAACGATAATTCTTGTTGCTTTTTCCATTTCAATACATCAACATTGTCACAACAACAATAACGATGAAATAATGATGATGACTGTGATGAATCATTTTATAAACAAACTGTTGCTGGCTTTTTTTGTTGTTTTTGGCTTTAAATCGACTCTGCGCTGTGCTCACATTCTCAAACACATGAATTCCTCAATAACACATGGACAACTCAACAGTACCCATTGTACAAATAACACACACGCACACTTAAACGGGCACATTTCCTTATTCTTTCTACATTCACTATGATCTAAAGGAAAAATCTAAGGAACGTCTATAGAAAATAGTGTGTTTCAGATTAGGTTTTAAACTCAAGTTGGAGATTAGCATACATGACATGACAAGTATCCGTTGTTGTTGTTGTTAGCGTTCCCCAGATTAACACTCTGGGGATCACCCAGAATGTGGACTCTGACTCACTCATCCCACCTCGGAATCACTGTGAGACTGAAATTGCACACTGAATGAGAAGTTTGTGCCCGAGGACTGTTTTCAAGTACCAAGCCATAAGGCAGTCAATTCCAAAGTGTTGGTACAGTGAAACTAAAAGTCCCTTCACCAACGGTACCAAGTTTTCTTTTATGTAGTTAGCTAAAACACTCTGCTGTTGAAGAACGAAGAATGCAAATAGTAGAGGTATGCATGAACGCAGTGAAACTGGTAGACAGGATGGAAGTGATCTATCACAAGGACAGAATAGAAAGTAGGGCGTGCATTCTTACACTGGCAGTTAGGTTTAACAGGAAGCCAGTGAAGCTCACTCAACTGTGCAACTGTATGCTTTGGCTTGGCTTGTTTGTTTTCGTTTATGTTTTTTTCTCAAAACAAGTCTTGCAGAACTGTTCTGACCTAATAATAGAAACTGACTGGTATCAATTCAAATGGAAAATACCAAGATTTTGAATAACTTGTCTAGTCGCAACACATAACAGGAAGAGCGACTGATAGATGGAACACACATCATTTCAAAAGATGCCCAAGCAAACAATAGTAATTGATAATAATAATAATAATATAATAATAAATAATAATAATAATAATAATAATAATAATTATATATTAATAATAAATATGATGAATAATACATAACATATGATATAATAATTATCATGTTCATGCACTGAGAGTATCTGACTGAGCTTGACTCTAAAAAAATTCTACTGCAAGCTTGAAAATACATCCCATTCGCCAGCGTGCACTGGTGCACTATCGATCTGTCCCGACACACAAAATTCGAACAGGCACAATCAGTTTTATCAGTATCATAATATGCTTCCAGTCAAAACATTACTGATACAGACTTGATTAATGACTTTTTAATTATAACAGGTGTATAATCAGTCTTATCGGTATCATATCAAAAGCTTTTTACAATCCATCCGGTCAAAATATCGTTGATGCAGACTTGATCGGATCACAGTGTTTGTTTTAAAAATCAGTCACAAGGCGTGACACTACAGCATAACTCAGCACTACCAGTACACTGGTGACAGTCATCCATTACTTATGTGGAAAATGAACACCTGACAAAGGTAGTACAGGGAACACGGGGTATAGTAAACAAGACTGGTCCCAATACTGACCACCGTGATAATGAAGCACAAGGGGGATGGGCAGACTGTATCTGATTCTCAGGGACTGACCAATATGAATCACTGACAAACCAATGTAAACCTTAACCAGTCTAAGTCTACACCATAGAGACCAACTGGCGTTTCCCTACAGGTTATAATGGAGCGACTTCAAAGTCACCAGGCTGGGAAGGAGCTGGTTGTTTAGTTAAAGGCAACATGGTAATCATCAACATTGGCTGATTCACCATCAATCTGTCTGACACATGGAGGGGTCTTCACAGGTTTCATTTCAGGTTTATCAGTTTTCAACATAGCTTTATTACCGCCTAACAAGTGTTAAGACATCGTTAATGCTGACAGAGCAATTTACCTGTCCAATATAGTAGTGGTAGTAGTAGTAGTAGTAGTAGAAGTAGAAGTAGTAGTAGTAGTAGTAGTAGTAGTAGTAGTAGTAGTGTGTGTGTGTGTGTGTGTGTGTGTGTGTGTGTGTTGTGTGTGTGTGTGTGTGTGTGTGTGTGAGAGAGAGAGAGAGAGAGAGAGAGAGAGAGAGAGAGAGAGAGAGAGAGAGAGAGAGAGAGAGAGAGAGAGAGAGAGAGAGAGAGAGAGAGAGAGAAACTTTTTAATTATTTATTTTTTTTAATTCAAAGAGGGTGATAGAATAAGCAACAATTGCTTTTTTAACATCCAGCCCTCGGAAAAGATCCCAACCGCCCCCCACTCCCCCCCCTCCATCCCTCCCCATACCATAGAGAGAGAGAGAGAGAGAGAGAGAGAGAGAGAGAGAGAGAGAGAGAGAGAGAGAGAGAGACAGAGAGAGAGAGAGAGAGAGAGAGAGAGAGAGAGAGAGAGAGAGAGAGAGAGACAGACAGACAGACAGACAGACAGACAGACAGACAGACAGACAGACAGAGAGTCTGTGTGCGCACGCGCGCGCGTGCATGTGTGTTACTGGGAGGGGGGGAGGGGGGCACATGTGGGTGCTTTGCACGTATAATATGCATACATAAACTGGCCAAATCGGGTTCAATACCTACGAAATTTTACGTCAACCAAATAACGATTAAGTGAGAAAGAAACCTCTGATTTTATTAAATGCCAGGTTTACGTCTTTACATGACAACAAAAAATCTGAAAGTCACACCGTGTCATTGATAGGCGAACGTATACTGCTCGATAGCAACAACTATTAACCAGATGATGACATTTTGACTTCACATCTGTTACAGCTGCTGCCGCCACTGAAGCTGTACACAGTACTTCTACTACTGCCACTACAACCACCACTAATTTTTGATATTTTTGTCAATGCATTTCAGAACGACCCCTCCCCCCCCCCCCCCAAACTCGATGCCAAAAAGAGAAGTGCAAACATGCACATGCACACGCACGCACGCTCACAGAAACATACACGCACACATGCATACGCGTGTGCGCAAAACACACACACACACACACACACACACACACACACACACACACACACACAACACACACACACACAGAGCACAGGTATAGTTAAATACACAGACACTGATACAAAATTTAATACGTTCTTGAGTGCAAGCTATCATACTCATTCATCATTTTTCCTCTTTAGTTGTAGTATTTGTTTGTTGTTGTTGCTGCTGTTGTATTCGTGCATAATATCTCTTTTTGTAAAGATACGTATAATTGAAGACCTCCCCCTACCCCCACTTTTCTAAAGTTTCTTCGTATTTTCCCACCCCCCCCCCCCCCTTTTTTTTTTTAAAGTTAAAAATCGACAGAAATGTTACTTCACTAGCTAAATAGCTCAACGACATTTCTAATGCTAATTTGTTTCTGACCCCTGGGGAAGAAAAATGTTAATTCACTGGGAGTGTATGCTAGTAACCTTCTAAACCTTGCCCCCTGCCCGGAGCTATCACCACGAGTTCAAACGTTGGAATGGCAATGACAATGAACTGGATCTATAGGCCTGCTGTCGTATGTGGATGGACCTTGGCCTGCCCAATCTAATCTCTTGCTGACTAAAATATCCCTATCAATACCACACCATATACCAGATATAAACATATTCTTCAAGGAATGGATACCAAATTGCTTTGGTCTGTATGTCTGTAACTTCAACTTTGAAGTCGATTCTTAGCTTCCTGCATAGTGTTAATAAAATATCATTAATATGAGCTATCTCCACCGCCCCCATCCTTCATCTGTTTCGAGCTGATCTGAGAGCTCAAACGTTTCTATAGGTATCTTTCCACCGCTACAGATGTTCTTCATGTCTGATTACTTATCGAAACACTCTGCAAGTAAGTAATTGTGCTTGTAGGGAAAGAATAACTGTGCTTTCGGGACTGTCATCTTTAGCGTGTTGACT
Source organism: Stramonita haemastoma (assembly GCA_030674155.1). Taxonomy (NCBI): domain Eukaryota; kingdom Metazoa; phylum Mollusca; class Gastropoda; order Neogastropoda; family Muricidae; genus Stramonita; species Stramonita haemastoma. The sequence continues at coordinate 57,316,551 of CM060316.1, read as the reverse complement.
CACAAGTCCCTCAAATACCTGTGTTAGGTTGCTGGAATAACAGGAATATCATAACTGAACGTGGACTAGAGTAACAGTGGTACTTTGAGAACGAGAAGAGTCGACAAAACACACCCCATACAGTGCAGAATTTTGTCTCGTAACCTTACACACCTTTATCAACACAAAAAAGAAAGGAAGAAAACAAAAGAAAAAGAAACGAAATGATAAAAAAGAATCGAAGATGGACAACAGAAAAGCAAAAAAAGAAAGGGTGAAGGCAGAAACAGAGTATGAAAGACAATTAATAATTATTTTTAACAGACAAACCAGATCAATAATAATAGTTCCGTTAATGGCAAAAGAAAAGCGGATGGAAAGCACATGTGACAAGAATAACAATTGTTATCTTTTAACTTCAGGCATGAAGACAAGTGTTTTTCCTGTCTCTCCAAAACAAAAAACAAAACAGAAGTATAAAAGTGGTCATACTGTCTGAGAGGCACTGAAAGATATGATTTCAGTCATGTAAACACGCATCACGCACGCACGCACGCACGCACGCAACCCGCACGCACGCACCCACACACACACACACACACACACATTTTCCCTCTTCTTGCATTGTTACTTACGTTTTCAAACCAAGGTTAAAATATAGGAATAGTCATGTGGTCTCGTGGTAACGCAGAGGTATAGAAAGTGAAAAATCTAAGGTTTCATTTTGGACTGAAGCCAGACATTTGTCCCCTTTTTGCACCCATTCAGTGATGTTTTACGCGTTAGTTTTGTTTTTTCGGAGATGGTAATTCGAGGTCACGAAAGCAACACAAATTTAACACATGTAAGACAAGAGGCAGCAATAAAAGAATTGTCCCTGGCAAAAGTGTGTCCTAAAATCCAACTTTCACCTAAGGTTAACAAGCATACACGTTGACAGCAAAAAAATAACTCTCAAAGTGAAATGAACCATACCCCTTCAGTGAAGATATACTTTTCCTGAGGAAAGCAACGAGAATTTCCCGCAAAAATCTCTCCTGTGACCCCAAAATGGCATCATCTTTGCATGCAGCCTGCAACAACATGAATTCACTTTTGATATTCTTATATGTTATAACACACACAAAAAAAAGCCAGAGTGTCTCACCGTTTGTAGATCGTTGGATGATGTCTGAAATATCACATTGAAGATCACAATCCCACAGAGATTCAGCCTGAGTGAGAAAAGTTTCCATGTCGAAGTTACCCCGTAATTCAACGCTACACAGTCATGCCCATAGGCGGCAGAAGAGGGAATGATGTGGCAGTTTCTTGAGTTTCCTCCTGAACCACTACCCAGTATTGATGGCTGGCTGTAGTTTAAGATGTCAGGTCAATCCATCCACAGTCAACAAAGTTTCTGAATATATATTACTTTATTAGTCGTTAAGATTTACAACAGTCCCATTATTTGGGATATGAAACTACGGTGGAGCTGACTGGTTAATGGCTAACTATAACATAAACCACACTACCGAGTGTCATAAAACGTGATCTATGACTTCTTATACAAAACTGATGAGTTTCCAAAAGAAAACAGTCAACCAAGTGGAATGTTTCTTTACTCCCCCTGATTAAAATATTGCTGTTGGTTTTGAATGATTTCTCACAAATAAAACAAAACAAAGGCCACTTTGAAAAATTGCCAGAAAGACAGTGAAAATTCACCCCCCAAACAACACACAACACAAAAAAACAAAACAAAAATCCACAATAAATTGTTGGAGGTGACAGTAAGCACTTATCTAGCTAGGAATTCGGTATAAACTTGTAGAGGCATTTTGTCTGCAGAGGAAAAACCCCATCTGGACTACAAATTAAGGAAGGAACACGTGTCTCCAGTTGTTTTGGAATGCTCTACCGAAAAAAAATGCTCATCAAAAGATGGAAGCACTAGGTCACAAGATTGTATGAAACAACTGCGATATCACCACACTTGAAAAAAGACAAACAACCCCCCCATCAACACCCCCAGAACTTGATGGGTTTCTGCATTTAAATGCTTTTTTCGATGATGAAATCTCATTTCTCATTTTAGTTTTTTTTAACACTTGTAGACATCCCTATGCCTTCACTGCCACCACGAAGAAGCAAACACGCAGACTATTCCAAAGCAAGCGAAACACACTAAAAACAAATATTTAAAAAGATTTTTAAAAAACAACCAAAAAACAAACACACATTTTGTCACTGAACGTCGGTCGTAGTCGCGGGTCTTTTTCAACTAGCTATCACGTTACCAAAGTTGCGTCACTCCTTACAATTCGAAAGCACACATTGCTAAAAGACAAGACGTAGCTACCAAACCGGACCACAAAGATCACAATCCACACACTCCCTCACTACCTGCTGAAGTATGATCTCTAAGTCTGTGGGTGTGGAAGGCCGGCCCCAGTGTGTGATGGTCATGGTCAATCCCCTATCAGACCCTACAGAGCTAACACGGGGTTCAACGTGCTCCTGTTTGGCGGCCACAGACCAATTTTCATTATCAGACTGTGTGTGATTAGATAGCTGACTCGATAGTTCGTCTCAGCCAACAAACTTTCAGCAGATGAGAGCATGAAGTTTGTAGGCTGTGCGATGACCACTTTACAGGAGCCCTCTACGCCAGTGTTACTGCCTCACGAGCAGCACTTGTATCCATGGATGCCATGGGTAATGTATGTTATGTTATTGGTCACGTCAGGTCTATTTGTAAGATATTAAACCTGTCTAATCCAAGGCAGTGTCATGGGAACAGCAGGTGCTAAACAGCAGTAGACACCACATGTTCGTGTCACTTTTACAGAAAAAAGCTGTTTTGAAACAAAACAAAACAAAAAAGCAACTACTATAGAAATAGTACTGCCACAACATTAGAATAGATAGGTTACTGTGACACTTCAGACAAGAAAGCCTGTCAGGTCA
>CM060316.1:57308623-57311123 GCA_030674155.1 Stramonita haemastoma | reverse complement strand
CCTTGGCTTCAGTACAGTCCCCAAGTTCACCCAGCTGTAAATGGGTACCTGCCCTCTTTAGGGACAAGGAAGGTAAAGCAGCGAGGGAGAGGAGATGGGCGCCGCCCTCAATATGCTGGCTCCTAGAGAAGCTGAGGTCTCTGATCACTTGCTCCCCTATGACCACATAGGTTATGGGACACCTTTACTCATATTCTGTACTCTTTCATCCAAAGACATAGAGTCATGCCATGTGCAAAAGTTCCCATGTAAACAGATAAAGAACACTATAGACAGCTAGCTCCCTTCTTTCCCCCCCCCCCCTCTCAGAAAAATGGCCGAGTGCCTGACAGCAATACGGCCATAGCTAGATTATTATTACGAGGACCACAGCGTTGCACACTATTAGGTAGTAGTCGGCTTATTGCTGATAAAAAGAATGCACAGCAGCTGGCAGCTGTCTCACATCTATACCAGCAAGCAATAATCAATAGGCAGTTGTCTAGCAAGCGCACAATTTTGGCATCAAAAAAACAAAAAACCTGCACTGAGGACACGCGTCAACAGAATAACTACACTACACGACACGACACTGCTAATCTTGCATAAGATCTGTACGAACTTGAACACACACACAAAACACACACACAACACGCACACACACATATATGTATATACATATTTTATACTCATGAATACATTTGTATATCTACAAAAATACATATACGCAGAAAAGATATAAGGGCGACGCAGAGAAGAGAGAGAGAGAGAGAGAGAGAGAGAGGAGAAGAGAGAGAGAGAGAGAGAGAGAGAGAGAGAGAGAGAGAGAGAGAGAGAGAGAGAGAAGAGAGGAGAGAGAGAGAAGAGAGAGAGAGAGAGAAAGAGTATGCGTCGTGACTTCTGTCTTCTGTCTGTCTGTCTGTCTGCCTGTCTGCTGCCTGCCTGCCTGCCTGCCTTGCCTGCCTGCCTGCCTGCCTGCCTGCTGTCTGTCTGTCTGTCTGTCTGTCTGTCTGTCTCTCTCTCTCTTTCGATGAACCCGAGAATAAAAAAGGAAAAGGTACGAAACTACACACACACACACACACACACACACACACACACACACACACACACACACACACCAAGAAAGGACAGAGGAAGAGAAACTAAGACAAAGACTGCGCTGCAAAGGGGCAGGGGGAAAAAAGGTGAACAAACAGACCCTTCCCATTTGACCCTCTCTGTATCGTTGAAAAGTAAAGGATTTCCCTCGGCTGTTGTGTCCTAAAGTGGTAATTGTCGTAAACGGTAGAGTGGACAGGGTCAATGGCGATAGGAACTCCCCCATGGGTCTGGAAACTTCTGGAGGTGGGGGTGGGGCGGGGGGGGTGGGGGGTGGGGGGGGGGAGGGGGGGGAGGGGGGAGCCCATCTCTTTTCCTTCACCAGGTGGGCTGCCAAATGCACAGACTGTAAATCGCAAGATTATTTTAAATCAGACAATTCCTATGGGCTTTTTGAGCATACGAATCAGCAAAACAACACATGTTCACAGGACAGATAGCGGGGTAATCGATTTATGTTGGCAGTCCCGACTGAATTTTTTTATTGATGTACCGTCTTTTTTATTGTCATTCTTTTTGATCGACTTTTAACGTGTGTTGATAGAAAAGGATGTGTTATGCAATTTGAAAATATTTCTACATGACCTTTTGACCAGGTACGCGCAGTGGAAACATCTTAATCCAGTAGGCGACAAAGGAAACCCTCTATCAACATCACACTCATCTTTAATATGAGCAAAAGAGATGGTTGGAGAAGGGGGAGGAGGAGAGTTATGAAACGGACAGAAACGGACAGTAACGGCCGTTTCCTGGCTGAGAGGGCACAGCCCTTTGTTTGTACAGCAGTGTACATGTCAGGATGTATCTTTTCACCTGACACGAAGAGGGAAAGGTATGCCGGTTCATGCCAGGAAACAGCCCTACTCATTATCATCCAGGTGCTCCCCTCTCCCCCCCCCCCCAAAAAAAAAAAGAAGAAGCAAAAAACAAACCTCCCACCCCCTGACCCGTGCAGCAGAAACACAGATGTGCTTATTATGTGGAATGTGCTTTGAAGTAAGTCAAAGTGTTACATAAATCTATCACGAAACAATCTTGCTATGCTCTGTGAAATTCTTTGGGCATATTGAATTAAAATTTTAAAAAATAGTGGTAGCAACACCTTGTTTACACTTTATTGATAGTGAGTATGCCTGCGTGCGCGCACACACACACACACACACAAACACATATGTACCTGCACACTAGCAGAAGAACAGATAGACTGAGGAGAGAGTTAATGTTGAGTGAGAGATTTATTTATTTATTTATTCTTTTATATCGAGGATAACAGAATAAGCAATCATGTGCTTTTTTTCATCCGGTCCCGTGTGTATGCAGTTTTGTAAATATTGTCATCTGTTCCCACCGGCACACGATGGCCTACTCTTACGAAAAGTGGAACAGGATTTAACGTGTGCGCAAGATGTTCTGCGTGCGT
>CM060316.1:57273623-57303623 GCA_030674155.1 Stramonita haemastoma | reverse complement strand
ATGCGTGCGAAGAGGACAGGACGGGATTGCCAGGTGGTTAGAGAGATGTGCATTGTGCTCTGATCTGCTGACCCAGGTTCGAATCTCATTCAAGAAGATTTTTCCTCTGGAGTTAACATCAGTGCCAACTCCATTCCCCCTTAAAATCCTTCAGATGATACTGCAAACTGAGGTCCATGTGCAAACCTATGCAAAACTTCTTCTGCACATGTTAAAACCCGTTCCACTTTATGGAAGAGTAGATCATTGTGTGCCTCTCTAGAAAGGATGACAAAATTTACAAACTGCATACACAGACTGGATGTAAAAACCAAATGTGTGCTTATTCCATTATCCCGAAATAAAAGAATGAAATGAAAAATAGATAAATAAAATAAACACACACACACACACACACACTCACTCTCTCTCTCAACTGGTAATGGGGAAAAGCCTACAAGTAATAGTCCATATAGGTACATACTCAGACACAAGCGATCAGCCAACAAATGCAATTTAAAACTGGAGATATTCCTGTCTCCATCATTTATTGAATTAAGTCAGGTGATGTAGTGACAAAAGCAAAATGATGTCCAACTAAACATGGAAGAAAGGCAGATTGGATATGCGTGTGACTACTACAGAGAAACCTGTATTCAAACACACACACACACACACACACACACACACCCCACACACACCACTTTTTCTTTTAAAAAAGTCTAAAACATTATTTACCAATGACTATACAAAGCACCTTCTTAGACAGGGAAAAAAAAAGGACAGACATGCTTCATTACAAATCTTTATTCTTATATGGAAGCAAGTTATTCTCAAATGGGAAAAAACAACCTATCTACAGCTTAAACCATGAAGTGAGCAAACTGAAGGCAACAACAACAACAATAATAATAGTAATAATAACAACAACATAATGACAACAACAACTAGGTAGTCACCATGAAGCAGTGGTCAGCAGAATGGACTTCTGACAGGCAGGTTGTGGGTTTGAATCCATCAATATTTGCTGGATTTCTTTAGGTTCCATATGGTTCCAATCCAAAACTGAGTGTACAAAGAGGCTCAACAAGAAAGACTGGAACCACACAGTCAGGCATCATTCCCTTTCTTCTTTTCCATAGGAAGTCAGTGGTGCACCAAAGAAGAGCCATTCACTGAATTCCTTCATTTGTGTTAATTGTGTGTCAAAGCCGCACATAGGGTTTTCCTGTCACACACACTGTGTTTGTGCCAATCAAAGTGTTTGGGGTCTACTGCATGGGTAACAGCTTGCCCTCCATACTTACTTACCCAGGCTTTGTGCTCTAGAGCCTGGAGCACAACTCCATAGTCTTCCGAGACTGGCGGATGCCTACTGATCAGAGTGTTGCTGAAGTGTCCTGACCAATGCTGTGGGTTTTGTGATTTCTCCACTGACTAAAATTGTATTTTAAAAGTGAGCTTAGAGTATTGCCTTAGTTGTCATGTAGTCTATAATCTAGTCTGGATTCAGGTAGTAGCAGCAATCATTCTAAGCCTGACTAATCATCATACATCGGAGAAGTGTTTCATGCTCCAAGGCAACTTCATACCCTGATCTTCATGGTGGAATTGGTGGTTAGAGGTAACGTGCCTGCCAAGTCTAGAAAGCAAAAAGTCCGGGTCGGAAGTGTGGGTGGTTTGAACCCTTTTTATGCCCCAGAATTTCCCCCCCATCCATTAGACCATAAGAGGTGGTCAGGGTGCTAGTCTTTTGGATGAGACGATAAACCAAGGTCCTGGGTGTCACACAAAATATTATTTAGTGCATGTAAAAGAACCCATGGCAACAAGAGGGTTGTCTCTGGCAAAATTCTGTAGGAAAAAGCCACTCTGATAGGGAAACAAATAGTTGAAGCCAGGAAAAAAAAAAAAAATAGTGGGTGGCGCTGCTCTTGTGGTGGCATGCTCTTCCTGGGAGAGAAGCCTAAATTTCACACAGAGAAATCTGCTGTGACTTAAAGTGGTGTAAAATGTAAAACTTAAAATGTGTCTCCCATTAAGTTTTATCTTCAACTTTACTGCCCTTGGTGAGTTTGTGTCAAAGCTTCAACAGATTCACAGCATCTGGCATTGTTGAAAGGATGTGGAACAGTCCCTCACTCAAAAACAAAGTGTTTCCATTGAACTTGGTTTCAGTCATTACAGTCATCAGTATGGTCTGAGTAGACAGTGTCCTTCAGTGTTCTGTCTATGCTGAATCAGAATAGGCATCAATAAACATCACCAAGATGGCTTTCTGGTCAGTTAATATAACATATAACAACTGGTCAGTATAGCATAACTTTTTTTTTTCACAAACTTTTTTTTTATCCTGATCATATGATAGCTTCAACAAAATAAAGCTCTAGTATCTGAGCACAATACATTTGGTTACATAATGGATATAACATGTGGAGTTCTCAGCGATCATATCTACCTGGTGCATGTTAATATATCTATCATTTGTGACCTGTTCTTACAGAATGAGTCTTACCTCATAGGCGAGTGAAGAGGAGAGAGCCCCCAAAAGGGAAGGTGGGGTCCCCTTTGTCAAGTTTGACTTTTCATCAAAAATGGAATCTGTAGGCATTCAATTTCCTAAGTATGTACTTCAAAAGGTTAGATTCAATTAAAAAAGTGTTTTATAAATTATTTTCATCAACCTGCTAAGGTCTTAATTTGCCTAGAGTTGTGAAAACTGTAAACCCAGTTTTCAGGAAAGTGAAATCGCTGTGTCACCCATTTAAACATCCTTAACTTTGACAATTTTAGAGGTAGAACAATGAATCATACATCAAAAGAAAGGCAATGATCTGTAATTTTAGAAAATATAACATCTCAATTTGACCCATTTATACCTTAAGACTCCTTTTGTAAAAACAGGTCACATTTTGGAAGTTATAAATTAATTGGGGAGGGGGTTGCAGAGTGGCACAGAGGTTAGAGAAGATGAGGAAACACACACACACACACACACACACACACACACACACACACACACACACACACACACACACACACACACACCAAAACACACAAACAACACACACACACACACACACACACAACACAACTAAATATCAATTTTTAAAACAATCTGTGACAATGATATGTAACATAGATTCTGAAAATAGAATAATCTTTTCTGGTTTAACACAATCCAAAAAAAGTTTCATACGACCACAAAAAAGTAGACAAGAACAAAGAAATGATCACATCTGGTAAATATAGTAAATCAATTGCAAGTGAAAAAAAACAAAACAACCCAAAACCCCAAATAAGAAACAATTCTTCATGCCACATTGAACACAAAATTTAGCAACATGGAAATAGTTTTAAAGTATTTACAATGTAAATGTTGTCTTCCCTTCAAAGTTCATTGCACATCAAAGCCCACAAGAAACAACTGTGGTTTGCTGATGAGTCTGCTGAAATACAGAAACCAATAAAAATCATGTACCATACTGTCATATCAAAATGTAAGTACACATAAAAACCGGTTTGTGTGCCACTTCATTGCAACTAAACAACCATTGTTATCAGTAAGGATTAGCTGACATTGCCTTACGAATATTGGATCAAGAAGACATCACTCAACATGATCACAGACCTAATGACAGGCGGGCATCTCTAGATGGAGCCTTAAGGCAACCCAACATTGGCAGCTTCCTAAGCAGGCTGCAACTGTATCACTATGAGCCTGTGTGTAGTAGCTAGGCAAGGCAGGCAAGGCAAGGCAAAGTATTTATTCGAGGATAATAGATAAGCACTCGTGTGCTTTTTTAATCAGTCCAGCGCCCTTTTCAGGGATACATCTAAATTGAGAAAATACTAAACAATAAAACTTCTAGCAATACCAAACAACACCTTAGCTGCTGTGTGTAGCAAGACTGGCATAAATGACATGGGAGAAGTGGTAATGAGACATCAAAGGTGATAAACAAAACCCAAAAAACATCCATATTCATTGTTCTGTGGCTCTCTCATGATTTCTTTCACTTAAAAAAAAAAGAATCTGAGCCATGAATAATCAAAGTATGAAACATTGTTTTACACAAAATTTTACAAATCAGACAAAAAACCGCAAGAATTCTGTTAGGCCACGGATAAGCAAAACATGGAGTATGTGCGCAGAACTCTACAAATCAGACAAGAACATTGAAAAAAATCCAAGAATGGATTCTGCAGAGTAAGTACTCATTAAAATCTGCGTAAGATTGTGTTGATGGCAAAACTGTGGCGGTTGTCCTCTCTCCAGTCAGAGATGAAAGCAAACTCTTTATGCTAACCCTACCACAAGTCAGACAATAAAGAAACTTTGATCTTGCTAAATTATCACACATACATAAGATTCATCATCACATACTGGCCAATTATCATATAAACAAGAAACAGTGCTTATCCACACTAAAGTATAACAGCTGTGATTCACAGACATGAGCAAACAAAATCAACAGTAAGAAAATAAAGTAACAGTAGCCTGATTCTGCCCATGCGAATACAAGAAAAGCCATTTTTCAGCAGTCTTGTGTTTGTTCTCTACCAGCTTTCAGCTCCACCTCACAGTCTTTTCAGGAGACTGACTCCGAAACCAAGAGTCATCCACTCTGGTACTTCCTTCATGAGTTTTGCCCCTTTCTGGACAAACTCCTGGGGGACAGGATTGTCTGGTGGTTAGTGTGATGTGCTCGTGATCTGTTGACCCAGGTTCGAATCTCGTTCAAGAGGATTTTTCCTCTGGAACTAACATCAGTGCCAGCTCCACTCCCCACAAAAGTCCTTTGGATGAGACTATAAACAGAGCTCAGGGTTCCATGACACAGTAAAAACAAATCAGCAACTTAAACCAAACAAAAAGACATATGGCTGCTCCTTAGAGAATCTTGCCGTCATTCTTGCCCAAGACTGTATGTACCATGGCAGACTGGAAAATTTAGAGAAATAAAAAATGACCAGGACCAAAAGACAGAGAAAAAGAACTGAGAGAAGGGGATATATAGGGTGTGTAGAAGAGGATGGTCGACTGGTTAATGTGTGATAAGTTTAACAAGGCAAACACTTTTAAACAACAACAACAAAAAACCAATGAAAGTGCAACAAACTAAAAAAAGTCTGGACTATAAAAGAGGTTTAACAAAGTAAATTGCAATGAGTGCAACAATATAAAATTATGAAAAACAAAAAAAAAAACCCTTCAACTAAAAGAAAAAAAAACCCTTTTATTTTCTTTTGTGACAAAATACATAAGCAGATAGCAATCCAGGAATGATGCTCCGCACAACAAAATATATTGTACATGTGCGTATCAGCAAGTCTTTACCCTGCATTATATGTGTATGAGTATATGCAATGAGGTAAGTAACACATTAAAAACATTACTATCACGCATTGATATACACTACATATTTTTCACATTCACTTTGCATTCAACAACATATCACATATAACTCTATATTACATGCATGTAGTTTTAACAATCAATAACATTTTGAACATGTTTGCAATAGCGCATAAAGGTAATGAACAGGCTATCGGTATAAAAAAACTAATGTAGGGTGTTTTACCTACACACACAACAGTACAAATGAGTATTTAAAAAATGAGCACAAGTCAACCAGCCTAGGACATACATCAAAGTATATATATGTAAAAAAAAAAAAGATCTACATATAAACAGCAAATGTCTCACCTGGGTTGACCCAGGAGGTCATTAAACCATATATATATATATATATATATATATATATATATATATATATATATATATATATATATATATATATATATATATATATACAATTGCATTGATCAGAGCTCTGTCTTTTGCCCTCCAGATCCTACAGGTTCTAAAGCTGTGACAGTGCCTGGTGGTTCAAGAATGTAGCATCGCCCATGTGAAATGATATGTGCAGACTTGCCATTACTTTACTCCCCATCATGTAAACACACATATACAGGAGAACAACTATGGATATCAATCAAAGGTTAGCCTAGTGGTTAGAACATTGCAGTCGCAATCTGACAACCCAGGTTTGAATCCCGTTGGAGGGGATTTTTCCCCTAGAGTTAACATCAGTGCTGACTCCACTCCCCCCAAAAGTCCTACAGATGAGACTATAAACTGAGCCCCGTTTGCGAGCATATGCAGAACATCTTGCATACATGTATAATCCTGTTTTGCATTTTGAAAGAGTAGGCCATTGTGCGCTGGTGGGAACAGATGACAAAATTTACAAAACTGCATATACATGGAGACTGGATGTAAAAAAAAAAAAAAAAGCACATGAGTGATTACTCCTTTATCCTCGATATCAAAGAATAAATTAAAATAAATAAATAAAGAGCTCATGATTCCTAGCAGTGTGGAAGAAAAGCCAAACTACCTGGCATATTACCAAGGCTTGACCTACGCACTGAGTTGAGCAGATGGTTGACTGTCTATCTGACAGGTGGATTTCACAGTCTTGTGTCCACAAGGAAAAGAGGAAGGTTACCAACATCCTACATTGCTAACATCACTGAGATCAATGGTCTGGGAGGGCTACAGGAGATTGTAGAACTCAGCAAAGACACAGAGAGAGAGAGAGAGAGAGAGAGAGAGAGAGAGAGAGAGAGAGAGAGAGAGAGAGAGAGAGAGAGAGAGAGAGAGAGAAGAGAGAGAGAGCAGACAGAGAGAGACAGACAGACAGAGAGAGAGAGAGACAAAGAGAGAGAGACAAAAAGACAGGAGAGACAGAGAGATGGCAAACCTGGGTGGCATTGCATGGAGGAGCTCTTACTGACAATAACAGTGATAGAGACAGTTGAGTTGAGTTTGAGTTCAGTATCTACAGCATTGTGATGGGGGTAGTTCTATTGTCATCACTTGCAGAAGAGGGGAGAGTCTATCTCTAGTGAACTGTAATGGACACAATGGTGAAGTATGTGAGGCTCCCTTACCTTGGGTGGTCTGATCTCTCTCTCCCTTTACACACATCACCATCCAGGTGACTGGTAGACTTTGTATAGTCTCTTCACAGAGGCCACACTGTTCTGACTGTGCTGTGTAACTCACAGTTGTTTCAGAGATGGGAAATGAAATGTCTCCACTCTGTTCCATAAATGGTATGGGAAGACCACAAACTGTAAAAAAAACAACCCTACTCAACAGCCCCTTCCTTCCTTTCTTCTGAAGATTTGTCCTTTATCCTACACTGAACCCCCCCCCCCCCTCCCCCCCACTGATTACCTTAATGCCCCCCTTGGCACACACAGAGATACAACTTGACTGAAGTGAAAGTGATGATTCTATTTTGTATAAAGATTTGAACCTGAGACACAGATAGTGACAAGGATTTAAGAAAAATCAATATTCACTCTTAAAAAGTCCAAAAAAGGGGAAAAAATGGTACCATGGTATTTTATACACAATAGCAAACAAGTAACATTGGCACACAACGAAAAAAAAATTGAATGAAGACAGTGATGATCCTTGAAGATGAAAAGATTTGGACCTCAGACTGAGGTATTGAGGTTTTTTGAGAAAAATGACTGTTCATTCTAAAAAGTCCACAAACAAAAAAACCCCAAAACTGGTACTGTGGTATTTTGAAGATACCAGCAGACCAGTAACACCCATTTTGATAATAAATAATAACAGCTGCATTTCGTGTTAACATAGTAAGAATTTAAGTCTCACACACACACACACACATGCACGCACGCTAGCATGCATGCACGCACATACACACACACCACACATACATATATGCATTTAATATCATTCTTAGAGTAGAGACATTCGCAATGAACACAAACACACACAGAATGAGGAAAATAAAAGAAAGAAAATGATCCCGGTTTCTAATTGCCCCAAACATTTCTCTGAACCCCCAGAGGACCTTTCTGGATGAACACAACAGGGCAGAGAGACAGTTGAGCATGCGTTCATCATTGGTCAGACTATACAGAAAATGCAGCAGTTGAACAAACACCAGCTGTTGGTCAACTCAAGCCATGACAAAACAACAGGTGAGTGACCATAAGTCGTTGGTCAAGCTGTGACAAAACAACAGTGGAGTGACCGTTAGTCATTGGTCAAGCCATGAGAGTATAGAAGCTCCTCCACCTCCATCTCCCCCTTCCGGTGAATCACCCTGTAGCGAGCCAGGTCCTTCCGTGTCACCATGCCCAGCACCTGTCAGACCATAGACAGTCACAGCTTTAGGGAGAACAACTAGGCAGTACAGGAGGCTCACAAAAGAACCCCTCTTCAAGCGAAGGGATGGGATAGCTTAGTGGTCAGAGTGCTCGCTTTCCCCATAGCTAAGGTTAAGTAGCATCCAGCGTGGTTACCAAGCGGATGGGTGACTGTTTGAGTGCCTTGGCTGACCGTTTAGAGTGCCTTGGCTTCAGCACAGTCCCCCAGTTCACCCAGCTGTACATGGGTACCTGCCCTCTTTAGGGTCAGGGAAGGTAAAGTAGCGAGGGACAGGAGATGGGCGCCGCCCTCAATATGCTGGCCCCTAGAGAAGCTGAGGTCTGTGATACCTTGCTCCCCTAAGACCACATAGGTTTTCGCCTTCATTTGTCAAACTGCAGAGGAGCCAGGCAACGTCCTGATCATTTTTTTCATACCACTTTAAATCATGGCAGATTCTCTGCATGAAAGTTCGGCCGCTCTCTTCATCTGGTTGTGCCATCATTATTGATGTATATGTCTAACGGACCAGTGTCAAGAATTATTACTTTCAGAATGACAATAATGTTTCCACCTGACCATGAACACATGACCAACATCTTGCTCACAATATAAATTCCACATGCATTTATTAAAAGATGGCTACCAATCTGATGAAATACTTTGCAAATATATTAAAATGGGGGGGGGGGGGGGGGGGGTTGGAGAGGAAGGGTAGATGAAGAGAGCATGCTGAATTTACATTCTTAGTTGGTTGTACCATCATTATTCATGTGCATCTACCAGACAAGTGGCATCAAAGCTATTCTTAAAATGAAAATAATGTTTTCAATTGATTGCAAACACATGAACATCTCATATATAATTTAAATTCATCGCTATTCTCAAAAAGATGGATATGCTGGTCAATGGTATGAAAATGACATTACACATAGTATTCTTTTTTTTTTTTTTGTAGGCATCCGTCAGTCTCGGAAGATGAAGGAGATGTACTCTAGTCTTTAGGGCGCAAAGCCTGGGTAAGTAAGTATGGAGGGCAAGCTGTTACCCATGCAGCAGACACCCCTCCTCTCCATATCACTGGAATGGTCCACTGGAAAGGCAATCGCCAAAACAAATGATTCCAGTGTCATCACAGGAGCCGCAAGAACATTGCCATATAGGCCTACATCCCTAAACTGCCCTGGGGACTCCAACTCCCCTATTTTTCCTCAGGCATGGTGTCTAAACATGACACCTGTGTACATGCTGGTTTTTTATTTTGCTGTCATCCGCTCCTATTAGCACACAATGGCCTACTCTTCTGAAAGGAAGAATAGGTTTTTAACCTGCCTCGGTTTATAGTCTTATCTGAATGACTTTGAGTTTGATGAAAATAAAAGCACTAACTAGAGTCCACATGAAGACTACAGTGGGCTACGATCATAGTCCTGTCTGGAAAAAGGAGATGACTGAAAAAACAATAATGTTCCTATAGAAATCTTATCATCCTGCATAAAAAACAACAACAACATAAGAGTTGATCATTACAACCAAACTGTTGGCGTTCTATGCATGAAGCCCATACCTCAGAATCTCCATTGATGACAACTAAATGTCGTAGGCCCAGACCACGGAATAACTTGAATATTCTGGTGAAGGATGCAGTCTGCAACAGGCAAAAAAACCAACCACTCACAATGAAGATTTGTTGGTCTGTGAAGGAAACCCACCATCTGCCATAAAGGCCAAAGCCTCCTAACCCAACAACTTTCATTGATTCTTAACTTTGATCCAAATTTTTCATGCTTTACATGCAAGAAATCCTTCTCTCTTTCTCTGTCTGTCTCTGTCTGTCTCTTTCAGTCTCTCTCTCTCTCTCCCTCTCTCTCTCTCTCTCTCTTCTCTCTCTCTCTCTCTCTCTCTCTCTCTCTCTCTCTCTCTCTCTTTCATATTTATCTTTCAACAGTGATGAGCTCAATAAGCATTGATAGGCTGCCTTTTTCAGCTGTTACAAATCCTGGCTTTTGGGAGTGAGTGCTGTTACACTGTGATGTTAGTCCAGATGATGTATTAATATGCAAGGTAAACTCTCTTTCCTACACACAACTATTCATTTCAACATCAGGAGTTAACTCAACCAACCTCGTTTACAGTGTATGGTGACGTGTTCATGAAAGGTTCCAAGTTGACAGTGTACTCTCTCTCCGTCGGTGATACACTGATATGCTGCCAAAAAAAAAAAGTTAACATATAATATGATGAAATTGTATCACCAAACATAATATGATGAAATCATATTACTAAACACAACGATAAAAATATATCAGAAAAACATTCTTTTGCACATAAACAATGACCAACAATGTAGGTTAAAAATGCAAACCAGAGGTAGACGACTCTATGTAGTCCTAGTTTTCCTGCCAAGGATATAATAAGGAATGATAAAATCTTTATCAGTGGTTGTCTAAGGTAAGAAATATTCTTTCAACATCGCCAAAAAAATAATGACAAATTTGCTTTACTATATATCTAAAATGAAAGGAAACAACCTTTGTATTATATGTCATAGCATTTTCAGCTTTTAACCTTTTCTATGGGTAACCTGCTATGGGTAACCAACAACTCTCCTAACCCTTCCCTCCGTATCACCCCACGGGGCCTATGGGTGACAGAAGCCTAACATAGGGATAGTGTTAAAACAGTCTAAGATGATGGTAATGACAGGGGAGAGAACAAAAAGATTTCTTGGTACTTTCCGCAGGATGTGTTTGTACAGCTGTTTAATGATGAGACACAGAACCTCATGAGTGTGAGAGATGGTAGTGGTGGAGAACTCTTCAGAGTATGTGAAAGAGGAGAGGGGGAGGGGGTAAAGAAAGAAAGAGAGAGAAAGAAAAACTTTAAAAGAGAGAGAGAGGGGGAGAGAGAAAGAGAGAGAGAGAGAGAGAGAGAGAGAGGAAGAGAGAAGAGAGAAGAGAGAGAAGAGCAGAAAAGAGAGAGAGAAGAGAGAGAGAGAGAAGAGAGAGAGAGAGAAAGTAAGAGGCAGGAGGGAGAGAGAGAGGGAAAAAAAACAGGACATGACAGACAAGACAGACAGAGATAGAAAAACCAAGACAGACAGAGAGAAAGAGATGAAAACAGATAACAAAAGAAAGGACAAAGAGATGGACAGACAGTGTAAGACAGGCAAGGTAGACAGATAATAAACAAACAAACAAATAAAAAAAATTCAACCTACATGGATGGGCGAGTAGCGTGGGTAGTTGTCCCTGAAATCGCCATGGTCAGCGATCTGACCAGCCTGTTGTAGTCAGGGTTCTCCTTCCATACCTGTACACACACACACACACACCAACATCCCTGCCATCAATACACACACATTATGTAGGCTGCATAGTGGATTGGTGGTCTAGAGCTAATGCGCCTCTGCCTAGAAAGCCAAAAGTCCGGGTCAGAGTGTGCGGTGGTTTGAAATCCTGTCTGGGCCAAAAACTTTCCCCCCCCATCCATTAGACCAGGAGTGGTGGTCTGGGTGCTAGTCTTTTGGATGAGACGATAAACTGAGGTCCGTGTGTTACACATAATTATTTAGCGCATGTAAAAGAACCCATGGCAACAAGACAGCTGTCCCTGGCAACATTCTGCAGAAAAAAGCCACTCTGATAGGAAAACAAATACATTGCACACAGGAAAAAAAAAAGGGGTGGTGCTGCACTTGTGGCAACATGCTCTCCCTGGGGACAGCAGCCTGAATTTCACACAGAGAAGTCTGCTGTGACATAAAGTGGTATAAAGACAGACAGACAGACAGAAGACAGAAAGACAGACAAGATAGACAGACAGACAGAGACAGAGAGACAGACAGATAGAGACACAGAGAAGAGATAGAGAGACAGAGAAAGAAAAGAGAGAGAGAGAAGCATCAGAGAGAGAGAGAGAGAGAGAGAGAGAGAGAGAGAGAGAGAGAGAGAGAGAGAGAGAGAGAGAGAGAGAGAGAGAGAGAAAAGATCAACATCAAAAAAAGATTAAGAAGAGAGAGAGAAGAGAAATAGAGAATAGAGAAAGGAGAGACAGAGAGACAGGGAGAGACAGAGACTTAAGGAAGGCAAGACTAAAGAAGAATATTAGGACACAGTTACCGACCTTTCGTTCAACAAGACGATCAGCTGGTGTCTCAGTATAGTTCCTCGGAATTTGCCAAAGGTTTGGTCAGGGCCAGAAGCCTAAAAACACCCCCAAAACCCGACAAAACAGAAAAAAGAAAATGTCAGCTAATGAAATGATACAAAACCATCTTTTAAAAGAAAACAATATATTACTGTTGAAACAATAAAAAATAAAAGCAGACTTCAAGAACAACTGAAGCGACGAGTGTGTGTGCGCGTATATTTGTGTGATCATTTAAGTTTGCTAAAACTATTAATTCTATTGATTGCTTTGTGTTGTAAGGTCGAATGCTAGGACTTTGATTTGTTTTTTTGCAAGATATAGGCTATATAAATTCCATGTATTATTCTTATTATTATTATTAAGTACTAAGAACACGTGAACCTATAACTTATTTTCAAAATGGGTAAAGGGGGGTTGGCAATAGCCTAGTGGTTAGAGTGACGAGCTGCATCGATATGATGGCAGGTTCAAGCCACTATAGAGGCACACCTGGTCAAGGGATAAATGCAATAGCCCTAAACCAGCATGCATGTATCTATTTGCTACTACACTGCCTTGTTTGCTTCAGCTGGTGATTAGTTTAAACTGTCTCTGAAAAAAAATTCAAGGTCTCAGTTCTATACAAGGGTAA
Source organism: Stramonita haemastoma (assembly GCA_030674155.1). Classification (NCBI taxonomy): domain Eukaryota; kingdom Metazoa; phylum Mollusca; class Gastropoda; order Neogastropoda; family Muricidae; genus Stramonita; species Stramonita haemastoma. Next base: position 57,290,661 of record CM060316.1, on the reverse strand, counting down.
AAATTATGCTTGTTGTTAAAATCAGTTTTAATAGCTCACAGGGTCAGTTTATCCCAATACAAACTGTGTGAATGAGTATGTGTTTGTGTATGAGCACACACACACACACACACACACACACACACACACACACACACACACACACACACATCACACACACACTACACACACAACACACATCACACACACAAACAACACACACACACAAAAAAAAAATTACAACACACACACACAACACAAGAATCACATCACACAGAAGAAAAATTAACAAAACGTTAGGCCATATGAACTAGCATGCCCAGTCATACTACGACAAGCATAACCACTAAGATCTGCCAACACCAACAACCTGCATACTCCATGGTCATGCGACAAACAAATGCACACCCTTATTTTCAACCTCCCTATAACCAAGGGCGGGATAGCTAAGTGGTCAGAGCACTCGTTTTCCCCAAATCAAAGTCAAGCAGCATCAAGCTGGTTACTAGTTGGATGGGTGACCGTTTGTGTGCCTTGGCTTCAGTACAGTCCCCAGTTCACCCAGCTGTAAATGGGATACCTGCCCTCTTCAGGGTCAGGTAAGGTAAAGCGGAAGGGAGAGGAGATGGGCGCCGCCCTCAATATGCTGGCCCCTAGAGAAGCTGAGGTCTCTGATGCCTCGCTCCCCTACAACCACATAGTTTATGGGACACCTTTACCTTGACCCTATTCCCAGCACATGCAGGAGGAAGGAAGGGTGCTTTCACTCACTGACCTGAGGCTGGTCAGGGTCGTAGTCGCTGACCACAGGGAAGCCATTGTGCATCTCCTTCTTCAGCACATCCACAATGTGACCCACACTCTCCTCCAGCCTGAAGACGGTGACTGGGTGACTCATCACCTCCCTGTCAGCACACATCACACACCATATCTATTCTCTGTGTTCGTCACCTCCCTGTCAGCACACATCACACACCAGATGTATCTAGTCTCTGTGGTCATCACCTCCCTGTCAGCACACATCATACACCAGATGTATCCAGTCTATGTGGTCATCACTGTTGAAGGGTTCAAATCTGGAGCAAATCTTGTCAATTTTGCTGTCTTGATCTAGGCTAGCATACAAGCCTGCTGTACTCAACGCGCTTGTCTCATGTAACATAAGCTTTGCCGTCTTTATGGTCATCCACCTCTTAGGCCTAGTACTACTACTCTGACCAACTGACCTAAGGCCTTCTGCATGAGCCTGCGATGGTTTGAGACACAGTGGTGGGGGGAGGGTGGAAAAAAAAGGAGGGTGTGGGGGTACAAGGAAGGGGCGTGCTAATTGTAGCTGTGGACTGACATGCGGGATAAGTGTGCTGTGGTGTCCTACCTCCAGCCACTACTGGCCAACTCTTCAGCAAAAGAAGGGTATATGTATGATGACTGCATGAGATGTTTTCAGAGTATTTGTACACAAGGCCTTGGCTTAAACTCTTATCCCAAGGGCTTGTAGGGGAACAGAGTCAAAACCAATATTTCACTTGAGGAGGACAAAAAACAAACAAACCCCAAACAAAAAACAACAACTTGAGGAAGACAAGTCACATCAAACAGAACATTCAGGGACAACTCAAACCTGCACCATCTAAAAGAAAAAAAGCCCAAAAAACCACACCCTGCACCATCTCATACAGCCAGTTCCCAATTCCATCATTAGTCACCCTGCCATCCCACTCCCTGCATCCCCATTCCCCTGTGGTAATTATGACGTCAGCCTGTACAGGTAACCCTCTGCTGGACATACCATAAAAGAATCAATAAATAAATAAAACAAAAAATACCTGGCGTGTTTGGTGGCAGTCAGGGCTGGAGGCTCCCAGTCCAGGATAGGCACACTGGCCAGGTGAATGTGCATGTCATAGATGCCGTGCTGGGGAAAATATCCATACAGATATGTGAGTACAGGCATACTAGTAGGCATCCATTAATCTTGGAAGACTATGGAGTTGCGCTCTAGGCTCTAGAGTGCAAAGCCAGGGTAAGTAAGTAAGTATGGAGGGCAAGCTGTTACTCATGCTGCAGACCCCCCATAGTATAGACATGAAGACTTCCATTCAACAATGACTGAAAACCACAAATAGATATGCACAGATCTAGATATAAATATGTGTAGACCTGTACACAGACACAGAGAGATACATGTACACACACATGCATGCATAACACAGCTAGATGGGTCAAATATAGCCAAACTGGTCAATATCATCCTGTAGCTAGAATTTTTTCAGTACCAGAATGGTTAAGAGTTCCAAATAAATAGTATGTTCACCTTTTTCAACAAGTTACTATCACAAAATGACAAACAGCACTGTTACTGTATACTTTACAACTTCTGCTTTTGTTTTAGGGGAACTCTCTTCTCCACTCCCCTCTTCCTAGTGACCCTCACTACTTGGGTGGATAGGCATTCCTAGGACAAATATAGGAGAAAGCTAACCCAACTTTCACCTCCCCCCAAAAAAAGGAAAATACTACCAAGCCAAGAAGGACCCCAAGACTAAAAGGTAAAAAGACAAAGGTGTCCCATAACCTATGTGGTTGTAGGGAAGTGAGGCATCAGAGACCTTAGCTTCTCCAGGGGCCAGCATATTGAGGGCGGCGCCCATCTCCTCTCCCTCGCTGCTTTACCTTCCCTGACCCTAAAGAGGGCAGGTACCCATTTACAGCTGGGTGAACTGGGGGACTGTACTGAAGCCAAGGTGCGCAAATGGTCACCCATCCAAATGGTAACCGAGCTTGATGCTGCTTAACCTTAGCTTGGGGAAAGTGAGTGCACTGACCACTGAGCTATCCTGTTCCCACCCCAAGACTACAGGAAAATACATGTCCAGCATTGTTTGTTAAGGATGGCTGAGTGTGAAGAACACGGCCTACCTCACAGCCCAGCTTCTTGCCCACAAAGTCTCCCATCCACTTGGCGCAGATGAGGGCGATCATGATGCACAGCCCCAGAGAGATGTTGCCTGTGGCCTCCATCACGATCACAGTCAGGCTGACCGTCATCCGCACAATGCCCCCTGTACACAGCAGAGGTAGAAACAATAAGAAACATGAACAACTCTGGACTTATGTTATTACCATTATGCACACAATGCCCCCTGAATACAGGACAGACAGACAGAAACTATGACAACACTGGACTTATGATATCACCATCATGAACATAATGCCTGAAAACAGGACAGACAGAAACAATAATAATACTGGACTTATGATATCACCATCATGCACACAATGCCCCCTGAATACAGGACAGACAGAAACTATGACAGCACTGGACTCCTGATATTACCATTATGAACATAATGCCTGAAAACAGGACAGACAGACAGAAACTATGACAGCACTGGACTCCTGATATTACCATTATGAACATAATGCCTGAAAACAGGACAGACAGACAGAAACTATGACAGCACTGGACTCCTGATATTACCATTATGAACATAATGCCTGAACACAGGACAGACAGAAACAATAAGAAACAATAACAACACTGGACTTCTGACATTACCATCATGAACATAATTCTGAAAACAGGACAGACAGAAACAATAAGAAACAATATCAACACTGGACTTATGATATCACCATCAGGCACAAAAGTCCTTCAGATGAGACCATAAACCGAGGCCACATGTGCGAACCCATGCACAACATCTTGCGCACATGTTAAAACCTGTTCCGCTTTTTGAAAGAGTAGGCCACTGCATGCTGGTGAGAACAGATGACAACATTTACAAAACTGCATAAACACAGGGACAGGATGTAAAAAAACACACAAGTGCTTGTTCCATTATCCTTGATATAAAAGAATAGATAAAAAAAACAACTGTATTTTGTTTACAACGATGACAGGCATGACAGCATAGTTACTGTCTTACGATTAAAAAAAAACCATATTTAATATAAATTTAAAAAACTAATATTAAAAGAAGAAAAGAAGTAAAAATGAAGAAAGACCATACCTAGCTGAGCAGCAGCCCCGATCAGTGCGTATTTCCCTGGATCAACCTGAAACTGGAATCAGATACAGCACAGGTCACACACGTGAACTGCCTTTTTCTTTTCTTTTTCTTGGGTTTTCTTTTGGGTTGTTTTTTTTTTTTTACTGTGGCTAAGTGCATGTCAAAACTTGTAACATGATCTTTTTTCTTCCTCATTCTCTCTCTCTCCACACACACACACATTTCCCCAGCCCCCCCCCCCCCCCCCCCCACACACACCACACACATCCATCACCTCCCCACATCCCCACCCATCCCCCACCCCCCCACCCCCAAATCCACACACACACACACAGAAAGCCAAACCTACAACACATCAAACACCAAACATATCTAAAATCCCCAAGTCCAAACTTTCAAGGGCATACGGCCAAGGTCCCTCACAGCTGTCAGTTCCCCCCACTTTCACCTCCTCTCAGCTGCTAATTAATCCATCCCATACCAGCCCACTTCTGTAAAGGGCCAGCATATTGAGGGTGGTGGCGATCTCTTCTCCCTCGCTGCTTTACCTTCCCTGTCCTGAAAGAGGGCAGGAACCCATTAAAAAAAAAAAATCCCAGCCCAGATGGGGGGCCAGCTGGTGCTAATTATAGCAGGACCTGACCACAATTGGACTAGGTAAAAGGAGAGGGTCACTAAATATGACATTCTTGACTGAGAGATGTTGGAATTGTGCGCTGTGCCCATCCTCCTACCTTGGGCACATACTGGAACCCCATGCCCACCAGCCTGCCCCAGCCGGCCCCGATCAGCAGGCTGGGGATGAAGAGACCACTGGGCACGCTCAGCCCGTAAGTCCACAGGGCCAGGAAGAAGTACAGCACCGTGTAGGCTGCCAGCGTCACCGCCTGGTAAGACCCTGTCAGCCCCAAAATGTCACATCATTAACGATAGAAGGTAGAAAGGTAAAGGTGTCCCATAACCTGTGTGGTCATAGGGGAGAGAGGCATCAGAGACCTCAGCTTCTCAAGGGGCTTGCATATTGAGGGCGGCGTCCATCTCCTCTCCCTCGCTGCTTTACCTTCCCTGACCCTAAAGAGGGCACATACCCATTTACAGCTGGGTGAAGTGGGGGACTGTACTAAAGCCAAGGTGTGCAAATGGTCACTTGGTAACCACACTTGATGCTGCTTAACCCTCTTGCATTTGGATTCTCTGAACACAAACTGCCCCTAGATTTCACATTCCATCACAAAATCAGGTCAGGCACACATGCTCACTCGCCTTTTTCTCCTTCTAAGTACATACCAGCAGCTATAATTACTTCCAGACTCTCAGCAGGATTTGTACCTCTGGCCTGATTGAGCTTTGACATGTGTGGTAGCAATTAGTGATGGTCACTGCCTGATGGAAAACTACTGTGTGTAAATCCTGGCAAATCCCGGTTCGGGGTTTCAGGGGGACAATTATTCAATCGCAGCAAATCCCAGTTCGGGACTAAAAAGGTTAACTTTGACTTGGAGAAAGTGAGTGGTCTGACCACTTAGCTATCCTGCCCCCAATACATATAATATATATATATTTATTAAAAGAGAGAAAATGTCCTCACCCAGGGGTTCATGAAAGAGGCTTTTGACACTGGACTCGGGAGTATCAAAAAACAGTTTAGTGGTGGCGCTGTCATACCCATCGGGGCAGAAAAACTGCAACAGAAAAACAACAAAAACAGGTCAATGAAACATGAGCATTTCTCAAAACACAGCATACATGTCAGCAAACTACTTTTAAGAAACCCTGTGGTCATTCCCACCAGCTCTCACTTATCTAAAATCAGCAAACCTTACAAGCAAGTCAGCCAGAAGAATGAAGAAAAACCAAACCAGAAAAAAAAAGAGAGACAAACCAAGGTTGTCCCAAGCTAAACACTTTGCCAATGATCAATTTCAGCAAAGTACAAAGCCTACATCAAAATTTTGATGCTTTGAAATATGTTGAGACTGCTTCGATTACTGGCAAGCTCTGAGCAATAACAACCGGTTTTCTTGAAGAAAAGAGAACACAAAAATTCCTCTGAAATCAGAGTATGGCTGCCTGTATTGCATGTCACTTGAAAACAGCCAGGCACACCAAACTTTTCATCCAGTGTGTACATACTTGTCTCATAGTGATTCCCTGGTGTGAACTGAATCAGTCAGACAGAAGGCATATTCCTCCTGGGTGACCCCTAGGGTGCTTAACCTGGGGGAATGCTCAACACCACCAATAATAACAACAAAGATAACCCTCAAAAGTCATGTTACTCAGTGTATTTACCATCAATGATAAAGTTCAAGGCTGGTATGTTCAATGTTGAGGAGAAAGACAATGATTCATTTTGCTTTCAAGTAGGGGGAGAGATGTCGTGTTGTAATCAAAAGTAATACCGGAAGTATCTTCATTGAAGAAGTCGTACAAACACTATCATCTTAAGGCATCCCAGAATGCTCATGGGGAACGACAAAGGAACAACGCATCATCTCAATAACTCCACTTGCACTGTCTGATTTCTATCCAGCACAGAACAAACGTAAAAGGAATGACCACAACTGACTCTACAGAGGACTCTTTACTCTTTTCCTTTATCAAATCTTTTTTTTTCTTCTTATCTTTACAACAATCAAAAGAAAATTTGAAAAAAATCCAAAGGTAACCAAAGACCAGGTACAAAGCAGAGAGAGAAAAGCAGCCACACCTGTACGTGCATGGAGGAGTTTTCACTCATGGGTTTGCAGTCGTTGTTGACGTAGATGGAGATGTAGCCCACTGTTGCCGTCACGATGGCCACCATGATGGCTTCGAAGATCTGGATGAAGCGACCGTACATGTACCTGCAGCCACACAATGACAGAGGTTCAACATGGAGCGATGACTGAGTTGCCTTCTCTCTCTCTCTCTCTTCTCTCTCTCACCTCTACTCACCACCCCACCCTCTCCTTTTTCTCTCTCAAAATAAGGGCTGGATGACTAAAAAGTATTTGAGTACTTATTATCTAGCCGTTGAAAAATAAAGATTATTCATTCAAAGATTACTGTCACACATACAATCATCAAATAGAAAAAAAGACTGAACATTAACTGGTGATAAAACATCTCTCTTTCTCTTACACATTATGCACGCACGCATGCACACACGCACGCACGCACACAACACATACATATACAGAACAAGAGAAAAAAAAACGAAAAAAAAATCCATAAAAACAGAAAGACTGGAGAGAAATAGATGGAAACAAACATGAAGAAAGAAAGAGAGAGAGAAGAGAAAGAGAAGAGAGAGAGAGAGAGAGAGAGAGAGAGAGAGAGAGAGAGAGAGAGAGAGAGAGAGAGAGAGAGACAGAGAGAGAGAAAAGAACAAGAGAGAGACGAACGAAAGAAGAAACAAAGACAACACAGACCAGACAAAGGCACAGCTTACTTGTTGCGATACAGGGTCAGCTTCTGATTGATCGCGATGAAAAATGCCCCTGAAATCCCCCCTGAAACAACACACAAACGATGAAAAATGCCCCTGAAATACCCCCTGAAACAACACACATAACAATGAAAAATGCCCCTGAAATCCCCCTGAAACAACACACATGAACAACTGAAAAATTGCCCCTGAAATCCCCCCTGAAACAACACACATAATGATGAAAATGCCCCTGAAACCCCCTGAAACAACACACATAACGATGAAAAATGCCCCTGAAAGCCCCCCTGAAACAACACACATAAATGAAAAATGCCCCTGAAACTGAAAAACTCACAGTAACAGAAAAATCTATAAAAATAAATAAAAATACTAAATTCCACATTGTAAAATGCTTTTTATCATACATACATGTGGAAATTTAGCAGAAAAAAATTAAAATTAAATTCCTGTTAAAAGGTCAAAAAACCAACATTGTTTAGCCCTGATTTTTATGGCCCCAACACAAAATACAACTGATGACTTATCTATGATTTTCATGTGCAGCATCACTATATGTGTGTCTCTATGCATGTGAATGTTGTTGTAACTTGTATGTGAATGTGTCTGCATGTGTACTATGTGTCCGAAGAACTACCAGTCAAAGTCAGTGTATACACTTATCAGCTTTAAGGCAATTACAAAACTGAAATATTCTAATTATATATCAAAAAGAATATTTTTTGTATAAATTATATAATTCAAATAAAATTACAAAGCACTCATGCATGCTGTAGGGTGAGTATCAATGTTTGTATGTTTAAATTGTTTGATCAATTATAAACTTTCTTCACTTAAAAAAAAAGAATTTATTTATCTAGCATGTATTTAAATGTATGCATGGTACATAGATAACAATAACAAAAGCTTAACATTCCACAACTCACACACAATACAAATACAACAAGAAAAAGGCCAAACAAACAACACTCCTTGTTTGTGACAGCAAATATATAATATAATTTACACAATATAGCTATGTCATGGGGATACAGGTGCTCTGTACACATCACACACACACAACAACAAACAAACAGCAAGCACATAAGTCACACACAATACAAATGACACAAAAAACCAACAACAAAACACTTGGACAGCAAACAAAACATAAATATAATATACATAATATATATAATACACACACACAACAGTCACACACACTACACACACACAACACCACACACACACACACACACACACACACACACACACACACACAGGGGACGGGATAGCCTGGTGGTTTGCAATGCGCATTGCACTTGTGATCTGCTGACCGGCTCGAATCTGTTCAAGAGGATTTTTCCTTGGAGTTCACATCAGTGTTGACTCCACTCCACCCAAAAGTCCTTCAAATGAGACTATAAACTTAAGTCCTGTGTGCAATGCAGGTAGAACATCTTGCCACATGCTAAAACCATTCGCTTTTCGGAAGAGTAAGGCCATTGTGCTGGTGAGAACTGGATGACAAAATTTACAAAACTGCATGCAATGTGGGACTGGATGTAAAAAAGCACATGAGGCTTGTTCCATTATCCTCAAAAAAAAAGAATAAATAAATAAATAAAAGATACACATAATCAACATACAATATACAGAGACTTACCTAAACATCCCATAACAGCAAAAATACCAATTTCCCATATCTGGTATGTCATGTTCTGAAACAGATCATTCATATATACATTCATTGATTTTGGAGTTAACGTATACAATGAAAAAATCTGCAACATAAAAAAAAATCTGCAACCACTAATCACACCTGCCTGCGTGGTTGTGTGGAGAGAGAGTGTGCTGTGCGTGTGTGTGTGTGAGTGTGAGGGTGTGTGTGTGTGTGTGTGTGTGTGTGTGTGTGTGTGTGTGTGTGTGTGTGTGTGTGTGTGTGTGTGTGTGTGTGAGGTAGGAAGAGTGTGCATGTGTGTGTGTGATGTGTGTGCATGTGCGTGTGTGCGGTGGTGCACGCACGTGCATGCATGTGTGTGTGTGTGTGTGTGTGTGTGTGTGTGTTGTGTGTGTGTGTGTGTGTGTGTGTTGTGTGTGTGTGTGTGTGTGTGTGTGTGAGTGTGTTGTGAGGAGAGAGAGAAAAGAGTGTGCATGTGTGTGTGTGAGGTGTGCATGTGCGTGTGGGGGGTGATGATGTGTGTGTGTGTGGTGTGTGTGTGTGTGCATGCATGCGATGTGTTGTGTTTGTGTATGCATGTGTGTTTGTGTATATATATATTTATGTATGAGTGCATGTACATGTGCATGCATGTGAATTTTTATATACCATATTACATTGCGTTGTATACTGACTTCTCAATCATGTCAGATTTTCTCTACAAGAAATTCTGGCTTTTGTCCCCTGAGGAGTCTGCACTGAACTAACAAGGACCTAAACAGTGTCCACAGCTGTCAGTCAGTTTCCCCCTCTTTCAGCTCCTCTCAGCTGCTATCCATTCCATCCCAGCTGGTGCTAATCCTAGCAAAAACAGACCGCGCACTTGGACTTGATAGAAGGAAGGGGCTAATTTCAGCACTGGGCCCTGGACCCAGGACTGAGTAATGCTGGATTTGCATGTTGAGTGCTCCACTCTTGATTCTTAGACTCGGGAGACCACCGCCCATGACAGCGCCAATACTCTCACTATCTATCCCTCCCCGTGCTATCCCTGTCCTGTTCTCACGTTGAATTCCCCAAAGTTGATCAGCCCAGGGCTGGACAGCTGCCAGGGATCCCCCTTGATGTAGCTCCGCCACACGTTGAGGGTGAAGGTGGAATGATGGCCGAGAAAAACTGAAACAGTACAACAGCCAGTTTCATGATATAATACATGGAATTTATACATCTTGTACAGGGTGGACGTTTGCGCCTTGGCTTCAGTACAGTCCCCCCCCCCCCCCCCCCCCCAGTTCACCCTGCTGTAAATGGGTACCTGCCCTCTTCAGGGACAGGGAGGGTAAAACAGCAAGGGAGAGGAGATGGGTGCCACCCTCAATGTACTGGCCCCTAGAGAAGCTGAGGTCTCTGATGCCTCGCTCCTCTAGAACCACATTGTGGACACCTTTACCTTTTTATCTTTATATCTTGTAAAAACAAATCAAAGCGCTTGCATTCGACCTAAACAACATGCAAGCAGCTAATAACAATTAATACTTTGTGGTCAGAAAACTATAACACGCTGCTTCTGGAAACTGGAATAACCCCCCCTTCCCTCCCTGAAGAATGGTTGATACTCCAGGCTGTCATCTGTCAGTCATCTCAAACTCAACTTTTTCAATTATTGTATCTGCTCTATGTCTTCACGATTCTGCTAAAATATTGAAAAAAAAAAACCAGAATCAGCGACTGTAAAACTTCTTTCTAAGAGGTTGATGAACACACACACATACCCCCCCCACACACACACACACAACACACACCAGACACACACAGAGTTAACCCCCTTCCCCACTTCCAAAACTCCTCCTACCCCCACCCCCCTCCCCCACATACACTCACACTCACATACATTTCTTTTCCCTTTTAAAAAAAAAAGAATGTCTAATATCACATTTTGTGAAAAGACATAAATGAATCGAACACACACACTCAAACAGACACACACACACACACACTCCCCCCCCCCCCCCCCCCCCCCCACATCCCCCCCCCCAAACACACACACACACAACCCCCTTTCTCTTCCCCCCACACCCAGACACACTCACAATTCTCCAGGTGAGGCCCTGGTTCCAGAAGGATGCCCCCTCCTCCAGGCTGAAGAGCATGCCCCCCACCGGTGCTCCAAAGGCCGCCGCCACTCCCGCTGCTGCTCCACCTGACACAAAGTCTCGCTTCTCCTGGTCCGTCCTGAAGTAGTCAAAAATCTGGGAAAAGAAAGAGAGAGAGAGAGAGAGAGATAAGAAAATCCCTATATCAGTTATCATATCAGTTTGGTTATTCTGTATTTTCTGCTAAAGATATGAGGTCTGAAAATGTATACATGTTTGTCCGTAATGTTTAACGATGACCTCCAAAACAGCAGAGGAGGCAGCTGCTGTTTCGGAAACTGGGAAGAAATTTGATTTGCCTTGCCCACAGTACATCCCTACTCTCTTGGCTAAGTGGGCATACAGACAGTCAGCATTGGAGATGTTCTCTATAGGCCAACTAGCTCCCTGGGCTGCAGTACATATGGGATGTGCAAGTCAAGCCTCCTAGACAGAGGTCATAGTCGATCATTAAAGACTAAGCTGTAATAAAGAATTCCATGAGTGAGAAAGCCATTGATCATACAGCCTCTCACTTTGTTGTTGCCCCCAGCATCAATGGTTTAGTCAAGAACTGTGATAAAGCCCAGGCCCACAGACTTACCCTCAAATCAAACCCCAGAGTTTGTGGATCGGCCCTGGGACACTCCAGCTGCCACCACAGGCCCCTGAATGAATCATGGGACCCTCCTGCAAGGCAAAGCAAGGCAACAGTTAAACTTGCACCTGAAAAAAATTCTGGGAAAACAAAACAAAAAATGAAAAGGAAGAACACGAAAAGCATGATAATTTATTTATTTATCTATTAATTTATTTACTTATCTCTTCTTCTTTCTTTCTTCTTCTTTCTTTTATTCCAGGTATAATAAAGTAAGCACTCTTTTTTTTTTTACATCCAGTCCCCATGTATATGCAGTTTGTCAATTTTGTCATCCTTTCCCACCGGCACACAATGGCCTACTCTTCTGAAAAGTGGAACAGAATTTGATGTGTGCGCAAGATGTTCTGCTGGGTTTGCGCATGGGACCTTGGTTTATAGTCTCATCCGAAAGACTTTTTGGGGGAGTGGAGTCGGCACTGATGTTAACTCCAGGGTAATGACATATAGAAACTGTTGCTGGCCTCTAGTCTTGAAGACAGTTAACACTATACTCATCTTCTTGCCAGCAAGGTCTACTTGTAGTTTTAATTTTTCTTTAAAAAAATCTGAATCACAAAAATTATGTCCATCACTAAACACATGAAATCAAGCCCTAAAGAGTCTGTTTCTATTCTTACTATCACGTATGCACTCACTTTACACATATAGGTGCTTTGAAAATACAAATGACCTTTGAAGTCAGAGTATGGCTGCCTTTATGGTTAGGTACTTGAAAACAGTCATACACATAAACTTCTCAATCAGTGTGCAATTTCAGTCTCACAGAGATTCCCAGGTGGGATGAGTGAGTCAGAGTGCACATTCTGGGTGACCTAAGAGTGTTAAGCTGGGGTACGCACAACAACAACAAAACAAACTGTAACAATTGAGAGACTGGCTTCAATGCTCTGCAATCAGTGATTCTTGCGCTATCTGCTGGAATAGTTCTGCGCCCAAAAATATTCTTTCATCATTTTTTAACTCACTTGGGAGGCCAGTTCTCTCCCTTGCATTTTTCCCCATGGATGGCCCATTTGTAATGGTTGTAAAAAAAATAATAAAAAATACAAAACTCATAGAAAGAAAATGAAATTCTCTAAGCTTATGATAACATGCTGGGTTAGTACATACTAAAAGATTGAAGCCCCCTCTTTAATACTTAAGCTTTGACAAGGATGAAGGAAATACCCTGAATTTTGTACTCCGTGTCACTACTCCTGTCCCCATATCTCTGCAACGGCAAACAAAGAGTTCAGAAAACATGGAATCAACTGACAACGCTCTGCATTCAACCTTGGATAGGCTCACAAAGCTAGTTAAGCTGCACTAGTCATAGTATCAATGCGGCCGCCACGTGAAAAATCTGCAATCAGCAAATCCGTTGTAGCGGACGGCGTCCTCTAAGAGTTAATATGCATGCCTGTATTCATCCAATTCATAAAAAAAACAAACACCCAAAACAACAAGTACATGTGTTTCTTTACTTCTAAGTGCTTAGAATTTACTTGTAACTGCCCTTCAGGGGATGATTAATTAAAGTGTTTTTGATTGACTTGACTTGACTTGACTTGACTTGACTTGACCTGCTTACCCTTTTCCCACAGCCAGTCCTCCAACCACAGCGCAGATGACGCCGATGACTTTGGCGAAGAGAGTCTTGATGCGCACCACTCGGGGCACCTTCACTCCGTTCAGGTAACACTTGATCTGTGGGATGCCACTGCCCGCTGCACAGGGCTGTGGAGAGAACAAGAAACTGTGAATGAAAGAAAGGAAGGATGGGGGTGGGGGTGGGGGGGGGAAGAAAGAGAAATAGCCTCACATGTCATCACAACTTCACTACTGAAAAAAATGTCAAAGTGAAATAATAATAATAATGAAAAAAAATGATGATGATGAAATAATAATAATAAAATGATAATAATAATAATGGTACAACAACAAATAATAATGATGATAAAAATAAATATATAATATGAATTTATACAGCACTAAATTCAAAAAAAAAACAAAGCACTTGCATTCAACCTTTCTTACAATTGCAACCAATGACAATTGAGAGTTTTAACAAATTCAAATAATCACTAACAGAGAGTGGTGGAGAAAAACAAGCGCAGAATTAATCAAGCAGAACTCTTTTTAACACACACAATTTTACAGCACTCATTTATTATATTAAAGACCATACAATCACACTCATATCACAAGACTCATGAACTGCCAAGTATCTTACGGGAGTACAAAAATAAAAACGGTGTCTGGTGGAACATCACAGAAATATGTCTTAAAGGAATCTGCTGTAAAAAAAACTTACTTTTTAATGTCCAAAACATAGCCCAGGCCAAAAACTGTGTCAGTTATTGATATCAGCTCATTGCCAAAACCTACACTAAACTTTTGTTACTTTGTAAAATGTAGTGTTGAGATTGCCTTCAGCCATGGCAAGCTCCTGACATAACCTGCACTCTCCTTTAAAGGAGAAAAATCCTCTAAACTTGAAGTATGGCTGCCTATATGGCGAGGTACTTGAAAACAGTAATACATGCAAACTTCTCATTCAGCGTGCAATTTCAATCTCACAGTGATTCCCAGGTGGGACGATGAGTGAGTCCGAGTGCACATTCTGGGTAACCCCCAGAGTGTTAAGCTGGGGAAACACACAACAACAACAACAACAACAACAACGACATGTCCTAAACATCTTCAGCAACACAATCAAAGCAGATATCCCTTACCAGAACATCACAAACCAAGAAGCTCCCTTGCCTTTAACCCAACGGATGCAACAAGTACGGTAAGAATGCTCAGTGAGTAGCCTGGTGAGCATCACTGTTTCCAAGGTGAACAGAACAGAGAGACAGGAGACAGGAGAAAGGAGAAAAGAATAGATAGATTGCCACACCTACCTCTATGACGGCCACAAGGAAGGAGGCGATCAGCACACAGGCAGCATTGTAACCCACCCAGATCAGGAGAGGGATGTACATGCAGTCATTCTCCACACAGTAGTTCACGTCTATCGCCAGGTTAAAGAGTTTTTCTCTTCCAAGCATTTGTATGCACGAAGACATAGAAAGCAACAATGATTAACAAAAACACCAACCTCTCCCTCACTCCCCCCTGTGTGTGTGTGTGTGTGTGTGTGTGTGTGTTTGTTCCTGTGTTCGTGCATGCATGCATGCATGCATGCATGCTTGTGTGTGTGTGTGTGTGTGTG
The DNA here is from genome assembly GCA_030674155.1 of Stramonita haemastoma. Lineage (NCBI taxonomy): Eukaryota > Metazoa > Mollusca > Gastropoda > Neogastropoda > Muricidae > Stramonita > Stramonita haemastoma. Next base: position 57,275,611 of record CM060316.1, on the reverse strand, counting down.
TGTGTGTGTGTGTGTGTGTGTGTGTGTGTGTGTGTGTGTGTGTGTGTGTGTGTGTGTGTGTGTGGTTGGTGTGTGCATGAGAAATCATTTAAGTCTTTCTGGAAAAAAGGCAGGAGAATGGACCAAAATAGAAGAAAATAGACAAGAAGGAGGTTACGAGAAGAAAAAAAAAAAACCAAGGCAAAAAACAAAGACAGGGATAGAAAACAGGGAATTCCTAGCACAGAATTTCCAGAAAGTGGGGATGCTGTATATATCTATATCTATATCTCTCTCTCTATATATATACATATATATGTATATACTGACAGGCCCCTGGGACCCCCATGGAGAAGCAGACAAGGAAGGATACATGTTTTGATGGAGTTGTACTTGATTTCAGATCCTCTCTCCACGCACAGATCGATGAAAGCGGCGATGCTGCCAGTGAAGACTCCCACCAGGAACGCCACCAGCCACCGGCAGAAGCTGATCTTGTTGAAATGCTGCATGAATAGGACACGCCCCCAAAAACTCATCAGGTAAAAAGGATGCACTGAAATGCACCTACAGATTTTGGCTGAACACAGACTTTAAATCTGTGTCTGCATGTGTGTGTGTGTGTGTGTGTTGTGTGTGTGTGTGTGTGTGTGTGTGTGTGTGTGTGTGTGTGTGTGTGTGTGTGTGTGTTGTGTGTGTGCACACATGTATCACATACACACATATGCACACACAATGCACACATACACACACACACACACACACACACACACACACACACACACACACACACACACACATACACACACACGCACACACATACACACACACTACACGCAGCAAGATAGAATCTCTAGAACAGAGAATGACAAACCAGAGTAGATGGACAGAGAGAAAGACACTGTGACAGAGAGTTACTAAGATAAAAAAAGTATTTAAAAAAAAGGCAATTAAACTGGCAAACAGACAGACAGACAGACACAAAAGACAGAGACAGACAGAGAGATGGACTTAGACAAGACAGACAGACAGACAGACAGACAGGTAGGAAAGCAAGCAGACAACCAATCAGCATGACAGATTGAAAAGAAACCAAAAGCAGATTGCCAAACAAGAGACAAACTATGGAACAGAAAGACATTGGATCCATTTCACTCCCAGAGAACAAGATATAAAAACAAACCTAACATGTATATAATACACAGAAAAAAATAACCCCCCCCTAAAAAAAAAAAAAAAATCTGAAGAGACTCACCCAAGAACTGGCATTTTCAGAGGCCTCCTTTGCTTGGATGCAGTTTTCTATGGCATCGTAGTCCAAACTCTAGAAACAGGTAGCAAAGACTTCTATAGATATAAGTATATATATCTCATGACATTATTATTCAGTTTTAAAACAAAAACAAAAATTCCAGAAATGAAAAAAAAACACCAATCAAGAACATATGAGTTCTGATTCTGAAGAAGTCACTGTTTACAATGTATTGTGACACATAGAAACAAAATAACAAAAACAGCTGTTTTAGATCAGGTCATATCATTCCACAAAAGTGTGTCAATTGAAGGTCTATTCAAATGAAAACTGCATTCTTTTAATAAACATGATCTACAAAGTGTGAGTGTGTGCATGCATGTTTGTGTACAATCAAATAAGTTTAGAATATTTATTGTTACTGATTGCTTGTGTGTTGTATAGGCCAAATGCAAGCGCTTTGCTTTGCTTTTGCAAGATATAGCGTTATATATATATACATTTAATGTATTATTATCATTATTAAAGCAAAACTCTGTCACTTTCCAAACAACAGCAAAGCAAAATTTGCATCACATGATATGATAGTTGATACATGTGCTGAATGAAAGAATGAAAGAAATGAGAGAAACTTCCAACACAACACCTGATAGTCATCCACATTTGACAGGGCTTCTGAAGTTCTACAGTAAACAATCAAAGAAGAAGAAGAAGACAGAAGAAAAGGAGAAGGAAAAGAAGAGGAGGAGGAGGAGGA
>CM060316.1:57251123-57268623 GCA_030674155.1 Stramonita haemastoma | reverse complement strand
ACATGTATGGACTGTGTTTAACTTTAACTTAAAGTGTGTGTATCACACTGTGTATGTACATGTATACTCCATCATCCATGCATGCATACATCATTATGGTGTGCACATATATTGTGTGCTTGCATGATTACTGCTTGCGTCATCGCATACTTCATGATACTTGTCTCAGTGTGTGAGACTTATTTGTGTGTGTGTATGTGTGTGTGTGTGTGTGTGTGTGTGTGTGTGTGTGTGTGTGTGTGTGTGTGTGTGTGTGTGTGTACTTTGTCTCTTTTTGCGTGCTAATCTCTCACTGTGTGTGTTTTTTCCTTTATTTATTTTTTTTAATCCATCTCGCCCTATCTCAGAGATCTATCTTTATTCTTTGTATTTTTTTGTTAGTGTCTGTCAATGTGTCTCTCAGAATTTGGGATTAAAATCAACAATCAATTGAATCATGGATACATCACACACACAGTGACACACAGGCACACACACAGTGACAGACAGACAAAAAAACCCCATTCTCATGGGGACTGGATATAAAAAAAGCACATGAGTGCTTATTCCATTATCCTTGATATTTATAAAAGAATAAAAAAAAAAATACACACACATTACTCCTTCTCACACACACAGTGAGGAATTATTGCAGTGTGTTGGAAACTTACCTTGCTTCGTTTCTTAATTTTATCTAAGACATTTGCCAAGAATGACATGAGTCATGCCGCCGCTGTGGCCTAGTGGTTAGGGCGTTGTACTCGTAATCTAAAGGTTGCGGTTCGATCCCAGCTATTCCGCTATGGCGTTGTGCCCTTGGAAAAGGCACTTTACGGCTATTTCTCACCCCACCCAGGTGTAAAAGGGTACCAACCTTGTGTTGGGGTTAACCCTGCGATAGACTGCGTCCTATACAGGGGGATCTATGACTCTCAGTCGCTTAACGCCACAGAAACCGGATAAGCACCGGCCTGATGAGCCTTATGGCTCGGGACAGACTTTAACTTTTTAACTGACATGAGTCATGATTCCCTTTCATTATGCTCTTATAATTTCTGCACATTTATACAAGTTACAGCTAAGAAACAGTGAGAGCTAAACTCTAAATTTTAAGTCAGTTAGATAAATACGTTAGCTAACAGTAACACTGTCATGTTGTGTGTTTACTGAGGTGTAAAGAATTGCTAAATAACCAACTGATTAACATTTTCCGCCCAAACCAACAATAGAAACTGAAAGAGCCACTCAGCAAACAATGCACAACAAACCATGTAGTGAAGATGTGACATTGCATGTTGGTCTATCCCAAATATGCTATTCTTTGTCAAATGATTTTACCACATTATCTTCCCATTGAAATTTAAGTTTCAGTTAACTGTTAAGTTATAATCTATAGGTATCAACATGTCAGAGAAATCAGTTTTCAAAATTATTGAGTTTATTATAGGATGGTTAAAACTTAGAAACAAAATCATTCCTGCCTCATACTAGTTAAGGATATAATTAATAATAATAAATTCTTTGAAATGATATCAACATTTTTGCAAGAAAGATCATACTTATAGTATAATTTGTATGCACTAAAAGTCTATTGTTGTGTAACCTCATTGCTCACCCTCTTCTGTTTATATGTGCCAGATCGCCTGCAAAAAGTAAAACTGAATAAGCCATTATTGTTACACACACACAATGAAACAGACACACACATACACGCATGCACGCACACATGCTGCGATGCATGCATGCATGCACACCCACACATACACATGCACACGTCACATACGCTTGCATGCACACTCACTCACTCACTCACTCACTTACTCACTCACACACACACACACACACACACACACACACACACACACACACACACACACACACACACACACTTACACACTTACACACACACACACACACACACACACCACACACACACACACACACACACACACACACACCACACACCCACGGTTTGCATGCTCATAATATATCCACACATGCATGAGGCATAAGTGTTTGTTTGTTACATATGTAAATGTGGTAATACAATGCAGTGGCTTGCATTGCATTCATCAAACTGTTGCAACACCAAACTATTGCTTCACTGATCTAATGTGATGCTGTTTTAAAATATTTATATTGCTTACAGTGAATGGTACATCATTCATTTCTCATGATGATGAATTCATCCAGAGATTGATCTTATCATGCGCATGTATCCAAGCATCTATGCTTTGTTCATTTTTAAGGAGTGTTTAGTGTCTGTACCTGTTCACTCCAAACATATCAGTGCGAAAAAGCATTTTTGGGTCACTTTAGAATCGCTGCCTTCACAAGGATGTTGGTTCAAACAACATCCCCTCACCTCATACACAGGAGACCACACCAACTTTTCTGTTCATTTCAGAGTCTTCTTCAGAAATATGGAATTTCTATCCTGTTTGAAGTTCTGAGCAGCCCATCATTGTACGGATGTGCTTTCCTGGAATCCAGAGCATTAGATAGAATTTTGTATTCATGTTTATATATATGTCTAAATTGTAAATTTGACTATCACTAATTATTAATTATTTAGAATAGCTGTTTTTTTGTGTGTTTTTTAAAAGCAAGATGTAAATAGTAACTTTTAAATCTTATTAGTTATAAAGAAATCTCTCCAAAATCCTAGAAGATTGTCAGTTTGTTGGGGTGACAAGATGATAAAGATGTGATTGTGAGGCATTATGTTTGCTGCAGTCAAAGGGGAAACAAAACCAACAACCAACTTCCCCCCCCCCCCCACTTTCATGTATTGAACTTAGAGATTATATTTTCTTCTGTCATTATTGCACTTCTAACAGAAGATACCCTTGTAACTTAGCAGAATATGTTTGTCACTTGTTAGTTACATTACTTTTTAACAGAACACTGAACAGTGACAGAATCTCACCCTTGTTGGAATAGAATTTTATGCTAACAAAAGAAGTTTCTTAAACTTACCTCCAGCTTTATTTTTTCATGACAAATATAATCCCCCTCTTACTGTCTAAGAGAATATTTCTTCCTTTTTTTTTTGGTCGACAAATTTGTTGGGTATTTTATTAGTAAGAGTATATGAGTTAGATCTGATGCATCATTTCAATGTTTAGAACTCTCTTTCTTCCAATTATATTTTACTAGAAAATTGTTTGAGGGGAGGGGGGGGAGGAGACAATCAGACACAAACTCATTTCATTTAGTTGTCTTTTGTTGTGGAACTTTTGGTTTTCTTACTGTATGTTTTCATCGAAGTTGCATTTTAAAACAAAGTGGTGCTATCTGTTAGTTTATGTTGACTCTTATATAACATCTGACTTCCACTCCACAATTTTTTTTTCTGACAAATTACAATACACGATTTACAGTTTACACAGTAATTTTTAGTAGGGCTAGCAACTATCTCACATAACCAAAGTTCATCACAACGACAGGAACAAAGGGATGTGTGGAAAACAGCTTTGAGTTTGGTAACAGGCCAGTGCTAGTGATGTAACCAACTCTGTCTACGCCAGATGTAGGAGAATAGAGGTATAGCAGGGGCAGCACTTTGTGTGTGGCCGATTGATTAATCGATGGACAGATTCACAGGTTGGTGTTGGTAATGCTGAAAATGGACCACACCTGTATTGTTACTGTTAGGTAAAAGTCCGTTGATCCATGTAAAAATGAAACATGGTGTGCATATACATGATTTATGTGTGTTGATGTTCACTAAAGTATTTTGCTTTCTCTCTCCTCTGTTCTGGTGTTTTTTCCCCTGATGCCTAAATCGTGAAACACACACATGCATGCACACATGCATGACTTTGACTTTGATGCATGCATGCAAGCATGCATGCGCACTTGTTTGCTTGCACCATGCACACACACATGCACCACGCAGCACGCACATATCACGCAAGCACGCATGCACGACCACACCACACACACACACCACACACACACACACACACACACACACACACACACACACACAGCACACACACAACACGAGAAACACACCGGTTATAATGGTATATATATCATATGCTATAAATTATCTAATTTATTCATTTACCGTTTGATGTTTATTCCACTCTTGTTATAATCAAATTATGTCTGAGCAAGATCAAACCTGCCCAAATTACTGAACATTTTATCGAAAAACCCCTCTTTTTTTTTTTCCCTTTCCCTAAAATATTGGGGGGAAAAGGGAAATATTGATCAGAAGTGAGAAGGTTATATCATTTGGTTGCGAGAGACTGGGCTGACAGTATCAGTCAGTTCTGTGTAATCAGGCTAAGAGGATGTACTTGGAGCGCTTCCTAGGCTGACTGACCTCTTCAACTGAAGCTTTATACATGGGACTTGTGTACATGTACCAGTTGATAAACAAGGAAGTGAGATAGATGCGGATGCTGTATTTTGTCAGTCGACCAGACCCAGTCAGTTTCTGGTGTGAGGTCTTTTCTGTCGCAGCATATAGTACATTTATTTGGGTATGTGAAACCAAAAGTGAAAAAATAGACTTTGGTCAATATGCGCCGTATAATACGTTTATTGATGTGAAACCAAAAGTTAAAAAATAGAAGTTGGTCGATGTTGTTGTAAGAATAACTTTGATAACCACAGGGAGAGAGAGAGAGAGAGACTGTTTTGTAAGTTGTGATTGTATTTTTTTCTTCGCCCATTTCAAATGGATGGTGCATGTGGGACTTTTGATGATAAGCCAAGGTGTGGGGAAGGAAAACGTGTGCAGTTATGTTTTGAAGATGACATGCACAAAACCTCAGGGGAATCCATCAGTATAGGTCAACCAGACAAGTAAGTAGTTGTGAATGTAAAAAAAGAAAGAAAGAGAGAGAGAGAGAGAGAGAGAGAGAGAGAGAGAGAGAGAGAGAGAGAGAGAGAGAGAGAGAGAGAGAGAGAGAGCTGTGAGTTATTACAATGTCCAGTGACTTATGGAGAGTTTATTTTTTTTATTTCTGTGCTTCTCTGTTGTTTCATGTATTACATGTATGTGTGTGTGGTATTTAGTTTGTGGAGCTTTTATAGATCCTCTTTGTCTCTATCTGTCTATCTCTGTCTGTCTCTCTTGTGTCTTTTTCTTTGTCTCTGTCTGTCTGCGTCTTGTCTTGTCTGTCTGCCTGTTTGTCTGTCTGTCTCAGCAACAACAACAATAACAAGCATTTTTGCTTTGTCAAGACACAAATTTAAAATTAAACATGTAATACTATATTTATTTATCTATATATATTATAAAACTATATTTATATACTTAATATTATTATATATTATATAAACTTGGTCCTACCTTATATTGTATTTTAGTAACATGTCCACGTTACAAAAAGACAACATGGAGTCAGTCTTTTTTCTTAGTCACTGGTAGCAAAAACTCAAACAGACTCTTGTCTTTGTTCTCTCTGGCTTGATTTGGTTAGTCCAGGATAGTTTTACTTCATTTGAACCCCCCCCCCAAAAAAAAAAAAAAAAAAAGAAAAAAAAAAAGAGCCTTTATCCTCCCTGAACAGAGCCTTGTGAACAGAATCTATCAAGTGATGGAGATGAAGGTGTAAACAGGAAAGAAAATGATGAATGTACAAGGCAGCAGAATGGGCAACAAAAGCATTTTTTGTTGAGACCCACCAGGCTTTGGTACACGTCTGTGATATATAATAATTTTGTTGTTGTGCGTTCTCCAGCCTAACACTGTGGGAGTCACCCAGAATATGCACTCTGACTCACTCATCCCACCTGGGAATCACTGTGAGATTGAAATTGCACACTGAATGAGAAGTTTGCATGCATGACTGTTTTCAAATACATCACCATACAATATATTATATAATGATATAGAGAGAAGTTTGGTAACCCCCCCCCCCCCAAAAAACAAAAAACAAAAAAAAAAAATCAAAATATAAATGCTTTTCAGTGCAGTGCCCCTGTGACTTGTGTTGAGATTACGGGATGTCATGAGGAGAAGAAAAAGAGGAAGATAAAATTAATGATCTGTTAGAAAATATTTGATTTATCTGTAGTAAGTTGTGTTTCATAACACCTGTGGCTTTGTGAACAGAAAAAAAGAGGAACACATGAAGATATTATATGTATTATATTGTTTGGGCCCCTGCTGCCTTGCCTGTTGTGGCAAGTATTGATTTGAGGATTAGGGTGGGAAGGATCTGTTGTGGGGAGGAAGTATGCACAGTCACACCAGTGTTATTTTTGTAGTGTTTGGTTGGGGAAGATTGTAAGTCTTCTCCTTTTGCATCAAATCGCTCTCTGTATATATCTTGCTCCTCGTCTCTCTGTCGCTCTGCCTGTCTTCGCTGTCTCGCGTCTGTCTGCTTCTTCTGTCTGTCTGTTCTGCTCTTCCTCCCTCCTTCTCTCTCTCCTCCTCCTCTCTCCTCTTCTCTCTTCTCTCTCTCTCTCCTCTCTCTCTCCTCCTTCTCCCTCCCTCCTCCTCTCTCCTCCATCTCCTCCCCTCTTCCTCTCTCCCTCCCCCCTCTCCTCCATCCCCTCCTCTCTCTCCTCCCTCTCTCTCTTCCCCTCCTCTCTCATCTCCCTCTCTCTCCTCTCTCCTCCCTCTCCTCTCCTTCCCTCTCTCTCTCTCCCTCCCCTCTCTCCCTCTCTCTTTCACTCTTCCTCTCTCTCCTCTCTCTCTCTCCTCTCTCTCTCTCTCTCATCTCTCTCTCTCTCTCTCTCTCTCTCTCTCTCTCTCTCTCTCTCTCTCTCTCTCTCTCTCTCTCTGTGTCAGTGTAATATTCCTCAATTAAAAAAAAAAAGTTCATTTCATGAGTTTTGGTTGCATGTTAAGAACCAGATTTAAAAAAAACACCCAAACCTTTCTATATGAGAGAGAGAGAGAGAGAGAGAGAGAGAGAGAGAGAGGAGAGAGAGAGAGAGAGAGAGAGAGAGAGAGAGAGAGAGAGAGAGACTCTTCTAGCTAAGGACATCTTTATAGTATACTATACACATGTTGTTGAGTACAACACACTACACAGTTATAATATTATTCAATGTTTACTTGGTCATGGTTACTTACACTGCCATGCCTATCTATCAGATGTGTGCACACGTGTGTACTGTTTATCTGTGTGTGTGTGTGTGTGTGTGTTGTGTGTGTGTGTGTGGTGTGTGTGTGTGTGTGTGTGTGGTGTGTGTGTGTGTGTGTGTGTGTGTGTGTGTGTGTGTGTGTTCTTCAGTTTAACGCCCTTTACTTGATAGTGATATCAGATTGTTGTGTGTGTGTCTGTGTCTATGCGTGCGTACATGCGTGCGTGCGTGCGCACATGCTGTGTAGACAGACCTATACAACAACTGTGTGGCCAGTGTATGTTGTGAGTAGGTGAGACAAGTGAGACACGAAGGCTGACGTACGTGTGTGTGGTGTTATGACATGCTGTCACAGTCCTCTCCAGTCCCCGTCCACTGTGACCAGGTCAGCAACCAGGGACGTAGGCCTACCGGCAGTGATGCCGTCATGTCATCATCACACTTACTAACGCTGCCTCTCGTTTCCCTGTCCACTGTTGATTGATTGATTGAGGCCAGCTCGCAAAAGTCGGTCTGGTGCTACTTACTACCAGGTCTGAGGATGTCAGCCACCTGCAATAATAGCAGCATAACCCCCTCCCCCCCCCCCCACCACCCCTCAAGCAAGCAAAAACAAAAGCAAAACAAAACCGCCATTCTCCCCCTTCCGCCCCGAACAACAATAAACAAAACAAAAAGCACCCCCCCCCTCCCCCCGACACACATAGACACTGACACAGACACACAGTATCACACATGGACACAACACAGACACACAGACACACACACACGCACGCACGCACGCACGCACACACACACACACACACACACACACACACACAACACACACACACACACACACACACACACACACACACACACACTACACACAACGCGTTCACTCACGCGCGCGCATGCACACACGCACACACTTGAGTTATTGTATTGTGCGAGTTTTCCAAAGCCCCAAATGTTGCTTTGTTTTGTTGTTTTGGGGTGGTTTTGTTATTCTCTAGGTAATGCGCCCATTTTTCTGAGAATTCAAACATACATTGCGCGCGCACGGACGCACCACACACACACACACACCACACCACCACACACGCACGCACACACACACACACATCGCGCGCGCGCGCGCACACACACACACACACCCCATGGACAATTCATCTAAAGAAAGAAGTCATTGGTGTATGGTACAGTAGGGAAAGGATGGCATCATAGTTGACATCTTGTGGCAAAGCAGTCATTGTCCATTTTTAAAAGAAAGTAGCCTACTAATAGAGCAAGTCCGTGATAAAAGCACCGTATCATTCATAATCTTATATGGACCAGAGGATAGCTACATCTAAGAGGAAAGAAGAGTGCTTTAAGGTGTTATGGTAACAGATGAGAGAGAAAGAGAGAGCAGAGTCATAGAGTATGAAAAAAGTTTAGTAGAGCAAAAAAAGCAGTCATTGTCCATTTTAATTTTAACATATCCTATTGAAATAGCCTACTAATAGAGCAAGTTCGCGTTCTGATCATAAGTGTTATAATCACATTCAAACTGGTAAGAATCAATGATGATTGAGTGAATGGCGCTATAAGAGTACGGATGAGGATATAGCATACATTGATAGAAAAGAGAGATAGAGAGAGAGAGAGAGAGAGAGAGAGAGAGAGAGAGAGAGGAGAAAAGAGAGAGAGAGAGAGAGAGAGAGAAGAGTATCCATTATTGTAAGCATGTTTCCTTTATGACTCTAGAGAGCAGATGTGTGTGTGTTCCTTGTTGAGGCCTGTGTTCTATCTAATCCTGACAGTGGTCAAACTGTAAGCAAACACAGCGGAATGAGGAGCATACGCAGGAGGTCGGGCAGTGGGGGGTATGACATCATTGTTGTCAAACACAACAGGGCGAGAGGGGAGGGAGCTTAGCTTACATCAAGTCCACATGTCCAAAGTTTAGCTGCATGCACACCACACTACGTGTGTGATGAAAGGAGCAGTGCGGTGGGAAGAGGGCGTAGTAGCGTAGTGGTTAAAGCGTCCAACTCGTGGATCTGAAGTAAGTAACCGAGGGCGCAGGTTCGAGTGTCGGTTGAGATGTCCGTTTGTATTGTGGGGGGTTTTCTCCTGGAGTGAGTCAACATTGGTGCTGACTCTTCCAGTCTCCTCAAAGTCTTTAAGATGTGGCTGTAAAAAAAAAAAAAAAGAAGAGGTCCTGCTTGTGATCACTCGCAGAACATATTGGATACTCGTGGATTAAAACGTCTTGTCCCCCTACCTTTCATGGAAGAGCACGCTAAACAGCTAAGGCAGGTAGTGTCGGCATGGCAGCATGTGGCATGGATGACAAGGACATACCTAGCATGCACCCCGCTGGCCGGAGAGGGATAGGCTCTGCTAGATTCAACCTGCCCACGAACACGCTGGTTGGAAAATTGACTGCAGTGCCACGACTGTTGAGGAAGTTAAGAGAGAGGTGAAGTCCTGAAAATACTAAGTGTGATTGGACATTTTTTTTTAGATCTTAGGCAATAGAAAACTTGTTGTGTGTTTGTTTGTTTGAGCATTAGAAAGTATGATAATGTCATCTAAGTGTTAGAAAGATTAAAAAAAAAATCATAACAAGTGCATTGCTTTACTGCCTATGTTTATGTTTATGTTTTGTGAGGAGACTAGCAGATGATGAAAGAATAAAGACTTCAACCCAGATACCTTTCTTCAAATTGACATGAATTTATTAAGTCATAATCTCTCTTTCACTTAAAAAAAAACCCTTAGAATTATTACTGATGCTCTGGGAAGTGCCATGTGGAATATAGAGTGTACGAGGAGTACAGTACAGCGTGATTTTACGCCTCAGAACTCAGGTGCAGCGTGCGGCCTTATGTTCTTTCTGCTCCTTACCGTACCTGTAGGGTGGAAACCGGAATCATCCCACGGTATCCCTTTCCTCTGGAGCATACTGTCTGTTCCTTCACTTGTCTTGCACCTGGCCAGCCATGCCAGCGGCTGGATTCCCTCCACCTGAACACCTTGCCGTGTCTGGCTGACTGGCTGTTGTTAACGAACTTTGCGGTTAAAAGTAAAAGTTTCCAGGTAGGGAGGTAGGTTGGGGGTTACAGGAGAGAGAAGGAGAGAGAGAGAGAGAGAGAGAGAGAGAGAGAGAGAGAGAGAGAGAGAGAGAGAGAGAGAGAGAGAAGAGAGAGGTGTGTTTCAGACTTCTTCTGTACATCGGCCTTGGGCCACGATACACAAGAATGGTGGGCAAATGGAGTGAGCATGTGACAGAAGTGTTGAGAGAGAGAGAGAGAGAGAGGGGAGAGAGAGAGAGAGAGAGAGAGAGAGAGAGAGAGAGAGAGAGAGAGAGAGAGAGAGAGAGAGAGAGAGAGAAGAGGTCATTATTCTTTCATTGTTGTAAAATATATGCTGGTCACCAATGATGGCATGTAAGACGAGGTGCTGTCCAGTTCAGGAAGACTTGAGGTCAATCTGAACTCCCCGAGGAGTCACTGAGTCTTCAGGCTGAAGTTTTTTTTCGGGAAGTTTGTCTTGGACAAGTTGATCCTGGCGGATTCCATCCCTTTACAGGGTACAGGGTGCATGCTGGGTATACCCCCCCCCCCCCCAGTCCACACCACCAGCTATGGCTAGGATGCTCGTCCACACACGATAGACGGGTTTCTGAGGTGCTCACATGATCAATGCTGTTCAGGGCCTCTGTTCAGGAGTCCCATTTGACAGAATTTGAGGGAAGTGGAACTATTTTATTTTATTTTATATCACTTTATGTCACAGCAGATGTCTCTGTGTGAAATTCAGACTGCTCCCCCCGGGGAGAGCGCGTCACCACAAGTGCAGCGCCAGCCATTTTTTTTCTTTTTCCTGTCTGCAACTGTATTTGTTTCCCTATCAGAGTGGCCGTTTCTATAGGATTTTGCCAGGGATAACCCTCTTGTTGCCGTGGGTTCTTTTACGTGCGCTGAATAATAATGTGTAAAACACGGGACCTCAGTTTATCGACTCATCCGAAAGACGAGCACCCAGACCACCACTCATGGTCTAATGGATGGGGGAAAAGTTTTTGGGCCCAACGCTAGAAGAACCAATGTTTATTCCAAGAGAAGCTTCTTTTCCCCCAACAGATGAATATTAGCCTACAGCTCGTGGAAATTCGACCTTCGTTCCTGCCACGTGTCAGGACGCTTTAACCAGAGAGCTTCGGCCTATATTCCGTCAGTACAATAATTATGTATAACATACATACAAGCTGACTTGTAAATCAGTTTGCTGTCTGTGGGAAAACTGTCACCACAGCCGATGCTGCTTGCGCCGCCATCTGTTTTCTGATTTGAGGTAATAACCCCCCCCCCCCCCCCCCCCCTTTCCTCCGGCTTTCCCCCGTTTCTTTTCCTCAGTGTCCCTGTGTATGTGGGTTAGTCCTAGGCGCCTGGATCTATAAGTCTACAATGAGAATGGCTCAGGATTGTTTTTTGGGAATGTCTTGGCTTAGGATTGTCCTTGGGAATGTTGCTTTGGATTCTTTTGCGTGAAAAGAGGGATAAAGTAGTGTACCAGATTAATAATATGACAATCGTGTGGACTGTTTTCGCTTGTCAGTAGCGCTGTCAGTGTTGATCTGCAGCTGCACCTCACAGGATCTGATGATGCAAAGGAAAAGAGCAAGATCCTGGTGTGTGTGTGGTGTGTGCGTTTGTGTTGTGTGTGTGTGTGTGTGTGTGTGTGTGTGTGTGGTGTGTGTGTGTGTGTGTGTGTGTGTGTGTGTGATTGAAACCTCACTGTTTTGGAATCCAACCCATAGCGTCCTAGACACGTGGTTTGCCCGCCACGACCTAGAAAACTAGCATGGTCACCGTGACCTGCATGTAAGCCATCACACTATACTATGATTGATACTGTAGGATATCAGCTTAGTACGACAACCAGCACACACACACACACACACACACACACACACACACACACACACACCACACACACACACACCACACACACAACACACACACACACACACACACACACACACACAGGCTTCTACTCACCCCCACCCACTACCCGTACTCCCTGCCCCCCCCTCCCCCCCCCCCCCCCCTCTCCGCTCCATTTTTTACACCCCCCCCCCCCCCCTCTTTTCCTTCCCAGCTCATGTTCACTGTACATGGAACTCATTAGCAATGTTTATTATAACGTATTTGGAAAGTAATTACCATGTAGGCCTATGCTAAAAAGGTTTTCTTTTAAATGATACTTTTGCTACCACAGCGGCAAACAAACAACAACAAAAAAGTGCGATAGATGTAGCGGGCTGCACTAAATTGCTGAGTGCTGAGCGCAAAAACAGGAGAAAAAGTGAAAAAAAACCCAAACACTTGGGTTATCTTTAGCATCACTCAGCAAATGATGAAAACAGAGAAGTACAGACAAGCGAAAGATAGACATATACAAGCGAAAGGTATAATAGTAAGGGTGGAGAGAGAGAGAGAGAGAGAGAGAGAGAGAGAGAGAGAGAGAGAGAGAGAGAGAGAGAGAGAGAGTAAATACCCAAGTGGGGGATAGAGGGGGGGGGGGGGGGGGGAGATTCTCGCACCCAGAACTGGCAAGCCTTTGGCATGAGCCAGTTTCGTTCTGGAACCGGCATATAGCAAGGCAGGCGGCTGAAGAAGGAAGGAATGTGTGTTGCGTTTTCGCTCCCTGCTTCCTCAAGCATAGCAGCAGCAGCAGCAGCAGCCCCGTGATGATTCAGCCTCTGGTGAGGAGGGAGGATGGGAAGAGGAGAGAGAGAGAGGCATGGGAATGAATGAAGATTACTAGGCCTACTCCATCCAAGATTGCAAGTTAGTGTAGTAGAGAGACGTTTGGAGAACAACAAGCAAGCAGGAAGCCCCCAACAGAGGAGCATCTATAAGTTTGTAGCCTGTGCAGAAAGTGTGAAAAGTTGGGAATGTTTATAGCTGATGTGTAACTTCGTGACCACGCGCTCTTTTTCTTCTTCTTCTTACCTGTGGGTGACTGAGAAGACAACGCATGATATGTCTTGGTGAGTAGTGACTGTGTGTGTGTGTAACATGTGTATACATGTGTGTACAGTATACATGTCAGCTTGCAGGATAGAAGATGGTCGAAAGAAGTGTGTTTATGGGGTGTTATTGCTCGTTTCTCTCGACGACGACGGTTGATGTTATTGGGAAGTGCAGTTTCCAAGCGTGCCCGCGAAACATGTTAGTGAAGACTACGGTCGTTGCTCGTAAAAATAAGATTCCAGGCAGCATTGTTGTCTTCAGTACTTGTCAGTCCTGTAGCTATGTAGGATAATTAAAAATGATTATTGTATGGTGGAGGCAGGACATATTTATGCTCGTTTCTTGAAAAGTCACCAAGTTGGTTCTCTTCTGTGCTTGGGTAGGTTGAGGTTGACCTTTCTAAACCTGAAGAGTCCTCTTTTGGCAAATCTCTTGTGTGTCTCTTTCTGCTGATGTTTGTGTGTCTGTCGTTCTCTCGGCCTCTCTGCCCATAGACTGCTGTGTGTGTGTGTGTGTGTGTGTGTGTGTGTGTGTGTGTGTGTGTGTGTGTGTGTGTGTGTGTGTTGAATACATTTGTTTGGTGCCCCCCCCCCCTTCCCCCCTCTATTCTATGCGTTTCATTTCTTATTTCATCATCATCATCATCTTCCTCTTAATTGTTGCTTCTTTGCTCCCCGCCCGCATCGTCTATTTGATCTCATTCGCGCCATGATAAGACAACTCTTGGCAAGAGCAACAGCAAGAGTCATTATACAAAGATAGAATACTCTCCCAGTACACGAACATACCCAGCATGCACCCTGCTGCCGGGAGGCGAGTGGGCCCTACCAGGTTCAAACCTACCCCATGACACCCTGCCTGGAAAATTCAGTGCGATACGGGGCCGGCCCCCTACCCAACGACTCCAGCGGGAGAACTGAAGTCATTCAGTCCCTGATGAATTGTACGATCTGCAAGACTTCAGTCTACAATCATTCACACCGTGGTCATCCCAGCTGTTGTTGTGCGTTCCCCAGCTTAACACTCTAGGGGGTTACCCAGAATGTGCACTCTGACTCGAGAATCATCCCACCTGGGAATCATTGTGAGATTGAAATTGCACACTGAATGAGAAGTTTGCGTGTATGACTGTTTTCAAGTACCTCGCCATATAGGCAGCCATACTCCAACTTCAGAGGATTTTTTTTTCCTTTAAAGGACAGCGCAGGTTGTTATGTTAAGAAGAGCTTGTCATGGCTGAAGGCAATCTCAACACAACATTTGACAACATGACAACAGTTTAGTGTAGGCCTTGGCACTTAGCTGACGTCATCAGTAACTGACCCAGCGTTTGTTCTACTGGGCCAAGCACTGTTGTCATCTCAGTTATCTGTCTTGTTCACAGCACGGTGATTACTAGGACCGAATTAGTCTTACATGTAAAGAGAACAACATTAAGATAGATAAATAGATCTATAGGTAGATAGATAGATAGATAGATAGATAGATAGATAGATAATAGACAAACAGACAGATCGACAGACAGACAGATCGACATACAGACAGACAGATCGACAGACCGACGGACCGACCGGTAGGCTATCAACAAAAGCAGTCTTTGTCAGGCTACTTGCCTGATCCTTGTTCCCCACCCGGATGCCAGATTTCAGAGAGTACTCCACGAGCCTCCTCCCCCCCCCCCCCCCGTTTTATAGTAATTTTTATCTATCTTTATGTTGTTTGTTGGTGTTTTTTTTTTTTTTTTTCTAAGGATTCGCCAAAAAACTCGGGAGTTGGTAGAAATATATAGCATAATGGAGACGGGAGGAGAGTTGGTGAGGTCTCTTCATTGTTGTGTGGCAGTGTGGGAAAGTTTTTACCAAGTAGGTTGGTGAAAGTGGGTGAAATTGGATTACTAGCAACTAGCCAAGAAAGAAAGAATGAACGAACGAACGAAAGGGAGGAAGGAAGGGGGAGGAGACAAGGAAAAAGATTGATAACTAAAGACTGTTCTAGGTGTGCCAAAGCCGGGTCACAGGAAAGATTGGATGAGATGAGATGAGAGAGAGGATGTGTGTGGTGTGTGTGTGTGGTGTGTGTGTTGTGTGGTGTGTGTGTGTGTGTGTGTGTGTGTGTGTGGTTGTATGTGTATGTGTGTGTGTGTGTGTGTGGTGTGGTGAGAGAGAGAGAGAGAGAGAAGAGAGAGAGAGAGAGAGAGAGAGGAAGAGAGAGAGAGAGAGAGAGAGAGAGAGAGAGATCCTCCCGTTCCCTGTGCACACACAAAATACAGACAGACAGACATACAGACACAGACACACACACACACACACACACACACACACACACACACACACACACACACCACACACACCACACACCACACACACACACCACTCTCTCTCTCTCTCTCTCTCTCTCTCTCTCTCTCTCTCTCTCGCATCGTACCACACGTAATTTAAACCCTCCTCTATCTTTCTCTTTCAAAAGCCTCTTTTGTGGTCGATGTACGTGGCTCCGTTGTGTGTGTGTGTGTGTGTGTGTGTGTGTGTGTGTGTGTGTGTGTGTGTGTGGTGTGTGTGTGTGTGTGTGTGACAGAAGACAGCAGACAACAGACATGCAGCAGTACGCAGGCATACAGACAGACAGACAGACAGACAGACAGACAGTGTCTTGTGTCTACTGTGTCTGTCGTCTGCTGCGCGCCGCCTGACAGACAGCAGAAGAAGAGGGATGAGAGGGATGGAGATGAGCTGCTGAGAGAGAGAGAGAGAGAGAGAGAGAGAGAGAGAGAGAGAGAGAGGAGAGAGAAGAAGAAGAAGAAGAATGAGGATTGATGAGATGAGAGAGAGAGAGAGGAGGAGCTGGAGAGAGAGAGAGAGAGAGAGAGAGAGAGAGAGAGAGAGAGAGAGAGAGAGAGAGAGAGAGAGAGAGAGAGAGAGAGAGAGAGAGAGAGAGCCGCTGGTTATAATACAAGAGGCCTTGATAAGTGATGGGAAAAGAAAGTGGCTTCAACCACACTAGGCGATAGATAATTCAGTTTGGGAGTTCATGTTGAAGTGCGCCATAGGAAAGTTGGTGAAAAGTTCCTGTGTGTTTAGAAAGGAGTTTGGAGTGGTGGGGGGAAGGGAAGGTTTAAAAGTGCAGATTATGCAGTATTGTGAGTTATATATTATATACGAATAGTTCATGCACCTGATTTGTATTAGATCGACATGCCTGAGAATAGTTATGCTGCACTGATACTAGTGATTTTTTTTTAATGCGTTAATGCTGTTTGAGTCTGGGAATGCAGACTCAGTGTTTAAACGCTGTTCAGTGTCTATAATATGAATGTGCAGTCAGGTAATCTCAGTTTACATCAATTCCATTTAAGACTATGTATGAGGATTTGTTGATTATTCATATTCTGATCGCTAGGAAAGAGATTCTTATAGAAATGCCCATCCCGGAACAGTTATTTTTTGGGAGTGATTTTTCAGATTAATCTCCACCTTCTTCCTTTTACACACACATACACACACACCCCCACGCACGACACGCACCACGCATGCACTTACGCACAGCATTACGCACGCCACACCACACACACTCACTTGAACTCTCTCTCACTCTTACCACACACACACACACACACACACACACACAACACACACACACACACACACACACACACACACACACACAACACACCCACCACATACATAACACCCCCCCCCCCCCTCCCATTTCCCTGTGAAATATAATTTTAACCAGTAGGATGCCCCCCCCCCTTTTTTTCCCCCTACAAAATAATAAGCTATAATAAAATTGAGATCTATAGTCCCAGAAGAAATGTCATTTCCTTTGGAGGTCTGGTTCCAACACTCGTGGAGGTCTGTCTGTCTGTCTGTCTGTCTGCTCTCTCTGTCGTTTCATCATTTCATTTCATTTCATTTATTCTTTTTTCGAGATACAGAATAAGCATCATGTGCTTTTCTTCATCGTCCCCGTGATGAGTTTATAATATTCACTTCCACCGCACACGATGCTATCTTACGAAAAGCGAACGATTAAGTGTGCGCAAGTGTTCTCGTGCTTCGCACACGGGCTCGTTAAGTCTCACGACACGTCTTGTTGTTGCCAACCCATTGTTCATTGCTTCGACCACTCAGAGCACACCACACACACACATGATCTTTGATAATCCTGTGCTGTTACTTCACTTGTGATAGGAGAAAAGGGCAGTACAGCAAGGCAGGTTCTGCCTACGTGGGTTCACTTTACGCTGCTGAATGTCACTGACGACTTATATAGGTAGGAAGAAAGGAAGAGGGAAGAAAGAAACTAAGAAAGAAAGAAAGACAGAAAGAAAGAGAAAGAGAGAGAGAGAGAGAGAGAGAGAGAGAGAGAGAGAGAGAGAGAGAGAGAGAGAGAGAGAGAGAGAGAGAGAGATGATAATGAATTTTTATTTTTCAAGGTAACAGAGTAAGTATGAACAT
>CM060316.1:57241123-57246123 GCA_030674155.1 Stramonita haemastoma | reverse complement strand
ACACATGCACGCACGCAGAACACACCACACAAACACACCACACACACACACACACACCACCACAACACACACACACACACAGACACACACACAAAAACAACACAACACCACACACAAAACACACACACACACACACACACACACACCACACACACAGATACACAACACACACAACACACCCACACACACACGCACACACACACAGAGTTATCTGTTACCTCCTCTGTATTATCTGTCTTACTTAGCTTCAGTATCGTCCATCTGACACTCCCCCCCCCCTCTTTCCCCCGCACTTCTTCCTCCCCACATCATCTATTTTTTCTTTCTTTTTTCGTCTTCTTTTAAAACATATCAGTTTCCATAGAAACTACATACTGGCAAGGAACTGAGGTCGTCCAGTGGTTTTGTGTGTGTGTGTGTGTGTGTGTGTGTGGTGGTGTGGTGGTGGTGGTGGTGTGTGTGTGCGTGCGCGCGCGCGCGTGTGTGTGTTGTGTGTGTGTGTGTGTGGTGTTGGTGTTGTATGTATGCCAGTGCTTGTGAGTTCCTGTGCCTGATTTGCTTGAGTGCGTGCGTGAGCGCGTGTGTACAAGTTGTTTATGAATACATACACGGGAGTGTTTGTTTGATTGTGTGTGTGTGTGTGTGTGTGTGTGTGTGTGTGTGTGTGTGTGTGTGTGTGTGTGTGTGTGTGTTAAAGAGACTGTATGTGAGTGTGTGTGTGTGTGTGTGTGTGTTGTGTGTGTCTGTGTGTGTCTGTGTGTGTGCATTCGCGTGCCTGCCACAAGAACTAGGAGCTGGCATGTGTGTGGAATGTAGGTGGTTTGCATTTTGTTCCTCCGTTCCCTCCCTCCCCCCTTCTGACCTTCGCGACCTCTGCCCCCCCCCCCCCCCCCCCGGCCCTCCACTTCGCCACCTCCCCCAACGCTGGAACGGTAAATAGCGCTCAGAGAGAGAGAGAGAGAGAAGACAGACAGACAGACAGACAGACAGACGAGTGCGTGGGTGTATGTAGTGTGTATGTATGTGTGTAGTAGTTGTGTGTGTGTGTGTGTGTGTGTGTGTGTGTGTGTGTGTGTGTGTGTGTGGTGAGAGAGAGAGAGAGAGAGGGGGGGGGGGGGGGGGGGGGCAGTGGGGGAAAAAGAGAAATGATGGCTCATGTTGCAGTGGAAGTCTTTCTTGACAGGGACGACTGACTATACCGCCTGCCGAGTCTGTAGTAGTACGATCTGATGATAAGATCAATGGTGTCTAGCCCTTGTGTGTGTGTGTGTGTGTGTGTGTGTGTGTGTGTGTGTGTGTGTGTGTGAGTGTGGTGTGGTGTTGTGGTGTGGTGTGGTGTGGTGTGTGTGTGTATGTGTGTGTGTGCGCGCGCGGCGCGAGAAAGCGGCATAGTAGCTAGCATTTTTTTCTTTTCTAAATTGTTGATTAAACAAAAAATTGAGATGTTTCAATATCAGAATCATTTCCTGATGTCAGTTTTTCTTTGCTAACAACCAACTACCAACAGCCAACCAACCAACACAGCATCAGCCGTTATTCACTATTAACCACCAACCAACCAACCAAACCAACCAAAGCTAACAACCAACTAACCAACCAGCCAACCAACCAACCAACCATGCATTCAGCCGTTTATTCACTATTAACCACCACCACCAACCAACCAACCAACAACCAACCAACCAACCAGAAGACCACCAAACCAGCCAGCACATGACAACAACCTACCAATGAGCCCATACAACCAATATACATACACCCCAACCCCCACCAACCCCATCCGCATCAGCCCCCCATATAAGTGCCAGAACATAACACCACCTGTTGATCCGCCATTGCGCCCCCATTGGCCGTCAATTGGATTTGTCCCCCCTCCCTCCTTCCCCCCTCCCTCCTCTGTCAGCTCCTCCCCCTTATTTCAGCATCAACACCACTTACCTGCCCCCCTACCCCCCCCCCCCCCCCCCCACCCCCCCGTTATCCCCCTCTCAATTCAGCCAGCAGCTTTCACTGCCAGACAGATATAAATCTGTGTTGGATGGGCCCTTGTTTGTAGTAATTGCGTTTGTCGGTGCTTAGCTGATTTGTGTGTGTGGGGTGTGTGTGTGTGTGTGTGTGTGTGTGTGTGTGTGTGTGTGTGTGTGTGTGTGTGTGTGTGTGTGTGAGAGAGAGAGAGAGAGAGAGAGAGAGAGAGAGAGAGAGAGAGAGAGAGAGAGAGAGTGTTTTAAACCAAAGACTATGTTATGTATGTAATGTATGTATGTATTGTATGTATGTATGTATGTATGTATTATCTATTATCTATCTATCTATCTATCTTCTATCTATCTATCTATCTATCTATCTTATCTATCTATCTATCTATCTACCTTAGTCTGGCGACCGGGGGGCACCCCTGAAGACTTGACAACCAGTTCCCCCATTCCTCTGTCTGTTCTGCCTTTCTCAGGGTTTTGTTGAGTTCTAGGCCTGTCCATCCGCTGATGTCCTCCCATCTCTTCCTTGGTCTGCCTCTTTTTCTTCCTCTTTGCACAAACAATCCTGCAAGGCACTGTCCAAGGAGGAAGAAACCAAAGACTATGATCTGAAAATGTTTAGAACTAAAAAAAAACAAAAAAACCAACCACAAACAAACAAACAAAAAACCCCAAAAGAATAACATAACATTAGATGATAATACGATTTCAAGAATAGCAACATTCCCCGCCCCCCTTCCTCAAACTAGAGGGCAGGTTGTTATGATTTTTACACAGTTTACTAGCCAATTCTCGACATTAATTCAGTGAACGCTATATTATTAAAATAATTCAGTCGAGTGTTGTCGTTGTAATTCAGGATGTATAATTCAGGATGTATAACCTAGATAAAAACTTGGAATATGTAGAAGTAGCAGTATTATGCTCTCTCTCTCTCTCTCTCTCTCTCTCTCTCTCTCTCCCTCTCTCTCTCTCTCTCTCTCTCTCTCTCTCTCTCTCTCTCTCTCTCTCTGTGCATACAATTTGTATTTGTTTTCTCGTTCAATCTCTTGGGTCAGGCCCTAGTAAGCTTTAAAAATAGGGGTGGTTTTTTGTTTGTTTGTTTGTTTTTTTGCTTTTGGGGTCAGTTTGTATGAGATGCCTTACGCACAAAGTCTTATGTAAAGATGCTGATGGTGGTTATGATAAACTTTGTAATGGTAATAGGGATCGCGGCTAATGGGAGGAAACCTCTCTCTCTCTCTCTCTCTGTTTCTCTTGTCTCTCTCTCTCTTCTTTTCTCTCTCTCTCTTCTCTCTCTCTGTCTCTTCTCTCTCTCTCTCTCTCTCTGTTTGTCTCTTCTCTCTGTCTCTGTCTCTGTCTCTGTCTCTCTTCTCTCTCTCTCTCTCTCTCTCTCTCTCTCTCTCTCTCTCTCTCTCTCTCTCTGTTTATCTGTCTGTCTGTCTGCCTGCCTGCCTGCCTGTCTCTGTCTGTCTGTCTGCCCCCCCCCCCCTCTCTCTCTCTCTCTCTCTCTGGATACTGATGCGTGTGATTTGTCTTTAAAAAAAAAGATACACAAGGCATTTGTTTGTCAGAAATTGCGACTTCGTAGTGCAACTCAAATTTATGATAAATGTCTACTTTTCTTATGGATTGGATGATGAGTTACGCAACACTGAATTATTAATGTATAATGTGTTCAAAGAGGTTTGTATTTCAAAGGAGTTTTGTTTTACTACTTTTTACGTGAGTGGCTTCTCTCTCTCTCTCTCTCTCTCTCTCTCTCTCTCTCTCTCTCTCTCTCTCTCTCTCTCTCTCTCTCTCTCTCTCTCTCTCTCTCTCTCTCTCTCTCTCTCGTGTGTGTGCGCGTGTCCCCAAGCATACACACTCTTACGAACTATCAGGCGAGGTCGTGTGGAACTTCGCGACGGGGGAATAAAAAACAACAACAAAAAACCCCACACACACCCAAAATCCGTAAGGTGTTGGCCTCTGGCGTAATAGAAACGTTTTGGATGGTTGACCTAAATACCACCACTGCCTCCTTGGGGCCCAAAGGCGAGTCGAGTGAAGGGAGCTAGCTTTTTACGTAGGCCTACCTAGCCTACCACACTAGACTAGAAGAGCTACAGTAGGCACAGAGCGGGGTGACACCTAGGACCCATGAGCTTACCTATGCAACGCTACTACTGCATTCCTCCCACCGACGACGTCTGTCTTTCCGCAAAATCTTCCCCCCTTAGCCTAGGCCCTAGGCCCTACCTCTCGCCGTGCGCCTCTTATCTCCCTCACTGTCCGGGACTTCGCCAGTGTAAACAACGACAGGCGGATTTCACAGATCTATCCCATTGAGCTGTTAGGTGTATGTCAGTCACCACTGTCCTCCCACTTGGACAGTTAGTGGGCCTGTTGTGTTTTGTGGAGGAGTGGTGGTGTATGCAAGGAGTAGTATTGTCAGTGTGACTTTGGGAGTGGGGGGTGTGGTGTTGGTGTTGGGTCAAGCGAGCAAGGAACGGTACAGTTACTTCCAACAGGTGTGGGGGGACACTGACAAGTATGAATGTGTCAGTCCTGACTCGCCTGCCTATCTAGGAAGGATACCTACCTACCTACCTAACCTGCCGTGTCTGATCTCTTGAACAACGCCGAGTTGTGAGTGAGGTGAATGGTAGGATAGTAGTAAGTCTACAGGTGAATGGTGCGCTGTCATTCAGAAGGTGGTGTGTGTGTTGTGTGTGTGTGTGTGTGTGTGTGTGTGTGTGTGTGTGTGTGTGTGTGTGACATGTACAGTGACTGAGGAATGTGAACAGGGGGAGGTTTGTTCAGCTGTCGTGATTGCTGTATGTAGTGTTTTCGGTGACTTGACTGACTGACTGACTGACGTGTGCTTACTGGCTGGGTAAAAAAAAAGAAGACATTTATATTCAAGTGCAGGCATCTCGGATTAGAGTGTGGACAAAGAAACGTTGTGTCTTCGAACACGAAGCCATTGTCATTCAGGGTAAGGTGTTTGTTGTTTTTGTTGTTCAGTTGTTGTTTTTTGCA
>CM060316.1:57218623-57231123 GCA_030674155.1 Stramonita haemastoma | reverse complement strand
TATCTATCTATCTATCTTCTGTCTTCTTGTCTGTCTGTCTGTCTTCTATTCTCTCTATCTCTATTTCCTCTATCTCTCTATCTATCTCTATACACGCACACACGCACGCACGCACGCCCACGCCCAATTATCTCTGTCTCTCTCTCTCACACACCCACACCCACACCCACACCACACACCCAACACACAACCACAACACACACACACACACACACACACACACACACACACACACACACACACACACACACACATATATATATATATATATATATATATATATATTTTATTTATTCTATATATATATATATATATATATATATATATATATATATATATATAATATATAATATATAATATATATATATTATAATGTACACACATTATATAAAAGATGTTCTTTTCAAGGACACGAGATGAACATTACGTTTCGCGCTTCACGTCACACACAGCTTATTTCTGTAGCAATTTATCAGGGAAGTGAAAAGGAGCAGTGAAGTAGAGATTGAGCATGTACGCCATTAGTTCGCGGCCGTCAGCTTTGGCTGCAATGCACAGATACTTACAAACTCAAGTAGTAACAAACAACAAGTGCTGTTAACCCCCCCCCCCCCCCCCCCCCCCCCCCCCCCCCCCCAAAAAAAAAAAAAAAAAAAAAAAAAAAAAAAAAAAAAAAAAAGAAAAAAAAAATGAGAGAACAATAAACAAGTACCCCCCCCCCCCCCCCCCGAAATAAGCCCCCAAAACAACAACAAAATCCCAGCCCAACAACAACAAAAAAAAACCCCAACCAAACAAACAAAAGAAAAGAAAACAAAACAAAACAAAACCCTCTTCATATTTCAACATAGTTTTGAAGGTGCACAGAGAAGTGCTGTGTACTGTATTTGAGGCTTCTAACCCGGTATTGGGCAAACCCACCAGCTACTAACTGAACCCTTCCCTACCCTCTGTATCACCCACTACTGGGTTACAGGAGCAAACAAATGTGCACAGTGCAGTGTACGGGGGAAAAGGGGGTGTGTTCTCTTCCTAAAGGTAGGGATAGTGTTAGCTAAATCAGAATTGAATGTCTGAAAATTGCGAGAATAGTGGTAAGACCGAACTGACAAGACCTGTCTTCGGATTGAATTTGTTCTCGTATTTGGATGAGGAAGAGCGGAAAATGGTTTTCATGCTAGTTATGTATGTTATATATCGTGTATGGATGATCTCGATTAAAAAAAAAAAAAAGCTAAGTGCATTCTTCAGAAATGGAGGGAACGATGACATTGCTGTTTTCCATCAGAAAGAGAACAATCTGCTAAAACGGAGATCACAGTCATGCTGAGGCGAGTTTGGAGCTACCTTTGAAGAGTTATATTGTGTCGTGTCGTATCACATCGTATCGTATCTTATCCCAACTCATCGCATCGTATCGGATTGTAATCTATTCTATTGTAAAATATTGCATTGTGGACCACTTTTAATCACAGGAGATTTCTTCCTGTAAAATTCCAGCTACTCTCCAGGCAGAGCGCTTCGCCACAAGACCAGTGCCACCCTGGCCTTGAAAAACAACAACAAAACAAACAAACTTTTGGCAATTGCATTTGTTTCCCTGTTAATTTTTTCTACAGATTTTTTTTCTAGGGACGGCTGTTTGTTGCTGTGGGTTCTTTAACATGCTCTAAATATGTATCGCACAAGGGACTCATCTCAGTCTGTCGTTTCTTCATTGAAAGAACTAGCACCTAGACCCAGACCCATTTCAGTGTAGTATTGTACAAGGGACCTCGGGTTTATCGTCTCAATTGAAAGACTAGCACCCTTCCTGACAACCATTTAATGTTTAAAGGATGGTTGGAAAAATTCAGACTCAAACAGGGATCGAACCTGAGACTCATCCTTTAATTCTAGGCAGGTGGTTGGTTACGGGACAGGATAGCCTGGTTGTTAGAGTGATGCACTCATGAGACTATAAACTGAGGTCCCTTGGCAAACACACGCAGAACATCTTCGCACATGTTAAAACCCGTTCCGCTTTTCGGAAGACTAGGCCATTAGTGTGCCGGTGGGACGGATGACAAAAATTGACAAAACTGCATACACACGCGGACTGGATGTAAAAAAATTAATATAAAAAAAGCAGACGAGTGCTTATTCCATTATCCTCGAAATAAAAGAATATATAAAATGGGAAAAAAGAAAAAAGTTATGAAATTGCTGTAGACTGCCGAGCCACTGTATTTTTGGTTACTTCATGTTGGGGGTAAAATGGTCATGCAGGTCTGTCTGTCTGTGGCTGGTAAATGCTCCTAGGGAGGGAGGAGGGAGTTATGTACAGTAAATGGAAGATGGTCCTGAGTGGTCAGGACTCTGACATCCCTGCATTGCAGCCTAAGTCACTGCCGCACGCCATGGGCAGCTTTGCTGTTGGCCCGTAGGAAACACGTTTCGCTGCACGTGGGCCATGTCTGCAAGTTGACGTGCTGTGTGGGGTGCTGTTTCATCGCGCTGTACCGTTCATTGTTATTATTATTATTATTATTATTATTATTATTATTATATATCATCTATCATCATCATATCATCATATCATCATCATCATCATCATCAATCACATCATCACACCTCATCACCATCACCATCATTCATTTTTCATCGTCATCCATCATCAAATCATCCATCATATATCATCATCATATCATCATCATATCATATCATCGTTATTGTGTTATCATCATCATCATCATCATCATCATCATCATCATATATATCATCATCATTATTATTATTATTATTATTATTATTATTATTATTATTATTATTAGTGACCTAGCAAAAAAGAGACAAGTTCTTGTTATGATACTGTTGAGAAAAGCCATGGTGGCAACACAGAAAACCGGGTTGGTTTGGGTTTTTTTGTTTGTTTGTTTTTTGGGGTTCTTTAATCTATTTTTTCCCCCACAAAGATGTAGAAGGCTCTGCTACATAATGTTAGTGGTGGCTAGCATGACCTGAAAAAGCTTAGCTTTTTTTTCTTGTAAGCAGCCAACCTCAAGACTGCTAAAGAAATTTCAAAAAAAAACAAAAGCAAAAAACCCCCAAATCCATCCAAAATGCCCAAGAACCCAATTTCCTGCAGACTCTACCTGGCCAGGGATTAATCCGACTTATCTTCATCTGTGTATGACTGAACATAATGAATAGCTAGCTAGTAGCAAGGGATGGGGAGGAGGCAGCTATAGGCCTAGCTAGCTGAGAGAAGTCGGAGACACAAACCTGAAGACCAAAATAACAACACGTTTTGAACTCCACTGCTGGGTTGTTGTTGGTCTTGTGTGTCATTTGCGTCACTGGTTTTTGAACGTGGAGGTGTTGATGCAGATGTGCGTATTTTTCTTGTAATTAACGCCCGCGCATTTAGGTCATTGTGGGAAGAAAAACAAAACACAAATAGAAAGCCAGCAGGAAGTCAAAACCACAAACAAACAAATTATAAACAAAACAAAAAAACCCAACTACCCTAGCATTATCATATAATGATCGATAAATTGCCGGAGAATTTTTGTGTTATAAACTTGTGGTTTGCATATCTCACCTTGTCACTTTTGTTGAGTTCATCATCTGTGTGTGTGTGTGTTGTGTGTGTGTGTGTGTGTGTGTGTGTGTGTGTGTGTGTGTGTGTGTGTGTGTGGTGGTGTGTGTGAGAGAGAGAGAGAGAGAGAGAGAGAGAGAGAGGAGAGAGAGAGAGAGAGAGAGAGAGAGAGAGAGAGAGAGACCCACACATGGCAGGAAACATGGGGGGGGGGGGGGTTAGAGTGTCAGGGGGAAGGGAGTGGAGGGGGGGGGGGGTAACAGATATGGTTGATAATGATTTTTAGGGCAGTTAAAGTTAACCTACCCTAACTACCCTAAAATTTAAGCTTGAAAGGTGTTGATCA
Source organism: Stramonita haemastoma (assembly GCA_030674155.1). Classification (NCBI taxonomy): domain Eukaryota; kingdom Metazoa; phylum Mollusca; class Gastropoda; order Neogastropoda; family Muricidae; genus Stramonita; species Stramonita haemastoma. The sequence goes on along the minus strand of CM060316.1, from coordinate 57,227,197 downwards.
TGATGTAGAACAATTAAAACTAACCTACCCTGACTTACCCTAAAATTTAAGGCTTGAAAGGTGTTGATTATGATGTAGAACAATTAAAACTAACCTACCCTGACTTACCCTAAAATTTAAGGCTTGAAAGGTGTTGATTATGATGTAGAGCCTCTAGTATTGACCCCCCCCCCCCCACTCCCCCAAATCCCCTTTAGTTTTTGATATGCGTGTGTGAGTTTGTGCGGGCATGTATATGTGCACGCACGCGTGAGTGCATTTGTGTGTGTTGTGTGTGTGCGTGCGTGCCCGCGCGTAGTTTGGCCACCTCTTCCCGTTCTTGCAACCCTTATCACATGGAACTGATTTTTTCTTGACATGTATACATAGGTTCTTTTGCGTAGCCTTTTTAACGTACACAGCCCAAGCACTCGCGTGTACACACACACACACACACACACACACCACACCACCACACACCACCACACACACACCACACACACACACGTACATGATGCACGCATGCACACGCGCTAGTACGCTTAGCAAGAAAGAGTAAGCCATAGTGTGACGGTGGAAATAGATGACAAAATCTGCAAAACCACGTACACACGGGACTGGATGTAAAAAAAAGCACAAAATTATTCCATTAACCTCGATAAAAAAGACTATATTATATATATATATATTATTATTATATATATATTATTATATATTATATAACTGTATATTATTATTATTATATATATATATATATATATATATATATATATATATATATATATATAACGAATAGTCTGTTTACATTCTCTGTCCTTTTGCCTCCTGTCTTGTATCGCCCCCCCCCTCCCTCCTTCCTTTTTCATTTTTCCCCCCCCCACCTTCCCCCAACCTTCCTTCCTATCTATGTGTTATAGACCTCCATCATATTTTTAATCAGGAGGAAATCAGTGCCTGGGGACAGGCAGGCAGGCAGGCAGAGAGAAAGACAGGGAGAGTGAGTGGCTGAGATGAGGCGTGCGCTTACACGTGCCGCTCCACACCACCACACAGCATCCACACACACACTCACACACACACACACACACAAAACACACACCACCACATCACACACACACACACACGCACGCACGCACGCACCACCACCACACACACACACACACACACACCACGACGCACGCACCGCACAACCACACACACCACACCAACACACACACACACACACACACACACACACACAGCACCACGCGCCAGAGAGAGAGAGAGAGAGAGGAGAGAGAGAGAGAGAGAGAGAGAGAGAGAGAGATGGATGTGGGGGTGTTCGGTTTGTGTGTGTGTGTGTGGCATGGTGATCATACGAGGCTTTGTGTATCATTTTTCGATGACGGCGGGTGACCATGTGTGTGGGTGTGGGTGGGTGGTGGGTGGTAGGGGAGGAAGCTGAGGACCACAGGGAGGGAGGGAGAGAGGGAGAAAGTGGGCTGGAATCACGATTACCTCAGTGGCTGCCTGTCGGTCACATCATTCTCTTCCATTGATCTCAGTCAGTGTCTCTGCCGATGTCTCCTACTCCTCTCCGGGTGACTCCTCTCCTCTCTCTCTCTCTCCTCTCTTCGCGTTTCTACCTCTCTCCTCTCTTGGCGTCTCTCTCTTCTCCTCTTCTCTCCCCTCTCTCACCTCTCTCTCTGTGTCGTTGGAAACCCAGAGTCGTCGTAGGGCCTAAGGGTGCTGGCTGCCTGCCGTACGTGTGTCCCCTCAGAGACGGAGGCCCTGCACGAAGTGTTCGGTACCTGTGAAAACGCTGTGCTTGCATAGAGTTAGCGTCGTGTTGACTTAGCTCAAGCGGCGAAAGCGTCGAACATGCAACTGGTGTCGGGTTCAACTTTGCCGTTGGTTTAAAGTATTAAGTGAGATGTGTGTGGGGTTTTTTTTTTTTGGTTATTCGTGTCTGGTTAGGGATGTGCTGAAATTGGGTGAGTTTATTTTTTGTTGTTATTGTTTTCGTCTGTTGTGTCTCTCTTGTCTCTGTCGCGCTCTCTCACTCAGTATATATATATATATATATATATATATATATATATATATATATATATATATATATATATATATATATATATATAATATATATATAATCTTGCAATGAGAGACTCGGGAGAGAGAGAGAGAGAGAGAGAGAGAGAGGAGAGAGAGAGAGAGAGAGAGAGAGAGAGAGGAGAGAGAGAGAGAGTGTGTGTGTGTTTGTTGTGTGTGTGTGTGTGTGGTGTGTGTGTGTGTGTGTTGTGTGTGTGTGTGTGTGAGAGAGAGAGAGAGAGAGAGAGAGAGAGAGAGAGAGAGAGAGAGAGAGAGAGATGTGTGTGTGTGTATGTGTGCATGCATGTGTGTGTATGTGCGCGCGCGCGTTCATGCATGCTGCAGGCATAGAAAAGGGATACCCAGATGTGTACATCTGTTGTAATATTAATTACTGTAGAACGAACAACAATAGTGCGTTCATTTTCGTCCAGGACCGTCGCGGGAAGAATACAATTAATCATACTCCTCTCCACTCGTACGACGATACTTTTTTTTTTCATTCAGGCTTTGGAAGCTCTAGCCTGTACAGTTAAGGAAACAAAACATACACTGTGTTTTGACTTCTCTTTTAAACTCCTTGAGAAGTCACTGCATGGAATATTTCGGGTCGAGTCTCATGGGCAATTTGAATCCGACGGAAACCCATCCCTCTGCAGGTTTCAGGGTGCATGTTAAAGTAAGTACTTATCATTCATGCCAGCTATAGTTGGCATAATTATTCTTTTGACACAAAGGGGGGATGAGCTTTTAATTAACCTGTGCTGGAAATGTCCTGTGATGTTTCCACACCACACTTGCATCATTAATTATTCAGGTGTCGGAGACTGGAGAAAGTAGACCATTTTAAATATGTAATATTAACTGTCAGTATACAGATGGAGAACTGTAGAACAAATAAGGCAATTGCCCCCCCCCCCTCCCCCCCTCCCTTCAACCCTTGGACAAGGTACATCGTTTTAATCTTGTAATGGTTTTCCTATGCAATCTTCTAGGAAGCTACTGCAGTTCCATTTTTCTGAAACAAGTTTTTGTTTCTGCCATGTTTGGAAATACAGCGACACGAAAGCTGTGAGCACGGTACCCAGAAAACAAGAACACAGACGGTTTTCTTGCACTGTGTTGGTAAAAGAACAAAAAAGAGGTCATTGTAAAGCATTGGTTTTGTACCCTAGACGGTGGCTCCAGCTTTTGAAGAAGCTCTCTTTAGATGAAACAGCGGATTCTGTTTTTCTTGTAGTGATGCTGTTGAGTACAGCGCCACGAGGCCTTCAGTATATTTAGAAAGTATCCACCTCCGGCGTGCGTATACACACACACACGCACGCACGCACGCCACACACACACACACACACCCCCCCCCACGCGCACACACACACACACACACACACACACACCACACACACACACACACACCACCCCCACCACACACAAGGGAGGATAGATACTATGAAAATTGTACACTTTATTCAAAGCAAAACGAAGTCTCTTGTTGGTACACTAGGACGAATACAGAGAGCACAGACACAACAACACACACACAACACACACACACACACACACACACACACACACACACACACAAACACAAACACAACACACACCATGACAGACAAGGCCACTGGACTTTACTGAAATTGATGTTTCAATAGAGAGACCAGCAGCCGGGTGACTGACCAGCCAGTGAGCAACAGAAAGAGGAATTATGAAGGACAGGCAAATTAATCTTGCAGTCACACACTCCACCCTCAACTACGTCAGCCACGGACGTCAATCGATCCCAGGCATAATCCCCCATTTAACAAGTTCATCACATTTCCCTCTAAAGGGCCCCACATCACTGAGAAGTTGAAAGGTCAAACTGGTAGATCTATCCTCTGTGTGATTTTTTTGGTTGAAATTTTCGTTGAATTAGTTTTTGGAAGATAGAAATAAAAGTGTTGATTTTTTTTGTTTTGGGTAATCAGGAATCGATAGCTTTCTTATGATAAAGAAAGCTGTGTTCTAAAAGCTTTTCTTCAACTTGGTGTTGTTATATACATACCAAAAAGCTGGTCTTTCATAGAAAAAAGAAAGGTTTGTTATTGCTGATGGGTCGAGTGTTGTGCAGAATTGAGAGTGTAAAGAAAGAATATGGTGTAACTTGAACCTAAAACTCATTTGCCGTGTGTAGCCCGTTTGTAGGGAAATGGAACCCCCCCCCTCTTTTCCTGCCCCCCCCCCCCCTTACTCATACAATTATGATAATACAACTCCAACAATTAGAGAAAAACAAAGAAATCGGTCAGCGAGGGCTTGCTCATAACTGGTTGACGTGAACTTTGGGGACTCATAGTCATAAGTAGGTAAAGGCCAAGAGAGGGGACACGGCTCAGTGAAACTGTAGCGGGATGAAATGAGAGGGGAGAGGGGGTGGGATGGTGAAAAGTCAGTGACAGCTGGGCGAAGGGAGGGGGGAGTGGGGGTGATGATGATGGTGGTGTTTCGCCCTATCATCCCCCAGGTCGTATTTGTTTATCCTGGATGTATAATGATTATTATGATACACACGAAGGGGTTGATAAGACGAGTTAGTGTTTCATTTTGAGAACCAGTTATCCAGTTTATGGGTTGTTGTTTTTTTCTTTGATAACCCTTTCTGACAGCAGTTGGCTTCATTGCAGCATAATCATGAACCCATGAGATTTGCTGGAAGAAAAAAAAGTTTATGGTTAGAATGATAAATTTTCAAGAATATGTTCTTTAGTTAATTATTTGCAGATTTTCATGGTTTGGGGTTGGACAAGGTTGTTGGTTTTGACAGAGTTGTTTTCTTTAAAAAATGGAGGCCTTCTTAAGTGGGTGGCCGGGCTACAAAGATTTACTGCTGTTAAAAAAAAAATGGTGGTAAGTAGGCTGGCATGAAAGAGAGAGTATAATCTATTAAAAAAAAAAAATTGGAGATTCCATCCTCGAGGTTACATAGGTTTTTGTTGTTGTGAATTTTATGTACGCTGAAATTGAAAGTATTTTGTAAGAGATAAAAGCTTACTTGTACCGAAGAATATAGTCATAAACAGATAATCCTATTGGCAGAGGTGTTGTGGGTGTGACGTGATTTTTGTGTGTTTTGTTTTGTGGTCAGCTATAATAATCTAACGAGGAATGGGGAAGTGAAGTGATTGTGATGTCAGATTATTGTGTTTTGGAGCCTGATCTCTTGTCCATGTAATTTCATTTAGGCATGTCTGCTCTGTGTTCTCTGCACACATCACAGAGGACAGTGAAGTGATGACACGAAATTGCTGGGGGGGGGGGGGGGGGGGGGGGGGCCAGGGGGAGGGGGGAGTTGAATAAGGATGAGAGTGTTGTGAACAGAGTTGCGCGCACGAGCGTGTGTGGTGTGTGTGTGTGTGTGTGTGTGTGTGTGTGTGTGTGTGTGTGTGTGTGTGTGTGTGTTATTTTATTTTGGGGATGATGGATGGAATAAGTACTCGTGTGCTTGTTTACATTCTGTCTTCGTGTATTTGCAGTATTGTAAATTTTGTCATCCGTTCCTACTGGCGCACAATGGTATCCTTTTAAAAAGCGGAACGGGTTTTAACGTGTGCGCAAGATGTTCTGTGTGCGTTCGCACGCGGGACCTCGGTTTAAAGTCTCATCCGAATGACTTGGGGAGAGTGGAGTTCAGCACTGATGTTAACTCCAGAAGAAAATATACTCTTGAACGAGACTCGAACCGGGGTCAGCAGATCACGAGCGCATCACTCTGACCACCAGGCTGTCCTGCGCCCCCCCCCCCCTCCCCCGGCCATAACTGGCCTATTCTTCTTGTAAAAGGCTGACGGGCTTTTAATGTGGGCATGCAAGATGTTCCATATGCGGGGGCACTAGGGACCTGGGTTTGTTGTCACATCTTAAGGAACTGTCAAGGGAGTGGGGTCAGTAGCCTGTCTGTTATGTTCACTTGAAGGTAAACATTCTCTCACACAGACACTGTAGCGGAGACCTGAACTTGCGTCCTCAGCTTCCCACAGATCATGAGTTCCATTTCCAGTTCAAACAGGAAGGACGTTGCACAGCTCTAGCTGTCACCAAGAGACGTTGGTTAAAGTGTGATCTTTGTGCAATATGGGAATGAATTTCATTACATATTCTGTTGTTCCCGCCTTTTTTTTTTTAAACAAAGTTTCATTGGAAAAGTCTAAATGTATTGAAATTCAACGATATTTTTGATTGCAAAAATAAAGGTCTGCTTATTCATGTAGTTCATTTTCCCCAGGATGATATCAAAAGCATTTTTGAAATTTGCTCTACTTGACGACTAGTTCAGAGTTCCTAGGTCCATTTTATTCTCATTTTTGTGTTCTTGTGGCCGCGCCCTGTTCCCGAAATGCTAGTCCTTTGTTGATACTCGCATCGCTTTGCTGACAAGTTGTTTAATTGTCCAAAAGGTCAGACAGCGTTTTTCATAGTTATTTCAGGTTAGTTGCCTGCAGTATGTCACACTTTCATGTACCTCTGATGGGGTTTTGAAGTAAACGTTGCCTTGTTGTTGTTTTTGAACACAGCCATCAGGCTGACCAGTAGCCATCCTTCCCCTTAGCCGACAGTGTTTATTCTATATCAAAGTTGTATTGTACACCAGTTTGTCACCTCGCTTCCGTGTCGGTGGTTTCCTGTTGAACCCCGGGCAGCGGTAATCAGACGTAGCGACGTTTCCTGTCCGCCGACCGTGGTAAAGTGTGGATGGTGACTGTCCTTCCTCAAACCGGAGTGAGTGTGGCCTAGGCGTGGCGAGTCAGCCCACGTTTCCTCCTTCAAACTGTTGGATGATGATTCTCACACACATTGACGCTAGGGAATCCATTAATTTAAAAAAAAAGAAAAAAAAAAAAAAGGAAAAAGGTTAGGCTCCTATATTGTGGACGTTTTCTGAGTGAATAACATCTGCCATTTTAAGAAATTTCACAACAAGACTTTAGCTGTTGTCTGACTTTTTTGTTTGTTACCTGTGCCTTCGTATGTCATTTCTATAAGAAAATTTGTCACCAGGAGACAAGGAGTGTGTTGTGTGTGTGTGTGTGTGTGTGTGTTTGTGTGTGTGTGTGTGTGTGTGTGTTGTTGTGTGTGTGTGGTGGGTGCGTGCGTGCGTGCGTGCGTGCGTGCGTGCTGCGTGCGTGCGTGTGAAGATTTGAATTTTATGTACAAAGGTTATCAGAAACAACAACGGCAACAATAAGTTAGTTTGTCGGTAATACTGTTACAAAAGAACATAGTCAAGTCAAAAACACTTAAATTATCCTATGAAGGGGAATTACAATACTGACAGGCATATTGATATGAATCGTAATCTCGAAAGACACAAGATAGCTAGATCTACATTTCATTTTGGTTTAAACATTCCAAGAAAAATTCAAATAAAAAATATCACAAACATACACGTACGCGCGCGCGCGTGCACGACACGCACGCACGCACGCACGCACACACAACACACACACACACACACCACACACACACACACACACACACAACACACACACATGGAAACTAGCAACTTACCCACTCTTCTTCTCTCCCTGTCCCTCTCTACTCCCCTCCCCATCCCTCTCATCTCATTTTGCTTCAAGTGCCTCAAGGAAAGCTGCGAATGGCATCCCACGCCTGGCAGCAGCCTGTACTGTGGGATATGTATGCAGCAGTCAGAACACAGTTACTTTCTCCATGCATGGGAAATGGGGGTTCCTCCGAGTTCCAGACGCCTTTTACTGCAAAAGGCTTTTAGGTTTAGTGTTGTTGGCTGGCAGGTGTGACTTGTGTGTGTGTGTGTGTGTGTGTGTTGTGTGTGTGTGTGTGTGTGTGTGTGTGTGTGTTGTGTGTGTGTGTGTGTGTGTGTGTGTGTGGTGTGTGTGGTTCGTGCGTGCGTGTGCGTGTGTGTCGCGTTCAGTTTAACACCTACCACTAATATGATATCAGATGTGTGTGTGTGTGTGTGCGCTCGCGTGCGTGCATGCGCGTGTGTGCGTGTGTGCACGTATGTATGTATGAGTGGTATCGCAGATTGACAAAAATAAATGTCAAAGGAGACTGATATTTTTCACTTGGTTGATTTCACCCTGACACAGCGGACAGCCCCTGATGTGGTGGTGTCAGATGCTGATTAAGCTATAAACACCATCCATCTCCAAAGTGACCTTTCTTTTATGGCCTTGTCCATATGCCCATCCGATGTGGTTGGCGTTGTGTTTTCACCAACCTGTTGGGTCCTGCACTGTGTATAGCATAGTACTAGCTGTGTTTTGAAGCATAGCACTTGAGTTTCTGATGGAAGGTATTATTATGACTTTTTGTGGGATTGAATTGCCCAATTATAGAGAGGAGAGAGGGAGAGGGAGAGGAGAGAGAGAGAGAGAGAGAGAGAGAGAGAGAGAGAGGAGAGAGAGAGAGAGAGAGAGAGAGAGAGGCGTGTGCACCCGTACATGAGTATATTATCGTGTCATCCATGAATATGTGAATGTATGTGTTCTTGTGTACACAGAGAAC
>CM060316.1:57181123-57211123 GCA_030674155.1 Stramonita haemastoma | reverse complement strand
CCAGTCCATCCTCCCCCCACCCCACCCCTTTCCCAACCCTCCACCCTACCACCAGCCTCCCCCAGGAACAGATGAAGAGCAGGGTGGGGCAGAAACAATAAAAAGACCTGCAGCTATCACAAGTCTTTCAGAAGAGAGAATCTGGGGGCTGGAGACACAGAGTAAGAGGAGAGCCTGTGTGGAAAGTGGTTGAGGAGAGCCGTTGAGGATTTTTGTTGCGTGTCACAAGACGTAAATTTTTTTTGGAAAAAAAAAAACAACCACCCTAAAAACCCAGCAACAGCAGCAAAGGGAGAGTGGAATTCATCTTGTGTTGCCAAGGATTGTGGGGGGAAAGTGTTTATCATCGAAATCGCTTGAAAAGTTTAATTACCGAAATTGTTGAATGTGATTGAGGGTGTAATGTAATACAGACAAAAACACAGTAAGTTGACTAAATAATGTGTCTGATGTGCACTGATGTAACCCCCCCCCCCCCCCCCCCCAAACAAACAAACAAAACGAAAAACAACCAACAAAACCCACCTCCATCAACAACAAAAAACAACTAGATCTACTTTGTGATCAACTGATGTTTACTTAACACGGAAACAACTTTGCCAAATTTAAAGTATTTTAAACTGTGCAGATTACAAAGCAAAAGCAACAACAGAGTGCTCTGTGTTCATAAAATTTTATTCTTTTCGTTATACTCAGAGAACAGTATCTGGCTCAGTTGTAACTCTAGACCAGAAAACCGGATTCTGAAAGTGAGGAAAGTGAGGAGATGACTCGTTGCGGATTGTGTGTTTTTCCTTGAACATCCACCATGATAGCAACACCACAAAGCAACAACACTTGACACTACAGTCTCATCAACAGACACAAGTATGTGCACACACATGTACGAACTCATGCATGCACATGTTAATGTGCTCTTGAACTCACAGACACTCACAGACACCGTAACACATACACAGTAACACACAGACACAGGCACAGATACAGACACACACACACACACACACACACACACACACACACACACACACACACACACACACCACACACACTGACACACTGACACACACTGACACACACACCCACTCACTCACCCACTCACTCTCTCTCTCTCTCTGTCTCTGTCGTGTCTGTCTGTCTGTCTGTCTGTCTGTCTGTCTGTCTGTCTCTCTCTCTCTTCTCTCTCTCTCTCTCTCTCTCTCTCTCTCTCTCTCTCTCTCTCTCTCTCTCTCTCTCTCTCTCGCACGCGCGCGCGCGTACACACACACACACACACACACACACACACACACACACACACACACACACCCGCACACGCACCGCACACACACGCACATTCACACACACATGTTCAAATATTGTTTCATTGCTCATCATTACAGAAACCTAGTTACTTAACTAGACTGATTATTATCAGTGGCATTCGTATCAAACATGTAGCATAACTATGACTGATTATTTTCAGTGGCATTCGTATCAGACCTGTGCATTACTATGTCTTTTTTCCAATGGCATTTGTATCAGACATGTGCATTGTGTGTGTGTGTTTCAGCTTTGGCAAACGGAACCAAGGATGCGTACGTCAGCTAAAGCCATGTTTGGCGCTGAACGAATCGGACATGATTAGTGTAAGTCTGAATTGTACTCTGTGTGCGGGGTGTGTGTGTGTGTGTGTGTGTGTGTGTGTGTGTGTGTGGTTTTGTGTGTGTGTGTGTGTGTGTGTGTGTGTGTGTGTGTGTGTGAGAGAGAGAGAGAGAGAGAGAGAGAGAGAGTGTGTGTGTGTGTGTGTGTGTGTGTGTGAGTGTGTGTGTGAGTGTGTTTATATGTGTCAATGAACTCTAAAACATCAGCTTTCTTAACTCTGCAAACAAAGCCAAAAGCTAAAGAATGTTCAGATTTAAGGGCCATAAACCGATTGCCCCATATCCTCAAAGTAGTCTTTACAGTCATCCTAGCAAGAGAAACCCCAACTAACTTTGGATATTGGGCAAGAACAATTCCCCCATTTTTCTAGAGTAGAGCATTGGCACCACAGATGTTGTTTTCCATGTTTACATCTTTTCACAGAAACAGATGAAAGTCTAGAAAGAAGTTTATGCACGTTTCATCGATTATGCGGAGGCATTTGACAGAGTCAGGCAGAGTGGAAGGAGAGAGAGGTAGAGGAAGACCAAAACATCAATGGACAGATGATGTCAAAGACTGGACAGGTTGTAGGCTTTCTAGGGGCATACAAGCGGCCCAAGACAGATCGACTTGGAGATTCGTGGCATGTAATCGGAACCCCGTCTTGAGACAACTTTCCCTCCCTCCCTCCCTCCATCCATCCATCCATCCATCCATCTATAAAAGATGGATGGATTTTTAATAGATGAGCAAGATGTTAGGCATGCATTTGCTCAGGGAAGTTTAATTTCTCTTTCCCTTGTACCCTGAGGAGTTGGGGCGCTGCACCGAATTTTCCATGCTGTATCTCTTGGGCAAGTTGAACCTGTTGGAGCCCATCCCTCTCTAGGCTTGATTCATAGCCTCCCTCATCCAACAGAATAACGATATGAATTGAGGTGGAACCAGTCTGGGTGATCAATTCCCGTGAACAGGCACTCCAGTGGCACACTGGACCTTATAGTAGGCATCTGTCAGTCTCTGAAGACTGTGGAGTTGTGTTCTTAGCTCTAGAGTGCAAAGCCTGGCTAAGTAAGTGTAGCGGGCAAGCTGTTACCCACGCAGCAGACCCCCCCTCTTCACACCGCTGGAATGGTCCATTGCATTGGGAAGGCAATCGCCATCAATGCAAATGGTTCCAGTGCCGTCGCAGGAGACACCAGAACATTGCTATATACAGCCCCGAGCCGCCCTGGGGACTCCAACTCCCGGAGTTTTTGGTTTCTAAGCACGACACAAGGGAAACTGCATGCTGGTTTTTTGATTTTGTTGTCACCCGCTCCAACCGGCACACAATGACCTGCTCTTTCGAAAGGCGGAACGGGTTTTTTATCGTGTGCGCAAGTTGTTTGGCATGCGTTCGCACATGGGGCCTCGATTTATAGTCTCATCCGAATGACTTTGACATTCAGTTCGATTTTTTTCGTCAAACTGGGAAGAAAGGTCGAGGCTGGGAATCGAACCCAGAACCTCACGGTTTATTTCTTTTTTAGAGGCAGGCGAACGTCTTTACCACCCTGCCACTTTCCTTCCTATTGGACCCGGTATCCCTCAGTAACACTAACTGCCGGGCTGTTCTGCCTTCAAAGAGTGTGTAGTGAGGTAAAGGAGGGATAGGATAGCCTAGTGTCTTATTGTGTCAGAGCCTTTGCGCTGTGGGTGGTGATGGTGGTTGTGGTGATGATGGTAGTTGTAGTAGTGATGGGGGTGGTAGCGTGGGTCTGAAGTGGTTGTAGCCTATCGCAGCACCGCAGCTTTGCTTCCTGTCAGCTTCCTTTAAGGCCTGACTCGTACACACACGCACACGCACACACACACACACAACACACCACACACACAACACAAAACACACACTCAAAAGACACACACACACACACACACACACACGCACGCACGCACGTACGCACGCACGCACGCACGCACGCACGCACGCACGCACGCACGCACGCACGCGCTACTACTACTACTACTACTACTACTACTACTACTACTACTACTACTACTACTACTACTGCTACTACTGTTACTACTAATCAGTAAACTACTACTACTACTTACTACTACTACTACTATACTATACTACTACTACTACTACTACTACTACTACCACTTCTACTTCAACTACTTCTTCTACCACCACCACCACCACCACTTCTACGACCACAGGTCCCAGCTTATTATTTTGTTTGTTCGGTAGTGTTTCTCTTCTTCCTGTTTCCGCTCTTCTTCTGTCCTTGTCAACTTCAGGATTTTTTGTTTGTTGTTTGTTTTGTTTGTTTTGGTTTTTTTTGGGGGGTTGGGTTTTGTTTCAATTTTTTAAAAACATTCTTTCTAGATATGGTGCTTGTACTCTTGTGTTGACTTAAAAAAAAAAAAAATCCCTTGAAGGCTAGATTAAAAAAAAAAAACCCACCTCATCATGATTATTAATCTGTTGCCTTCAGAAAATGTCATTTCATTTATTTCATTTTGTTTTGTTCTCTCTCTCTCTCTCTCCCCTCTCTCTCTCTCTCTCTCTTCTCTCTCTCTCTCTCTCTCTCTCTCTCTCTCTCTCTCTCTCTCTCTCTCTCTCTCGCACACACATATGTACACACACACACATGTATACACACATGTACACACACATGTACACACCCCCCCCCCCCACCCACACACATACACACACATGTACACACACACACATACACACACACACACACACACACACACACACACACACACACACACACACACACACACACACACACACACACACACACACACACACGACTACCGTGTTCTGCTGCGAGATCCAAGGGAGGTAGGCCTAATAATGTCTGGTATGGGCCCCTAAGGATGTCAGGAATCTGGCTGGATAGGTCAGGCCTGACCCTTTCCTGTTAGGCCTACAACTGAGGTCTTCATTTCTCCTCAGTCAGCTTCTGTGTCGGTCACTGGTTTCTGAGTCTTGCTTTGCCTTGCCTTGCCTCTCTCTGTCTTGTCTCTTTCTCTCTTTCTTTCTCTCTGCTCTCTATCTTATTGTCTATCAGTTGCTTCTCTCTCTGTCTTTCTCCCTGTCTCTCCCCCCCCCCCCCCCCTCCTTGTCACTTTTGTCTTTTATCCCAGCAGCGTCTGTCTGTCTGTCTGTCTGTCTGTCTGTCTGTCTCTGTCTCTCTCTGTGTCTCTGTGTCTCTGTGTCTCTCTCTGTCTCTCTCTGTCTCTCTCTGTCTCTCTGTCTCTGTCTCTGTCTCTGTCTCTCTCTCTCTCTCTCTCTCTCTCTCTCTCTCTCTCTTCTCTCTCTCTCTCTCATCTTTTCATATTGTAATGTGCACTTTTGTCCTGCACAGATTGATGTTTTAACTCACAGCCTCAGTATGATACACAAGGCCCAGCAGCCATACTGATGTCTTGGGTCATAGAGTCATACACCTTGTATAGTGCAGAGTGGGAGGCAGAACAGGAGTTGATTGTTTCAGCCTGCAAGCAAACCATCACACAGTTGACTGTGTTATTAAGAATAGGCTAAAGAAGAGAAAATACATTTTTCTGAGAGCAGAGAGACAGACAGACAGACAGACAGACAGACAGACAGACAGACAGACAGACAGACAGACAGACAGACAGACAGACAGACAGACAGACAGACAGACAGAAGACAGAGAGAGAGAGAGAGAGAGGTGTGTGTGTGTGAGGAGAGAGAGAGAGAGAGAGAGAGAGAGAGAGAGAGAGAGTGTGTGTGTGTGTGTGTTTTGTGTGTGTGTGTGTGTGTGTGTGTGTGTGTGTGTGTGTGTGTGTGTGTGTGTGTGTGTGTGTGTGTGTGCTGTTGTGACGACCCCCCTCCCCCAGCTTGGCACCTAGTAGTAGGTCACCCAGAATAATGATGCACTCTTTGACTCTCTCATCTCACTTGGCAATCACTGTGAGTTGGAACTGTTTGTACTCACTGGGTGGCAAGTGTGCATGTATGATTGTTTTTGAGTACCTGGCCATACAGGCAGCCATACTCCAACTTCAGAGGATTCTTTTTTTCATAATGAGGGTGCAGGTTATTATGTAAAGAGCTTGTCATGGCTGAAGGCAATCTCAACGCAACATTTTACAACATAACAATATTTCAGTGTAGGCCTTGACAATTAGGTGACATCGATAACTGACACAGCTTTTCGCCTGGGCCAAGAAAACATTTTATAACTGACATTAACCAGTCTGCTTTTTAAACATTTTCAGTCAGCTGAGACCTGCTCCAAACATCAAACAGTCTCAGCTCGTACATATTATCTTTGTGGCCCCCTTCAAAGGTTGTGTTTTTTTTTACGATGACTGTGTGTGTGCCACACACACACACACACACACACACACACACACACACACACACACACACACACACACACACACACACACACACATACACACACACACACACACACACACACACACACACACACACACACACACACACACACACACACACAAGATCATTAAAATTTTGTAGCTTCAATAATGGGATGGTAGACTTTGAGATTTTTTCCCAGTTCCTCAGTTAGAGCTCCATGGTTTACCAATGGTTTATTTATTTATTTCATTTATTTATTTCATTTATAGATTTCAATCTTTTATTTCAAGGATAATGAAATAAGCACTGATGTGCTTTTTTATATCCAGTCCCCGTGTATATCACCTTCATCTTCCTTCACCTGTCCCCTAGTCCCGTAGTCCCGTGTGTATGCAGTTTTGTCATTTTGACAAACGTTCCCTAATGTTAAGTGTACTATGTGGAGTCTAATGGTGAGATTTTGTGTGTAATATATATGGGTCATTCTCAGAAACATGTGAGGCATGATAGTGACCTACTTTACACATCTGCCATTTGGCTGAATTAAGTTTAAAATTGTGGTGAATGCTGTTTACTGGTTGTGTTTAATTTAAAAAAATAAAATTTAAATGTTTTTATGACCATTTGTGTTTTTGCTTTTAAATATTGTGAATTTATTTCACCAAATTGCTCATTCCAACATGGCGGATTTGTGACATTTTGGTGCATACTTTATTCAGATTGTTCTTCTGACTTGAAAGACTACTAATTTGAAACACAACTTGTATTAAAGTAATGCCCATATGTTGTTTCAAGTTCCTTAGAAGAAAAATTGTACTTTCTTTGTCATGGACATTAAATAGAGGGCAGATTAAAAAGCTTGTTGCGGTTGTGACGTTGGTTTCCCAAAGTAGGCCCAATTTTAACAATTTACTCACAAAGAACTATATGTTATCATCAACACATTATAGCCACAAGGGATGAATTAAACTGTTAACAGTATAAAGAAAACATTGTTTTTGATCAGCTGGAGCTCCTATCCTCGTAAATTGCTTGAAACCCCAGATGACCAACATGGTTTCCCTTTTTTCATGTCACAACCAAACGATGTAAATCTGTTGCAAAATCCGGCACATTCTTTCACTGACCGAGATTTTCAGGTAGGTACTTCATCTTGACCTTAAATATCTCTGACACACACTTTTTCCTGCCAAAGGAGTATCGAATGCTATAATTAGAGTTCCAGTTTTTGGTTTCTCCCAGCTTTTTCATGTCACAACCAAACGCAGCATTTGATCAATAATAATATTGATTGATATATCACTTTAATTACATAAATCAATGTAGATAATGTTAACAGAATGCATTGTTTCTAATTTAAGATGGTGTTTTTTTTTCCATTTGTGTTTAAATTGCTACACTTGGGTGATTTGTGGTTTTGAAGGGTGTGGTTTCCATGTCACAACCAAACGGTTTCCATGTTACAGCCGTAACAAAAAATATCTAACTCTAAAATGACAAATTAGTATAAATAATGTTAATAGAATGCATTGTTTCTAATTTAAGATGGTGGGTTTTTTTTCAATTTGTGTTTAAATTGCTTCACTTCAGTGATTTGTGGGTTTTGAGGGGTGTGGTTTCCATGTCACAACCAAACGGTTTCCATGTCACAACCAAACGGTTTCCATGTCACAACCATAACAGATCACTCTAAAATGACAAATCAATGTAAATAATCATAATAATGTTAAAAGAATGCATTGTTCCCAATTCAAGTAGGTTGTTTTTTAGATTTAATTTGTGTTTTCATTGCTACAATTTCAGGTTTTGTGCTTTTGAAGGGTGTGGTTTCCATGTCACAACCAAACGGTTTCCATGTCACAACCGAAACATATTACTTCTATAAGGCATTAATATTAAACAGCTTCCATTCTTATGTAAAGAAAACTGTTTAGTTTAATGGATATCATTCTGTGGTTTAAGTTCAGGATAATCTGGGGGATGCTTGCTGTGGTCATTTGTAAAAAAAACAAACTTTAAATCTGGGTATACAAAATGTCTTAGAGTGTCATTACAAAAAAGCAAAAACAAATGCTTTGTCGATGATTGTCATACTTCCAATTGATAGTTTTGTTTTATAGATAAAAACAAAAGCATTTGTGAGTGTTTTTTGTTTGATATTTTATGTAAAAAGATGTTTTAATGCTACTTTTGGTTTCCATGTCACAACCGCAACACAGCTAAAAATAGAACCTTTATGCCTCAATTACAAAAAAAACAATTAATGATTCATAATTTTTTCAACAGATTGCACTTTGCAACAGAGTACTCTAATATATGACAAGAAAGCAAAAACTTCCAAGGACATTTATTTTTCAAGGTCTATGTCACAAAAACCTCACATGTTTCTGAGAATAACCCATATACAACTTATGAACTGCTTGCCTACCATTTAATAATTTATGTAGTCACAGTTCAACTTCGGGGATGATGTCGTAATAAATTAATCACGACTCTAATGAACATGCACTTTAAAAAAACAAAAAAAACATCTGTTCTTACTGGCACACAAGGGCCTACTCTCCTGAAAAGCAGAGCACGGTTTGATGTGTGTGCCGTATGTTCTGTGTGCTTTTCCACACTGGCCTTTGATTTTTGAGTCTCACCTGAAGGGCTTTCCTGAGGGGAAGTGGAATCAATACTGATGTTAACTTCAGGGGGAAAATCCCCTGGAGCAGGCATCTCAGTGGTGGCTCAAACTCACACCAGATTGGGTGCTCAACACTCTTACCTGCAGGCTGTCTCAGTGTCTGCCCTCCTCTGTTTGAGAATATATATAAATACTTAATGTGAAAGGGGAAAATTTATTTTTTGAATAAAACCCAACAGAAAACAAAAACAAAAAAAAGTAGGTGAATTTCCCTTCAAGAAGAACAGATAGAGAGGCATTTCATTCCCAAAACAATCTTAAAATGTGAAGTGTACTATATATGGAGTCTTATGGACAAAGACTTTGATCAAACAATCTCAAACTATGAAGCATGTGTACTACAGCTCACTCCAGAGAAGTTATTCAGAAGCAACTCTTTCAAAATATGCCTGTAACCAACACACTAAGGAGAGATGCCTTCAAAATACTCTCACAATATAAAACATGCTCATCCTTTTAACAAAAAAAAGGGAAAGAGGGGGGAGGGAGAATGTAATTAACTTCAGTGATAAGATGGGAGAACCCTGTATTGTCAGGGAGAAGTGGAGTGACTGGAGACAGAGCAGTCAGCTGTGGAGTAAGTAGTAGGAGTGAAGGAGCATGAATGATAGGGAGCTACTGTACAACAGCAATCTGTGTAAGACCAGGGATCCTGCTGGTTCTGAAGCACCCACTTGAGTCATTTCCCCACGGAACAGGCTGCACTGACAGCAACACCATTGTTGACCAGCCACCACGGCCACAAAGACTGGACTGTTTCCATCCTATTTGGACCCCAGTTCAAACAGTTTTGAAATTCAAAGGCCTAACAGAAAGATGAGGAGTTGCACTGGACTTGTGTTGTCCCAAAGTTTAGTTCCTTCAGGAAGGGGAATGGGCAGAAAGGGATAGGGGGGAGGGGTGGTGGTAGTTGTGTGGTGTGTTCAAGAAGTGCTTTTTTCCGGTGGTGAAGTCAGTGCCAAAAAGCATCATATGATACGGTGTTACTACTAGTTGCTGCTGCTGCTAATATTAGTTAGCTGCTGTAGACTTCATTCATCTGCCCACGTCCATTGTGATGAAAGATCCAAAGTTTGTGTGGAATGGAGAGGATGTAGTGGGATCACTGTAACCGTGATGTTGGTCAGGAAATAGGCGAGTTGCTTGCTTTGGAGTGCCTGCATTTCACAGGGGATTTCAGCCACATATCCTTGTGCTTCTGATTTCGGAAAATGGTTTTGATTTCTGAAAATTGTTCTATGCTGATTGGATTACTGTTCGTTGTTGACTGCTTCAAAGCAGAGTCGGTTTGGTCAGCTTGACCTGTGTTTGGATAATTTACAGTTGTTGGGAAAATTACACTTCAGTGTCTTCAGAGTGGCTCTTACAAATCAGGATCTGTGATTTGGTATTTCAGGATTTTTTTGGTCAGTGTGGTTCTTACAAATCAGGATCTGTGATTTGGTACTTCAGGATTTTTTGGTCAGTGTGGTTCTTACTAAAAAGGATCTGTGATTTGGTACTTCAGGATTTTTTTGGTCAGTGTGGTTCTTACAAATCAGGAAGGATCTGTGATTTAGAATTGCAGGATTTTTTGGTCAGTTTTTTTCTTTTTTTTTTACACATGCAGTTCTTACAAAATAGCATCAGTTACTTGGGATTCCAAGATTCTTTATCATTTTTATAACACGAATGTGTTTCCACTGGAGTTGATCGGATTCTGTGAAGAGCCCGCAATGTGAGAAGACAGTGTGTGGAATACATTTTCTCTCTCTTGACCCGCCGCCCAGCTACTGGTATCACTCCCATCTTCCAAACTGCAGTAGAGCGCGTCGTGATCCTATCCAGCATGTCCCTGAAGAGGCTGAGTCAGATGATGAGGGCAGAGATGAAGAAGTCCAAGCGGGAGGAGGGGAGGGAGCGGGAGGACCCCCTCTCCCAGGACCTGCCCTTCATCGACTGGACCATCCAGCTGTACAGGGACCCCCAGCAAGACCTCATGCTGCCCCCCTCACCCCCACCCTCGCCCCCCAAGGCGGCGCGGCTGACAGTTAGGAAACCCAGGTCCCGGTCTAGGTCCCGGTCCAGGTCCAGGTCTAGAACTAGAACCCTACAGCCAGAGAACAGGCCTTGTTGTGCTGACCCCGGCATGGAGAGTGTGATTGAAGCCATGAACAGTGTCAGAGCTCATGAGGTGAGGCTGGAGGTGGATGTCAGGGGTTTGGGTTTTTGTATTCGTGAATATGGAATTGTATTGGAGAAGATTATAAAAAAAGGGGGGGGGGGGGGGGAGGGAACAGAAAGGCAGTTGATGAAGATCCACAGCTGACAGCTTTCCCCCACTCTCAGCTCCTCTCAGCAGCTAATTAATCCATTCCATCCCAGACTAGATGGGGCCAGCTGGTGCTATATATAGCAGGAACTGACCTCACTTGGACTCTGTAAAAGGAAAGGGGTTCGTTAAATTTAGCACTCTTGACTGAGTGATGTTGGATTTGTGCGCTGTGGATCATACAATTTTCTGAAAAGGAATAAACTTCAGGTCATTAGACATAGATCATAAGAATTTCACGAAAGAAACAGATTTCGAGACTGATAGTATCACTGTGGTGTGCTCTAGCAGTAATCAATGATACAGGGGTCTAGAAAGCAAGGGATCTGCAGATTCCATCCTCTACTATAGTATACCCACAGGCACCAGATTTTCCCCAAACTACAGGGCCTTGAGGGATGTTGTTGGTGCTAGTTCAGGGATGAGACATCCCATGTGCAACAGTGTCTTAACACATGTAAAACAACTGATAAGAACAAGAAAGTTATTTCAGGCAAAATTAGGCATGGAAAAAAACCCATCTCTTGTAAGAAAACAAGCTAAACCTCAGTCAGAAAAGAAGAAAGAAAACAGTGGCCTTACAGTGGCGTTGATGTGCTGTCTCCATGGAGAGAGCAGCCTGAAATTCACATAAGAGAAATCTGTAGTGTAACTGTACATGGTTTATTTAAATAACACCACACAATACATTACAACGCTGTACAATAAACTACATGGTGCAAGACAATATCATAGAGTAATGCAAAGTAATGCAGCACAGCACAATGCAGTGCGGTGCCAAGAAATGGCTGGGTTTCTAATAAAACACAGTTTATCAGGAGAGTATACAAAGTAATTATACAACATGATACACTGCACTGCACCTGCACCACACTACAATGCAGTCCAATCCTAATTGATGGTGATCTTAAATTCTGCCTGTGTATGGATTTCTTGGCTGAAGTATTGTCTTTTGTGCAGTTGGTTTATGGCCTCTTCTCACAGCTGCTGGTTGCATACATTTTAGATTTTTTTTCATGTTGTGTGAAATGGAAGAGGAGAAAACTATGAAGCAATAAATTGATGAATTATAAAGAAAAGCTTACCCAAGATATTTTTTAAACAAAAAAAAAGAAGAAGAAACATTTAAGTCATTTTCCCTTTCATTTGGGATGTTATCATTGATGAAGGAGTGACGTATGCATGTGTTATTTGATATGTGTGATACATGCCGGGGTGTATGGGGTGCTTAAGGAGAGGTGGTACCTTTGTAAACCTGGCAGTAGCATCCCTCGGGATGGACGGGAGCACTGGTCCTCACTTGGCACTCAACTCTCACTTCTGGGTCCGGGTCCTTAACCCACCCACACCCTGGTAACCGCTTCTACTGGCGGGCGAAACGTTGTGAGGGGCTGGTGCATTCTTAATCACCAGTAGGAGTCTTGGAGAGGAGATGGGCGCCACCAAGCTTCCTCAAGCCCACTGCAAGGACATGATGAGAAAAGCAAAACAGAAACACATGCCGGATCGGTCGAGGCCCGGATCAACAACGACCGCGCTACCCACTGCAAGCCTCCAGGGTGGGAGTGACAAGTGTGCCACTGGAGCAGAACTAACCCTAAAGCTTCCAGCTAAAGGGGTAACCATTGGTACATGGAATGTTAGAACTCTGTACCAAACAGGAAGAGTACAGGAACTCACACATGAATTACAGAGGTATAAATGGGACATCCTAGGGCTTGCGGAAGTCAGATGGACTGGCTTCGGAGAAACAACCACGCAAGACGGCCACAAAATATGGTACAGTGGAGATGAGAAACTACACCAACACGGAGTAGGCTTCATTGTCAGGAAAGAGATTGTGTCAAGCGTCATCAACTGCACACCAATATCCAGCAGACTCATCTCAATCAGAGTCTCTGCAAAACCCCAGAATCTCACCATCATCCAAGTGTATGCTCCAACATCTGACTACGATGATGACCAGATAGAAGAATTCTATGAAGAACTTGAAAACGTCATCTCCAAAACGCCCAAAAAAGACATCCTTATTGTGGAAGGCGATTGGAATGCTAAGGTGGGACCTGATGCCTATGACACCTGGGCAGGAACCACAGGACGCTTTGGACTGGGAGAAACAAATGACAGAGGACAGCGGCTGCTGGAATTCGCAAAGAAGCACAAACTAACTCTGGCTAACACACTCCACCCTCACAAGCCATCTAGAACATCAACCTGGCACTCACCAAATGGTCTGATTCATAATCAAATTGACTACATTCTGTCACCCCAAAGATTCAAATCCAGCATAAACAAGGCAAATACAAGAACATTCCCAGGAGCTGACATTGGCAGTGACCACGACCTTGTACTTACCACCATCAGGTTGAAACTGAAAGCAAAACAACAGCCAAAAAGCCCACGCATAAGATTCGACCTGGAAAAACTCAAAGACCCAACAGTGGTTGAGATCTTCCAAGCCAACATTGGAGGAAAGTTCGCCGCACTCACAGCCATTGACAATGATGTGAACACATTAGCCAACAACATCAAAGAAGTGCTAACGACAGCAGCAGAAGAAACATTAGGCAGAAGCAGAACAAAGAAACAACCCTGGGTGACAAATGAGGTTCTTGACCTCTGCGACAAAAGAAGAGAACTTAAGAAGCAAAAGTTCACAAGTCAAGAAGCCAACAACAAGTACATGGATAGCCACAGAGAAGTGAGGAAAAAGATGAGAGAAGCCAAAGAAGCGTGGATAGAAGAACAATGCAACAACATCGAAGATGGAATGGCCAAGGGAAACAGCAAAACAGCTTACAACACTCTGAAAGCACTAACGAAAACCACACAGCCTAAAGCCTCTGTTATTGAAGACAAAGAAGGAAATCTTTTAACGGAAAACAATGCCATCCTCCAGCGCTGGACAGAATACTGTGAGGGATTGTATAACTACCCACTACGCCCAGATACCAACATAGTTTCCAACAAACCCCCTGAACACCAAGATAAAGACCCACCAATACTAAGGTGTGAAGTAGACACAGCTATTAAGCAATTGAAGAAGGGGAAGTCCCCTGGAATCGATAACATCCCAGCTGAACTCATAAAAAATGGAGGGAATGAAACAGCAAGGCGATTCACAGACCTTTGTCAGAAGATCCACGACACCAAAGAATGGCCAAAAGAATGGACACAGTCTCTTGTAATACCCCTGCCAAAGAAAGGAAACCTCAAGCAATGCCAGAACTACAGAACCATCAGTCTCATAAGCCATCCTAGCAAGATCATGCTGCAGGTAGTCCTCAACAGACTGAAAAACCAAGCAGAAAAACTCCTGGCAGAAGAACAAGCGGGCTTTAGACCAAAACGCAGCACAATGGAACAAATTTTCAACCTGAGAATTCTGATAGAGAAGCATCTCCAACACCAAAAAGACTTGTACCACAATTTTATAGACTTCAAAAAGGCCTTTGACAGGGTATGGCATGACGGCCTCTGGCAAGTACTCAGGCACTTCAACATTGACAACTGCCTAATTGAAGTCATCAAGGCTCTGTACGAGAATGCAAGAAGTGCAGTTTTTATGAACAACCACGTGGGCGAGTTCTTCAAGACCACGGTTGGAGTCCGCCAGGGCTGCCTTCTCTCACCTGTACTCTTCAACCTCTTCCTCGAAAACATCATGACAGAGACACTGCAAAACCACCACACTTCCATCTCCATTGGTGGAAGACCCCTTTGCAACCTCAGATTTGCAGATGACATTGACCTCATGGGCAGCAGCAAACAAGAACTGCAAATCCTCACAGACAGTCTAACAGACCGAGCGAGCGCATACGGCATGGAGGTCAGTACAGAGAAATCGAAGATCATGGTCAACAGCGCGAGTAATGACAGCACGGAAATAAAGATGAATGGAGAAATATTGGAAGAGGTGAGCCAATTCAAATACTTAGGCTCCATCCTAACAAAAGATGGCACATCAAACAATGAGGTGAAAGCTCGCATTGCAACAGCAACATCTGCTCTAGTCAGACTCCAGAGGATCATCAGAAGCAACAACATCAGCTTCTGCACCAAATACCACCTCTACAAATCCCTCGTAATATCTATCCTCCTATATGGCTGTGAATCATGGACTCTGACAGCAGAGTTAGAGAGAAGAATCCAAGCATTCGAGAACAAGTGCCACAGAAGACTCCTCAAAATATCATACAAAGAACACAAGACCAATAACTATGTGAAAGAGGAAATCAAAAAGCGTGTGGGCCCCCAAGAGCCTTTGCTCTCCACCATAAAGAGGAGAAAGCTGATGTGGTTTGGTCACACCACAAGACACAACACCCTAGCAAAAACCATCTTGCAAGGAACAGTCGAGGGCAAAAGAAGAAGAGGCCGCCAAAAGAAATCATGGGTTGACAACATCAAAGACTGGACTGCCCAACCCCTGCAACGCCTCCTACTAGCCACACAGGATCGTGAAGCATGGAAAAAGATCTCCGTTGCGTCTTCTCTCATGTCCCCCTACGTCCTTTGGGACATGGGACTGAGTGAGTGAGTGAGTGATACATGCCATATGTATGCCTACCACCCCTCAGCTTTCTCTTTATGTTTCGACTTTGACTTTGGATGTCCAGTGTACTGTAGACTTCCCTTGCTGTTGAGGAGAGGGGATTCAGTGTATACATGTATATATGTATAAGAGCATTATCTGCAGCTGACTCAGTCAGGGCTGCTGCTAGCAAGTGCAGTGAGCTTACTCATGGGGACTGCTTTTGCTTGTCACTGGGCTACCTTAGTTATAGTTTTACAGGTTCTAATCATAAGCTAAGGAAAAAGTTTACTGTTTTATGAAAATCCCACCTCAAGTCAAAAGTGTCACACACACAAACACACACAAATTACACACACACACAAACTACACATACAAATTACACACACCACACACACACACACACACACACACACACACACACACACACACACACACACTACACACATACACACACTCACTCACTCACTCTCTCTCTCTCTCTCTCTCTCTCTCTCTCTCTCTCTCTCTCTCTCTCTCTCTCTCTCTCTCTCTCTCTCTCTCTCTCTCTCTCTCTCTCTCTCTCTCTCTTACATCGAGGAAAGTCAGCCAGTTGAGTGACATGACTGCTGTCACTCAGTACTGGTTTGTTTTGTTTTGTTTTCTTTTACTTTCCCATCTTGTGTACCACTTCTGTCCACCTGATCCCATAGGGGGATAGGATAACCTGGTGGTTAGCATGCACACTGGGACTGGATGTAAAAAAAAAAAGAAGTATTTCATTAATGTTGAAGTTAAAGAATAGAAGAAAAAATTTTGATAGCTCCACCTCAGCTATGCTGAGGTTTGCTATGTGGTAGCCTTAGAGTCTGTGGTCCACAAGATAGTTATAGTACACTGGGTGTTTGTGTTCAGCTGGCATACATGTGTACATGATTAGTGGCCGGCCTTCAATGGCTTCATACTCTCAACATGAGGGACAGAGCAGAGAGAGAGAGAGAGAGAGAGAGAGAGAGAGAGAGAGAGAGAGAGAGGAGAGAGAGGAGAGAGAGAGAGAGAGAGAGAGAGAGAGAGAGAGAGTGTGTGTGTGTGTGTGTGTGTGTGTGTGTGTGTGTGTGTGTGTGTGTGTGTGTGTGTGTGTGTGTGTTTGTTTGTGTGTGTGTGTGTTTGCTTGTTTGTCTGTCTTTCTGTCTGTCTGTCTGTGTTTTTATCTTTTGCTTCAAATTCCATGTTGAACACAGGTGGTTTTCCTAGTATAATCATCACGAAAGGTACTTACTCCAGACATGTTGGTTAAAAATTGGAATGTTGCTGTGGCAAACGAATGGCAACACATGGTTTGTTACTCATTAATAAGTGTCCTGTACCATCTGTCCTGTCCTGTCCTGTCCATCCATAACGTTTATAGCCCTGCTAACCAAAGGTTCCATAGGAGGGCCAGCTGTCACCTCCTTTCAAACCTAAACTCTGATCAAAATTATGCAGCTCTGTACAAAGTGAAACACCAAGATTCAAAAATGACTGTTGCAATGCATGCAAAACATCTTGTGCACATGCCACATGTTAAAACCTGTTCTGGTTTTCGGAGGAGTAGACACTTGTGTGCTGGTGGGAACGGATGACAAAATTGACAAAACTGCATACACACGGGGACTGGATGTAAAACACACACCCAAAAGAGTGCTTATTCCATTATCCTTGAAAGAAAAGAATAAATAATGATAATAATAGGTAAAAGGTAAAGGTGTCCTATAACTTAGGCGGTCATAGGAGAGCAAGGCATCCAAGACCTCAGCTTCTCTAGGGGCCAGTATATTGAGGGCAGCGCCCATCTCCTCTCCCTCACTGCTTTACCTTCCCGACCGTGAAGAGGGTAGGTACCATTGACAGCTGGGTGAACTGGGGGGACTGTACGGAAGTCAAGGCGCGCAAACGGTCACCCATTCAGTTGGTAACTACACTTGACACTGCTTAACTTGACTTGGGGAAAGCAAGCGCTCTGACCACTTAGCTATCCGCCCCCTATATATATATAATAATAATAATAATAATATAACAAACTAACGATATAATAACTAACAATATAAAATAGTAATAATAATATAATAATAACAATAACACAATAATATGAATAGTAATAATAATACAACAACAACAACAAAAATCATAATATTATATAATAATAATAAATAATAAAAAAATATTAATTAATAATAATAATAATAATAATAATAATAGCAGTGTGCTGATGTTGACTGTTGTTGTTGCTGCAGGTGGAGTGTGCTGATGTTGACTGTTGTTGTTGCAGGTGGAGTGTCCTGATGTTGATTTTGACTGTTGTTGTTGTTGTTGTTGCAGGTGGAGTGTGCTGACGTGCAGCTGCCAACAGTGGGGTGCCCTCAGCCAAGCTTCGCTGTCCCCTCCAGCCTGGAACGCTCCTGCAGCCACGACAACAACCTGCACTATGACCTTCACGGCCGCCTGTGCAGGATGAGCTCCGACAGTGGCCTGGAACAGGTGAAGCAAGCAAGTCTTGGGGTCCGGGGGAAAGGGGGAAAGAACACATACACGCACGCACGCACGCACGCACGCACGCACGCACGCACGCACGCACGCACGCACCAACACACACACACACACACACACACACACACACACACACACACACACGAAAAAAAAAAATCCATCTACAAACAAACAACAACAACAAAACCCAAAGCAAAGCAACAAGGTTCACTATTGAGGTTCACCAATAAGGTTCACCAATGAGGTTCTCATCAATGAGGTTCCATCCCCATGAGGTTCACCAGTGAGGTTCACCAATGAGGTTCATCAATGAGGTTCCCCTATGAGGTTCCCCAATGAGGTTCACTAATGAGGTTCACCCATGCACAAATGGTTCCCCAGTGAGGTTCCCCATGAGGTTCACCAATAAGGTTCTCCAATGAGGTTCCCCTGTGAGGTTCACCAATGCACCGATGAGGTTCACCAATGAGGTTCACCAATGGTCAGGTTTTACATACAGGACCCTTTTCCCATCGTTAAAGTAGCCCTCCCCATTCCAACACAGCAGGCCAATCCAACATAACTTGTCCAGGGCTTAAACTAGCCCCTTTTACCAAGTCCAAATGTGGTCAGTTCCTGCTATAGTTAGCACCAGCTGGGATGGAATGGATAGCAGCTGAGAGGAGCTGAAAGTGAGGGAAACTGACTGACAGCTGTGCCAACTGCAAGAATGATGTCTAAACTCAACACCAGTGTGCATGAGTTTTAAAACAAACAGCCAAAAAAATTGTCATCCATTCCAACTAACACATAATGACCTACTCATGTGAAAGACAGAACAGGTTTTAAAATGTAAGCAAAATGTTCTGTGTGTGATTGCGCAGTACATGGGATCTCAGTTTATAGTCTCACCTAAAGGACATACATTTGAGGGAGGAGTGGAGGCAGTACTGATGTTAACTCTACTAGGGGAAAGATCCCCTCAAACAGGCATTGCTGTGGTAGGCTAGCTTGAATCCATGGTGTCAGATCATGAGCTCAACTCTCTAACGGATAAACTATCTCAGTAGCCCACCAATGATGATGATGGTTATGATGATGACAATAATGATGATTGATAGATGATGGTGGTGGTGGTGATAATGATGATGATTGATGATGATGATGATTGACGACAATGACGATGATGATTGTTGTTTGTTTTCCGCACAGAGGTCAGATGGCATTGTTGGAGGGCGCACAGTCGCTCTGAACATGCTTCAGGAGCCCTTGGTTCGTAACGAGCAGCTGCTGAAGCGCAATTCTCGTGCCTAGCGATTCCTCTAGCGCCTACTCTGGGTCTGACATGATGCATTCCTCGCTGGACGACCCCAACAACCCGGAAGCCGACCTCACTGGACTGATGGAGAGCATCGTGGACTCGATGAGGAGGAGGGATACGCTGAGTCCACTGATGTATGTTTTGTCTTGGGTTTTTTAATAACATTTGTGGGATGGTGGAGTTTGTGTCATTTTGTGTGTGTGTGTGTGTGTGTGTGTGTGTGTGTGTATGTGTGTATGTGTGTTTTGTGTTTGTCTGCGTGCATGCATGTGTGTGTGTTTTTGTTGGGTGTGTAAAAGACAAGAGGTATATGTGAAAAGCTAAGATCTTGTTCCAAAGAAAAATAAAACAAAAGTAACAAATATACAAACAATAGTTAAGGTCAAGTGGACAATTTTTAAAGTGAAACACCGAAAAAAGGACGGGAGAGAGAGAGAGAGAGTGTGAGTGTGTGTGTGTGTGTGTGTGTGTTGTGTGCGTGCGTGCGGTGCGTGCGTGCGTGCGTGCGTGCGTGCGTGCGTGTTGTTGGAGAAAAATAGACCACCGTTTATAACTGATGCAAGAGTATTCATCATCAGCCCATTAGAGGGAAAAAGATCAACAGTGAAGTGACAGATGATTCAGGGATCAAGTATAAGGAAACACAGAGATATCACACTTTTGATGAGGCTGTGGATGTGTCACTTATTGTTTGAACCAGGAAAGTATGAGCAGCTTAGGAAGTAAATGTGTGCAGTATAAAGCATAAAGTCATCGGGAGAAGAAAAAATGTATCATTGTTGGAAGACATGACTCAGTGTCAAACATGAAAACGGGTTGCATTTGGCTCGACTCATAGCTGTGTCATTTGATATGAAGATACTGTTGTGTAGGAAAAGTAAAAACATGAGCTCGTCCTCATATTCAACATTTCAGACATTTGTAAGTCTCCTTTTCTTGTTCTAAGAGCCCTTTTCAGTGATTGAAAGAAAAGAAAGACAAGAAATGTAGGCCTTTTCTTTAAAGTATTGTAAGGTTTTGTCTCCGATGTGTTGTAACAGTTTTTTTTTGTTCGTTTCTGGAGTAATCATATCATAGTTTAAACAGCAATATGAAAAAGTTGTTTCTGTTTCATGCAAGAGCTGCATGGTAGGGCAATGATAACAATCCTGAAAGATACAAAACTATAGAGTGTGTGGCTGTCATGGCTGACCTGGTAAAGCCTTGACGTCTTGTAGTGTTGGCTTGTTCAGGATATTTCATGGCTATTTTGAGAATCAGGTTTACATTAGAAATTTTTGTCACCTTCACTTGAAAACTGTATGATTGGTTCATTTAGGGCGTAGAAAATTTGGGTATCTGCTAGATTGTTATTACGTTATTTATATCTGAAATGTTATGTATGATAATGTCAACACTTGATATTGGGTTGGGTTTTTTGTGCAGTCTTTTTCCATTCGAGACACAGTGAGAGACTGTTTGGAAAAGGAGCCGTCAGAACGTACAGATGAAGACATTGAAATCCTATGGATTTTATGCAGCATTACAGGGTAAGTGCTACAGGAGTTTTGCATTTAGTTTTTTTTATAATCTTTTCAGAGATATAAAGTTCAACAGAAACTACTTACTCATGATTTTAAAAAAAACACCTTTAAGTTAGGCTTTCAGAGTGCAATTTAACTTTGCAAGCTAAAATTCTTAGTGGAAGAGCACTGAGTAAGTTCAGGGCAGTTCCTACACATTATGTGTAAACATGATTGTTTATATTTTTTCATAACCAGCCAAGACTGCACCATAGTTTTTTTTTTATTATCAGTGTGTAAAAGCTGTAAACTTGAGAGCAAGGCAGAAACACAACAGCTAAAAGTAGTGTACCTAATGTAGTGCTGTTTAAAAACATCCACTAGCCTTTGTGAACAAAACAGAGTTATGTCATTCATGGGTGGGCTTGTTTGTGATGAAAAAATTACAGGTTGCATGCATTTTGTTTGCGGGAACCTACCTCAGAGCATATAGGGTAGTCTGCAGTGGTTTTGTTTAATTTTCCTAAAGAAAAACCCATATCACAGTGTTGAATAGAAAACTACATTTCATGCATAAGTGATTGTATGTTGGTAATAAGAAAAAAATGAAGTATACTGTATTTTTAAAGTGAATTGTATAATGGTTATGAAGAAATGAATAACATATTGCTCATCATGTTGTGTTGTTTAAGAAAAGCTGTGGTAAAGTACATGATGATGTGTAAACTGATAATGAAAAACCAGTATTTGCTGGGATGGTAAGGATTGTAATCGCAGGTCTCCACAAACAGTATGCTCTAAAGTCAAAACACTTTCCACTTTCAGAATATTTAATGTCTGAATTGAAAATGTCACTACAGCATGATTACAATCATCACTGCAGCAGTCAATCAAGTCAAGTCAAAAATACTTTAATCATCCCTGAAGCCTGCAATTACAATACTGACAGGCATATTGATAAGAATCAAATCAAACAAAGATAACTACATTTCATATTTGTTCAAACATATATGACAGCTTCAAATAAGAATACCACAAACACTCACACTCGTACCCACACAAATTCCTCTCCACCATTCAGCATGAACGTTAACCCCTCCAATCCCGACACAGACAGCCTGTTAACGCTTGTCCGTGCTTTCCAGGCCTTTGCCAGCCTGAGCCACATGACGCGGCAGGCGCTGTGTGCCATCATGGTGTTTGCCGTGGTGCCAGACGAGGGCACGGTGGTGATGAAGGATGGGGAGGAGCTGGACTCGTGGTCAGTCATCCTCAACGGGGAGGTGGAGATCTCCTTTCTGGACAGGACCTGCCAGCGTCTGCAGATGGGCGATGGGTGAGTGAGGGGCTGTGTGAGGGATGGGTAAGTGACTGTGGTCAGAGGAAGGGACAGGGACTAGGTGAGTGTCTTTTATTTCGTTAGAACCGAACAGCTCACTCCCTGCCGTGTGATTTGTAAACACACATTCTTCTCTAAACCTTTTTAAGATGATCAAAATATCCTGTAAAAGCAACATCAAAAGATAGACTCCAGATATTTGGACTCATGATTATTGACAGATGGAATGATTGTCTTGCCCACCGACCACAGAGGTCATCCATATCACCTTGTCAAAGTTTCAATCTCAAGTTTGTTACTGAAACTGAAGTTGTATTAAAAGTCTTTGAGGTAGCATTACATTGACAAGGTTGCTGTTCTCTATTTGGAATATCATGTTATCTGTCACTCTTTTTGTATGTGTGGACTCTGTACCCTGAAAGAGAAAAAACCATTTGTAAAGTGGTTTTTGATTTCAGCATTCACACCCCTGCTTGTCATAGAATGTCTTTCTTTTATTTCTATAGATGCAAGTTTTGAAGGACAAAAAAAGAGATGTTTTGCAAAGACAAATATATGTCTTTCTAAGAATGAACGTACATATCTTTTAAATGGGCACTTGCACTCACATGTGCATTATACTGATACACATGTACAAATGCATAAACGTGTACATATTTGAAACACACACCTACACACAGAGACAGGCAGACATGCATTCACACATGCATACACGCACACTCACACTCACACACACACACACACACACACACACACACACACACACACACACACACACACACACACACACAACACACACACACACACACACACACAACATGCTTTTTCTCACATGCACACCTATTTCATCTCCTAGTCCAGATACTATCTACTAAATGAACAACAAACAAAGTAGAAAGAAAAGTAAATGGAGAACAGCCATGACCAACATGACGTTAATGACTGCTGTCCACAGGTTTGGCATCACCCCAACTATGCAGAAGATGTACCACAGGGGCGTGATGCGAACTTTGACCGACGATTGTCAGTTTGTTTGCATTGCACAGCAGGACTACTATCGCATTCTGCATCAGGTGAGGCATTGCTGTCAGTCTGATCACAGTGTGGTTTCTGTCTGCTTCCACCTTCCTTTTAACTCACTGTTTTCTGTTGATCTTCGCCTTTTTGCACCTTTTGCTTCAGTACAGACTCCTCCCCCCTCCCCCCCCCCTTTGCTTTCCTGTTCACCCAGCTGTAAATGGGTACCTGCCCTCTTTAGGGTCAGGGAAGGTAAAAAAGCATAAGTAGAGGAGAAAGGCCTGCCCTCAAAATGCTGGCCCCGAAAGAAGTCTGAGGTTTCGACACTTTGCTCCCCAACAACTGCTTAGATTATGTGACACCTGTGTGTAGTAGGGGTGTGTGTGTGTGTGTGTGTGTCTGTGTCTGTGTCTGTGTGTGTGTGTGTGTGTTGTTGTGTGTGTGTGTGTGTGTGGGTGTTAGTGTTTGTGTCTGTGTGTGTCTGTGTCTGTGTCTGTGTGATATATGGTCACAAAAATATGCAAGGGTACCTTTGTCTTGCTTACAATATTCCCCCCTAAAATAAAGAATTCAGTGTAAAGTGTTTGGATGCGGGTAGGTTGTGGCTGAAGGAAGCTGCAGTCATGGATACATTTCTATGCGTGCGGGCTGTGGTGTGGAAAGAATCATGAAGGAGACGTTGCTTTTTCAGGAGGAGGAAAACACGCGCAAACACGAGGAGCAGGGTCAGGTTGTCATGGTGACGGAGCACAGAGAGTTTGATGGGGGCAACAGGAGAGGACACATCGTTATCAGGGTCAGTGGGGTAGGTGTTGGTGGTGGTGGTGGTGGTGGTGTTGTTGTTGTTGTTGTTGTTGTTGTTGTTGTTGTGTGTGTGCGTGTGTGTGTGTGTGTGTGTCCGTTGTGTGTGTGTGTTGTGTGTATGTGTGTGTTGCACATATGGTGTGATGTGTGGTCAGTGTGTGTTTTAGTGTGTGTGAATAGTTGTGGTGTAATGTGATCCTTGTCCTGAGTGTGTGTGAATGTTGTGTGTGTATTGATGCTGTGACAGTGTGTGTCTGTGTGAGTGTTGTGTTACTGTATGTGGACGCACTGCATCATCATACATGTAGCATGTATGTGTGATATGCAGTGTGCGTATTGAGTTTACAGCAGATACTGATTGAATACAGAGTTGCTGGAATAATACTTTGACAGTGAATTCACATACTGTCACATTGACAGATGCACTGATTCACATACTGTCACATTGACAGATGCATGATTCACATACTGTCACATTGACAGATCAGTGATTACATATGTCACAGTTGACAGAACAATGATTACTTTCTGTCACATTGACAGATGCACTGAATACAGTACTGTCACATTGACAGATGGCACTAGATTTCACACCAACAACTGAAAATGTCACATTGACAGATGCACTGATTGACATACTGTCACATTGACGATCTATGGTATAGATACGACTCTCTGTCTGTCTGTTGTCTCCCCGGCACTGCAGGGCACGGCGGATCGGTTGATGCAGCGTCTGGTGGAGGAGCACTCGACCCTGGACCCCACCTATGTGGAGGACTTCCTGCTGACCTACCGCACCTTCCTGCCCAACCCCATCCACCTGGCCAACAGCCTCCTGCGCTGGTTCGACAACGCCAGCTTCAGACCCAAGGTAGGGAGGGAGGCCACAGACAGCTGTCAGTTCCCCCCCCCCCCCCCCTAACTTTCAGCTCCTCTTGGTAGCTAATTATTCCATCCCATCCCATCCAGGCCCAGCTGGTGCTAATTATAGCAGGAACTGACCACACTTGGACTAGGTAAACGGAAGGGGTGTGCTAAATTTAGCAGTTGTCATCTGTTCCCATGGCACACGATGGCCTACTCTTACAAAAAGTGGAACAGGATTTAACGTGTGTGCAAGACGTTCTGCGTGCATTCGCACACAGGGCCTCAGTTTATAGTCTCATCCGAAGAATTTGTGTGCATGTGCACACACACACACACACACACACACACACACACACACACACACACACACACACACACACACACACACACACACCACACACACCCAGACACACAAGATCAGAAAATGCTACAGACCAACATGATTTCCCTAACAAAATCATGGCTGAACCTCTTGTCAAGGTGAGGAGTTTTGATGGCACCAAGAGCCAAGGAGCTGTCTGTAGTGATTTTTCAGTGATGTGATACATGGCTGTGATGTAAGATGTGTGTGTGTGTGTTGACAGGTGACGAGGGTGGTGCTGTTTTGGGTCAACAACCACTTCAACGACTTTGAGACAAACCCTGCCATGTGTGAATTCTTAGAGCATTTTGAATGCCTGCTGGAAAGGGAGGTAAGAAAAGGCTTTGTACTCCATAGACGGGAAACAGATTTGTCTAAAAATGTTAGTGTTGTCAACCTTTTGCTGCTTGTGGGTTTGCATGATCAGTGTATTGATTTAAATGTAGATGTCGTTTTCTTGTGTTAGTGTGGAAATTTGAGCATAATGTAGATGTCCTTTTCTTGTGTTAGTGTGGAAATTTGAGCATAATGTAGATGTCATTTTCTTATTTTAGTGTTGAAATTTGAGGAGTCGGCACCTAGAATGCTACAATGAAGGATTAATGATCAATCATGAAACATGAAGCAGCATTCTAAGCAGAAGTTAATTATCTGTAAAAAGTAAGAAGACACATTTTAAAGTCTTCTTTTATGACTTTTTTTATATGCCAATTTTGTCTCTCTTACTTCTATATATACTGTAGGATTTTTAATAGATGTTTGCAAGATTGCTTTGACTGACTTTTTATTTGTGAGATCTTTGGCCTATCTTAGAGTTTGACAATGGAGCTTAAGCATGCAGAGATTAAGAAAGAACACCACAATCATCCACTGATTTTTCATCTCATCGCAGTAACAACGAACATCCACTAATTTGATAACGTTTGCTAACAACATTCCACTTGTTGCTGGCCGGTTAATGAGTGTAATGCTTTACACCTGTACCTGCAGCTCTGGGGTTTGTCAGTTGGATTGATGCAAGCATTAATTTTTGCATGTCAGATAGGGGTACTGTTAGATATATAAGCATGCTGGTTAAAAGTGCCAGTGTTCGTTCAATGCTGAGGAGGGCACTAAGATAGTGAAGACCAAAAAAAGTGGTGTGTGTGTGTGGTGTGTGTGTGTGTGTGTGTGTGTGTGAATATGTGTGTGCGGTTGGTGTGTGTGTGTGTGTGTGTGTGTGTGTGTGTGTGTGTGTGTGTGTGTGTGTGTGTGTGGTGTGAGTGAGTGAGAGTGTGAGTTGCGCTTGTACGCATTTGTGTGCATGTGCATGCATTTGTTGTATGTGTGTTTGTGTGTGTGTGCTTATATGTGTAGAGTGTGTCTGTATTTGTGTGTGAGATGGAGGGAAAGTTTAAGGACAAGCTTTGTTAGGAGAGTGGCACAGTGCATGTTGTATGATGGTCATCTGTCCCTCCTTCTGTCCCTCCTTCTGTCCCTCTGTCTATCACTTCTGTCCCTCTTCCTGTCCCTCCTTCTGTTCTTCCTCCTGTCACTTCTGTCCCTCCTTCTGTCCCTCCTTCTGTCCTTCTGTCTATCACTTCTGTCCCTCCTTCTGTCCCTCTGTCACTTGTGTCCTTCCTGTCCTTCTGTCCCTCCTTCTGTCCCTCCTTTTGTCACTCCTTCTGTCCCCTTCCTTCTGTCACTTCTGTCCCTCTGTCACTTGTGTCCTTCCTGTCCTTCTGTCCCTCCTTCTGTCCCTCTGTCTGTCACTTGTTGTCCTCCTTCTGTCCCTCCTCCCCTGACTCAGGGGTCGGTCAGTCAGCACTTGTCTTTTGGTTTGTTTGTAGTCAGAGACCAACTTTGAGGTAAGACTGTCCTAGGCTTTATATATACATATATTTTTTTGAAAATTCTCACTGCTTTTCAACTAACCCCTGCCAGTAAAGGCCAGCTGTAATTCGGAATATCGGGGGAAACTTTTAACTCTTAACTGCCATCTGTACAGGGTATCAGTATACTATCACTGCAGTATCTGAATGAAAAGTGTTAACCATCTTTCTATCGTTTTAACTTGTTTACTTGGTGTTCAACTTGCGGCTAGTCTTGAAGGATCTAAAGAATGAAAAACTGTTGACATTTATTTCTGTTTTTAAGTATTACATGTTGGGTTTTTTTGTTGTTGCAAATATTGAATCAGAAAGTTTCATGTTTTGAAAATTTCCTTGCCTGGTCAGAGAGAAGCGCTTGTTTATGAGAGAGATGTGACATTAGTCAGATGGGGTTATGAACTAAATGATGAGTGCATATGTTTATTATTTGGTGTTAAATTACAGTCTCTACAAAAAATAAATTCTACCAAAATTATATACATCACAGAAGAGTGCTCCTCCCAATATTACTCAATATTGTTTGAAAAAGTGCCAGCTATTCTGTAGAACAAAGTTGTTGTTTTTTTTTCTTGATGTGGTGCTGGTGTCTTTTTCCTCTTTTCTTACCTCTGAATCTTGCTTCTTCCTTTACAACTGATTGTCTGGCATGTCATGCAAACCTTCTGGTAGTTCAGAAGAAAAAAAAAATTTATTATATATTGTTGAACTACTAAAATTCTGTTGGGTTTCTGTAACTTTTCTTGGAGTTTGACCATACAAGTAGCTCCATCATCAGAGAAGCTGAAGTAGAAGCTGTGATAGTCGTGTGAATCGTGAAGACTCTCTTGCTTCTTTAACTAACCTGAAAAGTATCTTTGTATCACTGTATTTTATGTGGTATTACTCAGATGAGTGATTTTTTTTTTAATGGGTGGGCACATTTGTTATATTTTCACAAGTTTAAAGTTTCATTGACGTACTGTTAAACTACCCCCATTGTCTCTTTTATTATTTTTTTGTTTGTAGCCAATTGTGAGTATAGGAAGCAGTTTGTGTGTGTGTGTGTTATATGCATGCGTGCGTGCGGCGAGCGTGCGTGCAAGCGTGGGTGTGTGCGTGCGTGTGGCATACAGGAGCATATGTAAATGCAAGTGTACACATAAAAGTGTATGCAAGGCTGTATACAAGTTTACATTTGTATTTTTCCTTATGCCACATTATAACCATCATAATTCTTTTGCTTCCCCCCCTCTCTACCTCTCCCCTTCCACCCCTCCCCCTTCTACCCCTCCCCTCCCCTTCTCTTCTCTCTCTCTCTCTCTCTCACTAACCTTCTTTCTTTTTTTTCTGCAAAGAGTGTTTCCATGTTCACGGCTATCATCAGATTCACACTGTGCTTGCTTTTCTCAGCTCTCAATAGGTTTGGTGTGTATTTTCACAGCTGTGTTGTGGTAATCACAAGGTTTTCATCACATCTTGTTTATTAATCACTAGGGCTCTTGTGTCTGACCTGCAACATTTTTATATGGGCTGCGTGCAGTTCTTGTTTTTTTTTTCAGGATGTAAGGATAAGTGTGCATTGAAAAAGAAAAAAGAGTATGGTATTTTTTTCCAGACATTGAGATCCTAAAGTGCAACTCCATAGTTTTCAGAGACTGACAGATACCCACATATGATGTTCATTGATTTTCTGTGTAGTTTTTGCTTGAATAGTCAGAGCTGTGTAAGTGCTTTCCTTTTTTTCTTCTTTTTTTTTGATAGGTGTTTCATCACTCAGGCACAGATAGAAAGTTGGTTGTGCAGTATGTTTTTTCTTCTGAGGGCACACATACTAGTGTTACAACTAAGAGACTTTGGTTTGAAGAAATTGTACAGGTTTGTGATGAAAATAGTGTACTTAAGAACACCTGCAATACAGTTGTCAATTTTTGCTGTGCAGACTTGTTGGAGTATAACATTAACCTGTGGATGCTCTTTTATCCACATATTTCATTAATTTTTTTTTTTTTTTAGCTTATGAAGGGGTTAAGGAAAATGCAAAGAGATACATTTTAACAGTCAAAAGTTTGTTCTTTCATGTCTCTCACAGATGCTTGTCTGCAAGAATAACACTGCTTGTTTTGATGGTGATGGTGCCTACAGTAAATGTATTGCTTCTCCTCCCTTCCCCTTCCTTCTTGTAGGCCAGACAGCTCTGGTTTAAAGTAGAATCTAAGCTGCATAGCCATCAGATTCCAATTCAGTTTCACTGTTCTGATAAAGATACATACAAGGGTGCTGATGGGGAGAAAAAAAAACTTGGGAGATGAAAGAAATGTTTCCTTCCTGGAGTTAACATGGATTTGACACATTGCTCTGGCAGTATGTTGAATGAGATGGAGACTGTACGCTAGGATTCTTAATTACAGTACAGAATATCGTGTTAAAAATGCACCCATCATTCACAGAAGAGTAGCAGAGTCAGGTGTGGCCAGTGGTATGAAATGCATGCACATTTTCCTTAAAGATTATGAAACGTATGAGCAGACTGAAAGAAAAAAGACAAGCAGAGAATGTGGTAATGCTGTGAAGCTGCACTCTTCCCGAGTGAAGCAGCCTAAACTTCATGCTGAGAAATCTGGGTTGTGAATGAATGAATGAATGAATAAGGGAATGTGCAAGTTAGACTGAAAGAAAAAACCAGGACAAGCAGAGCATGTGATGATGCTGTGAACATGCACTCTCCCAGAGAGAAGCAGCCTGAACTTCGTGCTCCACTCCCCCAAGGAAGTCTTCCGGATGAACTATAAATCAAGGTCCCATGTGCAAATGCACGCAGAACATCTTGCGCATGCATGGGTGCATTTTTGTGTGTGGATTTCTGCACATTGATGTGTGTATGTGTTTGACATCATATGTAAGTCTGTACTTTGCTCTTCTATTTCATCTTTGTTTTTCTGACTTG
>CM060316.1:57136123-57176123 GCA_030674155.1 Stramonita haemastoma | reverse complement strand
AGAATAACATTGATGTGAACCCTCCACCACCTAATTTCCATATACTATCGCGCAAATGAATAGACGTGAAATTGAAGACACACTCACCAAAATGCACATATGCACCTGAGTCTTTGCTAGTCCATACACTACACTACATTGAGTGAAGTGTCTGCTAAGCAACTGATGTGGTGTGATGCAGCGCATGTAGAATTCCAATGACTGTGGCACCCCCTGCAAAACTAGAACAGAAGTCCAAACCCAGACGTTTTACTCTAAATGTAGAACGACGTTGGTGTGACTTTATTTTCATTGACTGAGTACAGTGTGCTAATATTTCCCTATGACTGGTATCATTTCAGGAAACGACAGCCAAAGAAGTTGTGATGCTGGCATTGCAAGAGTTTGGTGTGACAGAATGCAGTGGGTAAGCAGAGCGTTGTGTGTTCGTTTCTCAGTCAGTATTGTCATTGCCCTTCAGGGTATGATTAACCCTTACAGCACTGAATATCTGCTGACAATTACTTCCCCTATCCTGAATTTCTGCCCCGGCACTCTCCCCTTCATTCCTGTCAGCCGATTTTCCGGCAATAATGGTACTAGAAGAGGATTTGTTTATAGTGATCTGTCATGCGGCTAACTGGCATCAATGGACTCTGGAAAATAGTTTTGATACGGCAAACACTGCTTCTCCTTTCCCACAAGAAATTTATAAAGCTTCATGTGTGTGTTTGTAAGATTTACCGAGTACCCGCTTTGCACTCTTCTGCACCCCAGAAACCCAGGAATTGAAGGAAAATTTGATTGCGCTGGTTTTCCTCCTTACAGGACTGAAAGGTAGCTGGAAGCTGAGCCAGAAAACTGGCTTACCGTACTGAAAGGGTTAAGTGTTTTGGACTTGTCTTGACTCTGGTCATTCATCTCTGCAGCAGAGGTAACAGTATAAGGGTGGCAGTGCAATGCCAGTCAGTACACCAGAACCAGGGGGGCAACTGGGGCCACCAAAACCTGAAGATTTTTTCTTTACCTGTAGGATGACCCATGGTTATAAGGATGATGTAAAGATTGCAAGTGCTTTGAGATTACTTTACAGGGCTGTACACAATGATTTCTATCGTAATAAATCTTCACATCAACCAGGCCTGAGAGACGCTGGCACCTGCCGTGTTGGGTCAGGTCATTTGAGCAGCACTCTAAAAATCGCATCCATAATGTGTATGAAGCTCAACTGTGTGGTCCAAGTTGCCCCATTGAGCTCATGGTAAACTCATTCTGGATAGGAGGAACTGGCCAGAGTGAAGACAATTCCTTTGACTCCAAGTGTGTGACCCAAGGCTCTAATCACTTTGCCATGGTTGCTGGTCAGGGGTGGGGCTTGTATGACAGAAAACTTAATTGAATAGAAATACATTGAATCTGTAGCGTTCAGGATTTCTGTTTTATTTTGTTTTTGATATTTGCTGTTGTGTTGAGAGATTAGGGACAATAGTGTGTGGAGAGAAAAAGAGGAAGTTGTCCATTCTATCAGTGATAGACGGATTCAGCAAGAAAAACGCCTTCTTGTGTGGATGGAGAGAAAGTTTTGATATGTCTGTTACACAAGAACTGTGACGACCATGTAATATGGCTGTATGATACTGTGCCCTGTTGTTTGTGTCATCTTGCGCAAAGATAGTTGCAAAGCAAGTGGAAAGGTTGGGGTCTGATGGTAAAAGTGGCACGTGTGTGTTTGCAGAAACTTCTCGTTATGCGAGGTGACAGTGGAGTCAGAGAATTTCATTAAGCGACGCAGACTGCCAGACCAGCTGACCAACCTACCTGAGCGACTCAACCTCAAGGGCAGGTGAGAGGACAGGTTTCAGAATGCGCTTTGTCAACATGGGGCATTTTATCAACAGCTAAAAAATTATTTTATGTCTAGTGTGTTACAACTTTTTCTGTCATTTGTCAGTTTTGTTTTGTTTTGTTTTCCAAGGTAATATATACATTAAAAGATATTATCATTTTAGTGGTCGAAATCCAAAGTGTGTAATTGCATTTTCCTTTATTTTTTGGGAGGGGGGGGGGGGGTGTAATAGAGAAAGCCATGAAAACTTTGGCTGGCTTTTATTTGTTTAATTTTTTCTCTTTTTTTCCATTAAAGCAAAGTAGTTGTATTAACATGGATAAAGGTATTTACAAACACTTCTGCAAAAAATGGTTGACAGCAACAGGTACATTTTTTTTTTTCTGAAGGGAATGTAACAGCACAGGGTTCATGTATTTGTTAAACCAGTGCTGTGATGACCATTAGCATCGTGCAGGGTTTCTTGTTGGTTGTTTTTTCTTCAGGATTATTTTGGGTTGTTTTTCTTTTTTTTTTCTGAATGTCACGATTTTTATCATTTTTGCTGTAAATATGTTGCTGCCATCAGTATTTATCATTATTTTGTTTGGTGCCAATGTTTGGGGTTTTATTTCTTTGGGAAAGACTGTATGATTTTGGTGACAGAGTATTTCCTTTTCCCTTTTTTGGTTTTGTCTGTTTCGTGCTGTTCATTTTCTCATGCAAGGATTTGTTGATACTGGCATGAAGAGGAGAGGGGGTAGGTTTACATGAGGAAGATGAGTATGACAGTGGCTTGATGTCACAGTAGTTTTCTCAGTCTGATGGTGGGTTTTTTTATTTTAGTGGGGGGGTGGGGGGGGGGTCCCCTTCCAGCTGGATTTTCCGATAAGTGAATTTGAGGTAAAGGAACTTATGGTTAATGTAGATTCAAAGGATTTGTGTCTCTTTTTGTCAGGTTACCTAAGATGTTTAAATGCACCACTTTGGTTTTGTGTTTATATTACTAGCTTCCTTGGTTTTGTTATGGTGTGTGTGTGGCGTGTGTGTTTATTTTATTGTATTCTTTTATATTGAGGATAATGGGATAAGCACTCATGTGCTTTTTTACATCCAGTCCCCGTGTGTATGCAGTTTTGTAAATGTCATCTGTTCCCACTGGCACATGATGGCCTACTCTTACAAAAAGTGGAACAGGATTTAACGTGTGCGCAAGATGTTCTGCGTGTGTTCACACACGGGGCCTCGGTTTATAGTCTCATCCAAAGGACTTTTAGGGAGAGTGGAGTCAGCACTGATGTTAACTCCAGGAGAAAAATCTCCTCTGTGTGTGTGTGTGTGTGTGTGTGTGTGTGTGTGTGTGTGTGTGTGTGTGTGTGTGTGTGTGTGTGTGTGTGTGTGTGTAGGGGAGATGTGTATGTGTGTATGGTGTGTATACACATGTGTGTGTATGAGTGTCCATCTTTCAAAGGCAGAATGTCATTCTTAGTCACTGACAAAAGAGAGAAAAGTATTAAGATCTGGCATTCGCAGAGTAAGCAGAAGAGAAGAGGCTAGTTTTTGCCATTTGTGTTATTTATAAAAATCTAGGGGGTGAGACACAATGCCTTTTAAAATATCAAAGGGGGGGGGGTTAGAATTTATTGGAAGATTACCACAGAATCTGATAGTTGTAGACTGATTAATAAAGCCAGCTAACACCTCCTTGTTAATGTACCAGTATGTATGGATGGTATGGATGTACGTGTCCTAGCAGTAACCATGTATCACCCACTTGGAGTATTTCAGTGTAACCACCCCCCCGCTTCTCTTGTGTGTGGGTGTGGGCGCTGGGCCCAAAATCACCTGTTGTTTCGTGGGCCAGTCCACCCTGTCAGTCCACAGCCTGTGTCTGCCACCAGCACACTGCCTGAAGTTGACCCTGCCTTGCCTCTCAGGGCAGCTGGTCTCTGTCCCAGGCAAGCCCTATATCACACACCGCACAGCCTGCTGAGGAAAAAAAAAAAAAGAAAAAAAAACCTTGCCGGCATTTCTCAGGCTTGTGTCTTGTTGTCGGTGTCCCTGCACCCTGTCTCTCTCTCCTGTCGTGAAGGGAGGACAAAAGTCTAGCGTACTGCCACTTTGCATGAAGGACTGACACTGACCACACTGTTGTCGCTGGTGTTTCATCACTGGGGCTTTGG
The DNA here is from genome assembly GCA_030674155.1 of Stramonita haemastoma. Taxonomy (NCBI): domain Eukaryota; kingdom Metazoa; phylum Mollusca; class Gastropoda; order Neogastropoda; family Muricidae; genus Stramonita; species Stramonita haemastoma. The sequence continues at coordinate 57,172,136 of CM060316.1, read as the reverse complement.
CTGACACAGCAGCTGCAACAGCAGCAGAATCCTTAACGTGGGGAAGTAGAGTCACCTGCTTTGCATGCATGCTCCTGTTGTTGTGTGCTGTGCTGTGCGTGCTGAGATGTACTGTACTGGGGTCTGGGTCCTGCTTCTGTCTCGTGTGTGTGACACTGTATCACACACACTTTTCTTTTCTTCCTTCTGATTGTTGTTGTTGTTGTTGTTGTAGTCTATGCTCAGTTCCACTGAAGTTCTTGCTTACACTTCACTGTGTCTTTGCACTTCTGTTTACTTTAGGAGAGGGTGGGAGGGAAAATTTGGGTTAAAAAAAAAAAAGAAGGGACTATTTTAGGGTTTGCATGTTTAGTTATAGAAATCCCACATTTTTTGAGGGGGTCATTTTGGGGTAGGTTGAAGCAAGAGGTGGTTTTAGAGGGGTGGGTGTGTAGTTTTGTGTGGGTCTTATTTTTTCTTTATTTCTTCATGAGGCTCCAGAATCCCCCCCCCCCCCCTTACCATGTTACTGAGGCAGTGTAGGTGTCAATGGAACCTTGACCTACACCAGTTATGTTGTGATGGCTGCCCTCACTGCTTCCTCTGAAAGACAGCACAGTGTGTGGTGTGCATGAGGAAAGGTGGGTCACTGCATAAGGTCTACACACTAATGCAGCGACCAATGCTTGTGCACATGTTTGTATACATATATTCAGATTGCAGCCAGTGGTCACTGCCTCATCGCTCCACCCCTACCTCACCTCACCTCACCCTGTCAAGCTCTAGAGGATAGCTCTCCTCTTCACTGCTGCTGACTCTTAACACTCCATGGAAATACCAGTCACATTGTATACATGCAGGCAGTACACAGTTAAAGAAAAGAAAGGTCAGGGAAGGGTAAAAGAGAATTATCATATCGTAGCCTTTTCAGCTTTCCCCGTTTAAGTCACGGCTGTTTCTGTTGAGTCACTCAGCATATTTTTTTCTGAAGTCAGAGTATGGCTGCCTATATGGCGAGGTACTTAAAAACAGCCTTAGATGCAAACGCCTCATTCAGTATGCAATTTCATTTTCACAGTGGTTCCCAGGTGTGGTGAGTGAGTCAGTGTGCACATTCTGGGTGACCCCCAGGGCGTTAAGCTGGGGAATGCACAACAACAACAACAACTACTCAGCATATTGAATTGGACCATACTTAACTAGTTTGTGGACATTGAGGAGCAGCATGCAAGGACAGAGGGAAAAGTTGTGGAAAATGGGACACAGAAACTGAATAAGCATGCACCTTTCAGATAGTGATGCTTGTATTGTTCACCGGTTGTGAGTGAATACATGCCCTCCTTAGGGACAGAGAAGATAAAGCAGTAAGGGAGAGGAGATGGGTGGGCACTGCTATCACAGTGCTGGGCCTGTCAAAATGATCGATGCTTCTGAAGAACCAGTTATGGCACACCTAAACCACTGTGCAACTCACCTCCTGTACCAAACTCTCTTTACACAGGTATAATACTGATCATATTTAAGTGCAGAGCTCTACAACTGTCAGTAGTTAGGATATGACTGACCAACCTACTGAGGAAGTTTAAAGGGTTTCTGTAAGAAAAGTTCGCTGAAGTTGTGTGGTTTTTTTTTTTAATGCCATCTGTAAAAATGGTCAATTCTCACTGTGTGTTTTCTTTAGTATTTACAAATCACTGTCTTGTCTAATTCTGGTAGATTTTATATAGTTTGGACCAGTATTCACAAATCACTGTCTACCTAATTCTGGTAGTTTTATATAGTTTGGACTCAGTATTCACAAATCACTGTCTACCTAATTCTGGTAGTTAATGGTCTCTGTTGACTTTGGTTTTCATTACTGTCATGTAGAATACAGAATTACAATAGTAGTGTTTCCTTCTGTACTATCATTTGTTATTTTGTGTTGTTATGGAGAGGTCCATTTCTGTGTCTGTCTACCTTTTCCGTTGGGTGAATGTGTGTAAGGAAGAGACTGCTCTTGATTAAGAGACAAACAACCAACCAAAACAACCAACCAAAATAGGGATGGCTTTGGGGAAAGGGGGGTTGGGGAGGGAGAGGGGGAGAGGTAACAGTGATAGTAGGAAGAAAGCAAACAATACAAAAGCAAGAAGTGACATCGTGCTCTTATAAGCAAAATGCAATGAGAGAAGAGAGAGAGAGAGAGAGAGAGAGAGAGAGAGGAGAGAGAGAGAGAGAGAGAGAAGATGAGGGGTGGATTGAAAAAGTGATGAGTTTATCATTCTCCTTTTCGTGTTGGTCTCAGTTGCCTGCATGTCTTGTTTCTCAGCACATGCAATTTCTGCGGTGATGGTCCTGTCATGCTGTGTATTGGGTCACGTCATGTATTGGGTCCTGTGTCATGGCATGTATTGGGTCGTGTCATGCTGTGTTTTGGGTCGGTGTATCTTGCATTGGTTGTCAGGATGGCAGCATGATTTGTGTTTCTTTGATTCATCTGGCTTTTGGGGGCATAAGTTAATTTTGTACGCTTGTTCAAGTAGGGAATGCAGTAAGCTAGTGAATGGTGATTAGTTTCTTTTATTTGTTTTCAGTTTTGTGTGTGTTTGTGTGTGTGTGTGTGTGTTTTGTGTGTGTGTGTGTGTATGCGTGCGTGCATGCATGCATGCGTGCGTGCGTGAGTGCGTGCGTGCGTGTGTGTGCTTAGAATTGTTTAATGTTTTGGTAAAGATAATTTTTTGTTATGGTAGCATCTTTTTTTCCACCTCATGACAGAAGTGTTTTTAAAGCTGTGAAGACTGATATTTGTTATGGTGATTGTTGTTGTGGTTGTGATGCCTTGCATGTCTGCTGGTTGATACTGACTTTGACTTCTTCCTCTCTGAAGGCGTATGACTTTGAGCTGTGTATGACCTTGAGCTGTGTATGACCTTGTGCTGTGTATGACCTTGTGCTGTGTATGACTTTTGAGCTTTGGTGGAGTGCAGTGGAGTTTTTCTCCTTTGCTTTTCAAATGCTGAGTATCAATTTTCTTTTCTTTTTTTTTTGTTGTTATCCACTGCACTCGGTGATAATAGCATGTTTGTTTATATTTTATCTCTTTTTTTTTGCTCTTGGATAGAGGTCGGATTACCTATTTACTGACAAAATATGTGTACACAACATAGCCTAGTCAAATTTTTGTATGTTTTGAGGAATAAATATTTTTTGTATTGTTCTGTTTCTTGCATTTTCAATATAAATTTTTGTTTTAGCTATATGTCTGTAATGGCATTTTGAATTGATATGGGAAAACAAGAGCTGGATAACACAAAACGTAGCAAAAAAAAAATCAGAAAAACAAACTCCAGCTACTATTACTTTTTTGGAAAATGGGTTACTTTATGGACAACAAACTGAAAACACTACCATCCCATCCCTAAAAACAAATAAAGAAGCAAACACACAACACAAACCATTACACATTTGACAAAGATGGCAATAAGCCAGTGACCCCCTAGTAGGAGTGAAGAAGAAAGCAAGTCCATACATCTAGATACAAGGCAGGACTAAACAACTCTTTACTGGCTGAAACATTGTGGAAATTATATGGAAAGTTTATCAAAATTTTTTTAAAAGATTTATAGAAGATAATTTTTGTGTTCTGCATGTTTACGAGTCACTGTCAACATTGAAAAAAAGGTAACCCCCCCCTCCCCAAAAATATCACAATTTGACACATTGTTTCAGTTTGACACGGTTTATACTCTATGTTGTGTACACAGCAGTAATCCTTCTGAACATATACGACAGACCATAACTAACGAGCCAGTCATTTATTGTTATCATTATTATCCTATTAACCGCTCTGTATCCGAAACTGACCTTATCTTCTGTGGTATCTGGCTACGGTTGTTTACTATGGCAGAAGGTGTGATACGCAGTTTTCACGGCAGTATTCTAGACTCACCTCATTCACTCACTCACTCCCTCTTTCCCTTCCCGCCGCTTCCTCCTGCTGCTCCCCCCTGGCAATGTGCGCTGTGCATGGCACGCTGTGGGCTGATGGGATGGCGTGTGGCTCGCTGTCTGGCTGGCTGGCTGGTCCTGGTCGGGGATTCAGACGCTCTGTGCCTCGTGTGCATAGATTCTACCTGAAGAACAACATGAGCACAGAGCCCCTGATCCCGGACGACATGATCGGGGAGCTGCTCAAGGAGAGCCAGATCCTGCTCCTCCAGCTCAACGCCACCGAGGTCGCCTGGCAGCTGACCTTGGAGGACTTCAAGGTCTTCAAGGACATCGAGCCCACCGAGTACATCGACGAGCTGTTGAGCTGGATTCCAAATACGGCTGCCCCATGATTCGCAAGTTTGCCGAGGTAGTTAATCATTTGGGTTTGTTTTTTTTTGGGGGTTTTTTTTTTTTTTGGGGGGGGGGGGAGGGGGGATTAAAAGTAAATAGATTCTGTGTAAATCTCAGATTTTTTTTTAATGGAAAAAAAGGTAAATGTGTCTCATAACCTATCTGGTTGTAGTAGGGAGCGAGCATCAGACACCTCAACTTCTCCAGGGGCCAGCATATTGAGTGCAGCGCCCATCTCCTCTCCCTCACTGCTTTACTTTCCCTGACCCTTAAAAGGGTATTTACAGTTGGATGAACTGGGGGACTGTACTGAATCCAAGGGGTCTCGAATGGTCACCCATCCAATTGGTAACCACACTCAATGCTGCTTAACCTTAGCTTGGGGAAAGTGAGTGCTCTGTCCACTGAGCTATCCCATCCCTTTTTGATAGACATTTGTTATAATGTTTTCCTGACTAGGTCTGTTCATATTTTTTTTGTGGCTGTTAACATGACTTTGGAACATAATTAAAACTTTTATACAAGAATTGCTCTCTTTGGGAGTTGTATGGATCCAGGCTATCATTTCTGTTTATTATAGAATGAAATTTCCTGAAGTATTTGCTTCACAAGGAACTGTTTTGGTACTGCATAGTATATCAGTATATCAAGATAAATGGGAAATGGTGTGCTTGTGGTAGACAGCTCACATCGGTGTCAGTGTTTGCGAAAAAGAAACATTTATTTTTGTGTTACTGTTACTGTCCATGTTATGACAATGCTGACAGTTTTGTATGTGTGTGTGTGTGGTGTGTGTGTTGTGTGTGTGTGTGTTGTGTGTGTGTGTGTGCGCACTTTCAGCTGGTGAACCGGGAGATGTTTTGGGTGGTGACAGAAATCTGTGGAGAGCCCAATGTGGTGAAGAGGATGAAGCTCATTAAACACTTCATCAAGATCGCAAGTATGTCCTTTGCTTCTGTACTGGTATCATTCACCGACAGCATGATGTATAGCTCATAATCTAGAGTTACATACTCGTTTTAGTTTCATGTTTAGTTCATAACCTAGAGTTGCATACTAGTTTTATTTACACAATAGAAATATGGTCATCCATAAATGAGAAGTCTCACTGTGCACAAATCCAGCATAACTCAGTCAAGGGTCCAAGACCCAGTGCTAAAATTATCCCCTTCCTTTTACCAAGTCCAAGTGCAGTCAGTTTCTGCTATAATCAGCACTGACCAGCTGGGATGGAAGGGATAGCTGCTGAGAGTAGCTGAAGTTTGGGGAAACTGACAGCTGTGGTCTGCATTTTTGACAAGTTCAGTTTGTTTTTTGAAAACTCGCAATGTGTATTTTTGGTTGTTGTTTTTTTTCTTCATGCCAGAATGAATGTGGACTTTTGAGGCTGATCATTTAGGAAGTGGTGGCAGAGTTACTGCACCCTTTTTTTTTTCTGTGCTGAAACAGATTATTCACTGGATGTAACGCACATGCTGTTGGCATTTCAAATGCCTTGAGATTCAGTGTAAATTCTTCTTCTTTTTTCTTCTTCTTCTTTCTTCTTCTTCTTTTCTTCTTTCTTCTTCTTCTTCTTCTTCTTCTTCTTCTTCTTCTTCTTCTTCTTCTTCTTCTTCTTCTTCTTCTTCTTCTTCTTCTTTCTTCTTCTCTTCTTCTTCTTCTTCCTCTTCTTCTTCTTCTTCCTCTCTTCTTCTTCTTCTCTTCTTCTTCTTCTTCTTCTTCTTCTTTCTTCTTCTTCTTCTTCTTCTTCTTCTTCTTCTTCCTCCTGGAATGCTCAGACAGCATATCACTGTTGTCTGTCAGTTATATGAGTGAAAGTGATCGTGCTGCCGTCATGCGCCTGACAAGTCAGGCCCAGCGCATCCAACTTGGGTGTGGGGGAGAATTGTTATCTTTTAAGTCTCACTGGAAAAAAGGCAGGTGATTGGACTGAGAAGGCAGAAAATAGACAAAATAGTGCAAAAACAAGGTTGAATTACTTCACAAGATGATTGATACTGTCAGTAGTTATTGTGTACATTCTTACACTTGATATATTTTGTTAAGAAATGTGCACTTATAGGTTTGAGGTGAATAGAGTGGACTTCAGCTTTCAGGTCAAATACACAAAAGCAGTTGTAATCTGTGTGTGTGTTGTGTGTGTTGTATATATATATATATATATATCATTAGGAAGAATTTATATTTTATATATATATATATAAATTTTGTTGTTGTTTGTTTGTTTGTTTTGTTTTATTTGAATTGTGAAAAATATCAAAATGTGGTTGTTGACATGGTTTATCTTTTCTATCCATTGGCACAGAATGCTGCAAGGACTACAAGAATTTCAACTCCATGTTTGCCATTTTGAGTGGACTACGGCATGGTTCGGTGTCTCGACTTCGCAGTACATGGGAAAAACTGCCCAATAAATACTGGAGAATGTTTGAGGTGAGATACAGTTATTTTGGTGATATCAAACTAAAAACAAATCATATAAAAAAAGAGAGGTGTGTGTGTGTGTGTGTGTGTGTGTGTGTGTGTGTGTGTGTGTGTGTGTGTGTGTTGTGTGTGTGTTTTATGGTGTTGTGTGTGTGTGTGTGAAGTCAAGTCAAGTCGAAATTTTATTTCCAGATGGTACATTGAGTTAGCAATGAATTTGGATTTTTTCATCAAAAACAACGACAAACAAATAAAGAAACAAAGTGTTGTGTGTGTGTGTGGTGTGTGTGTGTGTGTGTGTGTGTGTGTGTGTGTGTGTGTGTGTGTGTGTGTGTGTGTGTGTGTGTGTGTTTGCAGGACTTGGAGACTCTGATGGATCCTTCTCGCAACATGGCCAAATATCGCAACCTGCTCAACAGCGAACATATCCAGCCTCCAGTGGTCAGTGTTTCTCCTTTCTCCTTTCTCTCTCTCTCTGTCTGTCTCTGTCTGTTCTTCTCTGTCTCTGTTCTCTGTCTCTCTGTCTCTGTCTCTCTTCTCTCTCTCTCTCTCTCTCTCTCTCTCTCTCTCTCTCTCTCTCTCTCTCTCTCTCTCTCTCTCTCTCTCTCTCTCTCTTTCAGATAGTAGTGCTTGAAAACAGAACACTCAGTATGCATTATCACTTCATGATGTGTGTCATGGTCCCCCAGTGGAATACTGTCTTTCATGAAATGTTTGTTACTTTTAGGCTTAATACGCTGCTCTGTGTCTAATGTAATGGTAAAAATCTTTCCAAATGCAGCCAGGAATCGGATCTTTCTCACATTTCTGATAGGGAAACAAATACAGTTGCATGCAGGAAAAAAAAAAAAATGGGTAGGCGCTGCACTTGTGGTGACACGCTCTCCCCGGGGAGAGCAAACCGAATTTCACGCAGAGAAATCTGCTGTGACATAAAGAGGTACAAAATACAAATACAAAAATACAAAAAATCGAAGTTAATCTCTGAACCTGGTTTGACTGGCTCACCACTATTTCTAAAATAGGTGATTGACTCTTATGGTTATATGATTTTTTTTTGACTGCTGGATGTTTGTCATTTTTGGATTTGCATGTGTTGCCAGAAATTTTAAAAATAGTATTTTTCCTTCTAGAAATCATTGAAAAAGAAGCATATTAAGGGAATATCACAGCTTTTTACCCATTTAGCAAAGGGAAGAAGTGGAAAGATGAAGAAAATGGACGAATAGACTTCCTTCCTTTCAGAGTTCTGTGATGTTGAGCAAAAGATGTGTGTAGGGAAATTTAGCTTGTTTAGTGTTGAGCATGATGATTCAAAGCTTGTTCAGTGTAGTGTAATGGTTGAGTGAGCATGATGTTTCAAGTTCAGTGTAATGTAAAGGTTGAGTGCGTGATGATGTTTCATGTTCAGTGTAATGTAATTGAGTGAGCGTGATGTTTCATGTTCAGTGTAATGTAATGGTTGAGTGAGCGTGATGTTTCATGTTCAGTGTAATGTAATTGAGTGCGTGTGATGTTCATGTTCAGTGTAATGTAATGTAATTGAGTGCGTGTGATGTTTCATGTTCAGTTAATATAATGGGTTGAGTGAGCGTGATGTTTCATGTTCAGTGTAATGTAATTGAGTGAGCGTGATGTTTCATGTTCAGTGTAATGTAATTGAGTGAGCGTGATGTTTCATGTTCAGTGTGATGTAATGGTTGAGTGAGCGTGATGTTTCATTTCAGTGTAATGTAATTGAGTGAGCGTGATGTTTCATGTTCAGTGTGATGTAATGGGTTGAGTGAGCGTGATGTTTCAAGTTCAGTGAATGTAATTGAGTGCGTGTGATGTTTCAAGTTCAGTGTGATGTTGATTAAGTGAGCGTGATGTTTCAAGTTCAGTGTGATGTAATGGTTGAGTGAGCGTGATGTTTCAAGTTCAGTGTAGTGTAATGGTTGAGTGAGCGTGATGTTTCAAGTTCAGTGTGATGTAATGGGTTGAGTGAGCGTGATGTTTCAAGTTCAGTGTGATGTAATGGGTTGAGTGAGCGTGATGTTTCAAGTTCAGTGTAGTGTAATGGGTTGAGTGAGCGTGATGTTTCAAGTTCAGTGTAGTGTAATGGGTTGAGTGAGCGTGATGTTTAAGTTCAGTGTGATGTAATAATTGAGTGAGCGTGATGATTCAAACTCCCTGCTGGTGTTGTGATGCAGATTCCATCTTCCCGTCATCAAGAAGGATCTGACTTCCTCCACCTGGGCAACGACTCCTACGTGGACGGGCTGGTCAACTTTGAGAAGCTGCGCATGACGGCCAAGGAGATCCGACACACCCTGCACCTGTGCTCCTCCAGATATGTGAGTGGGATGATGGAAGTGTGGTTTGTTTTGTTTTTTTATTCTTTTATATCGAGGATAGTAGAATAAGCACTGTGTTGTTTTTTTTTATCCAGTCCCCGTGTGTATGTAGTTGTGTAAATATTGTCATCTGTTCCCACCGGCACACAAAGGCCTAGTCTTACGAAAAGCGGTGTTGTTGCTTGTCTGCCTTAGTCTGTTTTTCTTTGTAAAAGTTGGTCTCTCTGTTTTTTGTGTCGTTTTATTCAGTTATGTGTGCTTATCCTGAAAGTTAGAATACTGCCACTTTGTTCGTTTTTGTTTTGTTGTTGTTGTTGTTGTTGTTTTTGGAGAGGAGGAGGAGATGGTCACATTCGCAAAAATCTCACCATTGGTGAACCTAGGAGCTCTAGCAGAGGAACGAAAAAATATTTTTGTTGTTGTCTATTTCATGTTTTGTGATGTACCTAGTGTAACAGCGGAGGTCTTTCATCTCCCATCTCCACACAGCACCTCAGGTGATCACAAGTAGACAGTTAGGATGTGGCCTCTATAAAGAGGCGGCATATATACTACATTTCCCCGTGAAGGTGAGGTGTATGAGGTGTATAGGTGAAGGTGAGGTGTATGCAACAGAGAGGTTAATTACCACCCCATCACACTGGTGTTTGTATTCTTTTTGCTTTCTTGTTGGTATTCTTGTGCTTTTAAAAGAATTTCACTCGCTACATTTTTTTTTCGAACCAATGCCTTAGCTTGAATCAGATTGTTCAAGATATATGGAGCATTGGTGTTCAGGAAAAGTATGGATGACAAGCAAGCCTGGTATGATCATCCTGAGCAGTGCATCATTCTGATCCTGCAGATTTGAGAAGCTAAGAGAAATAGAATCCTGATTTAATGTATGCATGCACACTTGCTGCAGTACTTGCAACATTTTCAGTAAATACTTGGAAACTGTGAGCTGGTTCATAAGCTGATGCTAACTTCATAATTGTCTGTCAGCTGCTTTATTGTGTATGTCATTGTATTGTGGCCCTAGTTTGATAGTTGTCATCCTGCCACTGATAAGTTTGCTGTTTTTTCTGTGATTAATAGTGATAGCTTTAAAGGTCCTTTGGAATTGATTGTGAAAGCTTTAGGTGTTCAAGGGGTAGAGGTTGATCTGTTTGTCTGTGTGTGTGTGTCCAGGACGTCAACAGCAGCATGTTGCTGAGCACCCAGAGCATGTTTGGCAGCACGCTGGTGTCGGGAATGGCCACACTCCGCCGCACCAAAAACCGCCGAGGATCCACTCTGCCCAACCCCAAGAAGATGTATGAAGAGGTCAGTCTTCGATCTGGGAGGAAATCTCTCTCTTTTTTTTCTTTTATTCTTTTTTTTTCTTACTTTCTTTCTTTCATTTTGGGGACGGGATAGCTCAGTGGTCAGAGCGTTCGCTTTCCCCCATTCAAGTAAAGCAGTGTTGAGCGTGGTTACCATTTGGATGGGTGACCGTTCCCGTACCTTGGCTTTAATACAGTCCTCCAGTTCACCCAGCTGTAATGGGTACCTGGCTCTTTAGGGTCAGGGAAGGTAAAGCAGCAAGGGAGAGAAGATGGGCACCGCCCTCAATATGCTGGCCCCTAGAGAAGCTGAGGTCTCTTAACGCCTCACTCCCCTATGACACACAGGTTATGGGACACCTTTACTTTTAGTTTCTTTCATTTTGATTTCAAGAGAAGACGTGTAGATGGGGAGGAGAGTGCTAGGTTTCTGATAGGTAATGACTACCTTGGCGTCCTTCAGAAATGGTGTCATCACTACCTTCTTGCTTTTCCTCTGTCAGTGGTCAGTGGAGGTCCTAACTTTATACTTGTTAAATGTATTGTTTATGTAGATAAAAGAAAGTCAACTAACCAATCAGTCAAAACTCTTGCTTCAAGTAAGCAATGGGAAGAGTGCTCGGGAAAAATAGCTTTACGAATGGCTAATCTTTTTATTTCATTTAGATGTATTTTTTCACCAACCTATCAAGTTTTTCTACATGGTAAAGAATCAAGTAATTGACATATTGACAATTGTCATTCGGCAGTGTGATATCACACTCAGTCCAGCTCTGTGGCCAACCTTTATTATCAATTTTAACCCTTTTAGTCCTGAACCAGGATTTGCCGGGATTGAATAATTGCCCCCCCCCCAAATCTCGAACCAGGATTTGCCGGGATTTACACACAGTAGATTTCCATCATGCTGTGACCATCACTAATTGCTACCACATGTCAAAGCTCTATCAGGCTAGAGGTAGGAACCTTGCTGAGAATCTGGAAGTAATTATAGCTGCTGGTATGTACTTAGAAGCAGGAAAAGGTGATCAAGCATGTGTGCCTGACCTGATTTTGTAATGGAATGCGAAATCTAGGGGCAGTTTGTGTTCAGAGAATGGAATGCAAGAGGGTGTCCCCCTGACTTAAATGGATCAGAACTGGCACCACTGAACACCACTGTGCACGGTTTCTTCTGGCTGGTGGTCTCATGGCAGACAAACATTTTCTCTGTGGACTTTTATTTTTTTTGGGGGGGGGGGTGAGTGTGTGGTGTGTGTGTTTTGTGTGTGTGTGTGTGTGGTGTGTGTGTGTGTGTGTGTGTGTGTGTGTGTGTGTGTGTGTGTTGTGTGTCTGTCCCTTGGCTGTGGATTGTAAGCTTACAATGAGTGATAGTGGTAGGGGTGGAGGGGAGAGTGTGTGTTATAGCATGTGAGAGGTAGTACAGCAAAAGTCAAAGCAAAGCAGTTTTTTTAAAAAATTGGTTAGAGATTTCAAAATCATAGAAAAACAAGGGCTAAAACAAAACATAACTAACAGAAGAACCAAGTTTAAGACTTCAAAATCAGAGCAAAACAGTTAAAAATAAATAAATAAATAAATAAATAAATAAATAAATAAATAAATAAATAAATAAAATAAAATAAAAACACACAAACAAACAAACAAAAAAAACACATTTGTTGGAAATTTCAAAAAGGATTGTACCCATAGAAAGAACTACATGGGTTTATCGTCACAACATATCTCTTTGTGTGTGTGTGGTTAACCTGAGAGGTGTGGGTGTCACAGGCCCAGATGGTACGCAAGGTGAGGTCTTACCTGAGCACCATGCCCGCCAAGACCAACGAGGAAGAGCTGGCAGAAATGTCCAACCAGTGTGAACCCCCAGGTGACTTTACTTAGTGCCCTGCCTCTTCTCCTCCCTACCTGCCTCTTTCTTTCCATCTTTCCACTTCTCCTTTTGTGAGTTTTTTTTTCCATCCCTAGCAGTAACTTCTTGACTGTCCATCTTTCATCTCTAGCAGTGAGTCCTTGTCTTTCTGTCTGTCCATCTTTCATCTCTAGCAGTAAGTCTTTGTCTTTCTGTCTGTCCATCTTTCATCTCTAGCAGTAAGTCTTTGTCTTTCTGTCTGTCCATCTTTCATCTCTAGCAGTAAGTCCTTGTCTTTCTGTCCATCTTTCATCTCTAGCAGTAAGTCTTTGTCTTTCTGTCTGTCCATCTTTCACTCTAGCAGTAAGTCTTTGTCTTTCTGTCTGTCCATCTTTCATCTCTAGCAGTAAGTCCTTGTCTTTCTGTCTGTCCATCTTTCATCTCTAGCAGTAAGTCTCTGTCTTTCTGTCTGTCCATTTCATCTCTAGCAGTAAGTCCTTGTCTTTCTGTCTGTCCATCTTTCATCTCTAGCAGTAAGTCCTTGTCTTTCTGTCTGTCCATCTTTCATCTCTAGCATGAGTCCTTGTCTTTCTGTCTGTCCATCTTTCATCTCTAGCAATGATCCTTGTCTTTCTGTCTGTCATCTTCCATCCCATCTTTAGCATAAGTCCTTGTCTTTCTGTCCATCTTTCATCCCATCTCTAGCAGTAAGTCCTTGTCTTTCTGTCCATCTTCATCTCTAGCAGTGGGTCCTTGTCTTTCTGTCTTTCTGTCCATCTTTCATCCATCTCTAGCAGTAAGTCCTTGTCTTTCTGTCCATCTTTCATTCCATCCTAGCAGTAAGTCCTTGTCTTTCTGTCCATCTTTCATTCCATCCCTAGCAGTAAGTCCTTGTCTTTCTGTCTGTCCATCTTTCATCCCATCCCTAGCAGTAAGTCCTTGTCTTTCTGTCTGTCCATCTTTCATTCCATCTCTAGCAGTAAGTCCTTGTCTTTCTGTCTGACCATCTTTCATTCCATCCTAGCAGTAACTGCTTGTCTTTCTGTCTTTCGTCCATCTTTCATTCCTCTCTAGCAGTAAGTCCTTGTCTTTCTGTCTGACCATCTTTCATTCCATCCCTAGCAGTAACTGCTTGTCTTTCTGTCTTTCTGTCCATCTTCATTCCATCTCTAGCAGTAAGTCCTTGTCTTTCTGTCTGTCCATCTTTCATCTCTAGCAGTGAGTCCTCGTCTTTCTGTCTGTCCATCTTTCATCTCTAGCAGTGAGTCCTGTCTTTCTGTCTGTCTATCTATCATCTCTAGCAGTAACTGCTTGTCTTTCTGTCTGTCCATCTTTCATTTCATCTCTAGCAGTAACTGCTTGTCTTTCTGTCTTCTGTCTGTCTGTCTGTCCATCTGTTGTTCCATCTCTAGCAGTAAGTCCTTGTTCTTCTGTCTTTCCATCTTTCATCCCATCTCCAGCCCTAAATCCATGTCTGCCTGTTTGTATGTCTGCCTGTGTATCTCCAACAAAAACGCTATGTCTTTTTAACCTCTCTCTTATTTTCTTCTCTGTTTCTTTCAGTTATTTGATAGTTTTGTACAAATGATTGCATTTTTGTGGACTACATGACAACCATAAACCAGCTGACTTACTTTAACCAGCTGTTGTGTATCTGTTGTGAAGCGCGCAAAAGGGATACATCTCCAGGGGGAATAACTCCCCCAACACGGAAGAGAAGCCCGTGGCGCCCTCAGGACCCAAGTTTGGTGAGTTGTGGGATGTGACGACGGTTGGTGCATGCTGGTTGGTGACTGTCTGTGTATGTACACAGTCTGTCTGTATGTCTGTCTGTCTGTATGCATGGTGCACTTTGCTCTGCTGTTGTTCTTTTCAGTTTTGGTCTGAGGGCAATATGGGGACATCAGGCTACATTGTCAGTGGGTTGGGTCTGCCTCCGCCCCCCCCCTTCCCCTCCCTACTTCTCATTTTCTTCATTGTTGGTGTTAGGATTTCATTTAAACTTGAGTTCGTTTTCTCATACCTCAGTCTTTAATCATTGGGGTTTTTAAACTTAAAGGAAACGAGGGTTACTGCAAGAGTTTTGTTTATTGTAGTTAAATTCAGTTTGCATCGGTTAATCGCTTTCGAAAATTTGTGGACATGCTTTTAAGAGATTGCTGTTTTAGCTGTTGAGTAGTGCTGCAAGAAAAGGATTTTCTGCAGAAAAGGGATAAAAGGATGAAATCAAGGCAAAGATTTACCTCACTCTGGCTGGTATGAAAATGTGATGATGGAGTGTGTGAGAATAGTGGAGGAGAAATGACCAATTACATGTTTTTCTCATGAAGGGAAGTAAGCTTGTTAACGGAAAGATTTGTGAGCATTTTTGTTCAGAAATGGGTAAATCAATGGTAACTCAAAATGAGAGTCAGATGGCTTTGTGAAACAGTTTGTATACCAAGTTGTTAACCACTAAATGTATGGCCTCTTTCTCCCCTGACAGTTTGTAAGATGCATTAATAATAATGATAATAATAATAATAATATAATAATAATAATAATAATAATGATAATATAATAATATGTTGTTGTTGTGCATTCCCTAGCTTAACAACCTGGGGGTCACCCAGAATATGTACTCCGACTCACTCATCCCACCTGGGAATCACTGTGAGGTTAAAATTGCACACTAAATGAGAAGTTTGCGTGTATGACTGTTTTCAAGCACCTCACCATATAGGCAGCCATTTTTCAACTGCAGAGGATAAAGGCAATAAAAAAAAGAGACATTTTTCCTGTTTGTCATAAATGCATTTTTACTTGGTGAGGGGGGATGGAGTTAGGCCTCAGTATATCTTTATTTTCAAAGGCTTAATATGCAATAAACAAGGGTTGCCAACTCCTGTTACAGAAATGATAAAACGTTCGGCCTTGTCCTAAGTCTGTGAGGATTAGCACAGTGTGTCTGTTTCCATTATGTCGATGTGCCTTGGTTACTTTCTGTGAATCCCCTTGCTTTGTTTCATTTGAATGTGTTGCAAAGTGGCATGTGATCAGTTATCTCTTCTGCATTCCTTCTGTTGTAGCTACTGCTTGTCTTTCTGTGTCTATTTATTTATCAGTTTCAACTACTTCCTTTTTTTCAGTTTAAAACACTAATTTTGTTTCCAACTGTACACTGTATGCTGCCATCAGACAAGAATGAAAAAGAGAAAAACTTAACGGTGAAGATATCATGTAAATACGACTACACTTACTCAGCATACATCTTTGATTACTGTCCTTTTATTTCTGTTTCTGTGATAACCTCTGCTTCTCTCTCTCTGTCTCTCTCTCTGTCTCTCTCTCTCTCTCTCTCTCTTCTCTCTCTCTCTCTCTCTCTCTCTCCTCCCCTCTCTCTCTCTCTCTCCTCTCCCCCCCCTCTCTCTCTCCTCCTCCCTCCCCCTCTCTCTCTCTCTCTCTCTCTGCATGGCTTTGTGCACTGACCCTGTGTGGTCATTCCTCTCTCTCTCTCTCTCTTCTCCGCTGACAGGAACGGAGTCTCCGGGGGCCGTTCGAAAAATCATGGCCCTGACCGATAAGGTGCGACCCCATAACCCCAAAGTCCCTGTCCCGACCAGCCCCAGGAAGCAGGGCCCGCCCTCTCCGCGCCACCTGCCCTGGGCGGGGGGTCAGGGGGTCAGTGTCGGCTGCTGCCCGTCAGGCTGACCCAGGAGAGCTCCTCTGTCTGTAGGGTCCTTAACAATGCTCCGCGCAGGTCAGGCCATACTGGTAAGGACCGGAGTTCTGCTGTGCTTACAGTCTCTCTCCTTTCCTTGCCTTGCCTTTCAGCTTCCTCTCTCTCTTTGTGTCTTTTTGGTTCGTTTCTGTGGTTTTTTGCATCTGGTTCTTGTGGACTTTTAATGCATGTTTGTGGTATGGAGTTGAGGTGGGTGTATTCAGTTTGGGTCTGTGTTTTGATTTTAAACTTTTAATTTTTTTGTGTTGCTGTGTATGCACTGTGTACATATTGGGGTTGGGGGGGGGGGGGGGGGGAGAACTGAAGGGATTGGTTAGGGAGTATTTATAGAATGACAGATGTTTAGTTTTTTTGTTTTTGGGGGGTTGGTGTTCTTTTTAAAGTTTAAATCTGGTTTTTCTTTCTTCTAATTAAATGTGAATTCAGGAAATGATTCAGGTGTGGGTTTTTAGTGGGGGGTTTGTGTGTGTGTTTTTTTTTGGGGGGGGGGGTATTTATTTTAAAAAAGGAGAAGAACATTGGTAATGAATAGGGCTGATGTGGAAAAAGGCAACATCTTGTACAAAAGAGATTAGCCTAGCTGAAGCCACTAGGGTGTACCAGCATCATGAGATCACACCAGGAACAGGAGCTCAGGCAGTTAACCACCACTTCAGCCGACTTCTGTAGGATTGATGTGTCTCAATCCTGGCTTTCCTGCCTGCTCTTGTAGCTGAACTGATGGAGAATTTGTGACTATTTTTCTAATGCAATCTGCTAATTTTCTGTCAGTTTTAATATTCCAACTTGGCTAACATTTGAAGAATCAAGTGCACCAGTTGATTGGAAGAAGAGAATGTACACTTTTTTTTATTTTTTAAACACAACGAAAAATAATCTCACTGAGTCTTTCTCAGCATTGAAGAGATAAAGGCCTGAGGTAAAGAAGATCTCAGTCAAGTGCTGAAAAATAAAATACAGTAAATGAAAAGACAAGAGGGCAGGTGTTTTCTGGTGGGTTAGTTACTATACAGAATCCAGAGATGGTTTTCACGTCGGCGTGATACAGGCTGGGGCATAGCATTCACTACAGGTAACCAACAGTTTTGAACAGTAAAGTAGTGACTTCATCCTTTGATTTACACTAGAACAACTTTTCTGCTTGCATTCACAGTACAGGTAATTTCAGCAGTTCATATTGAAAATTGCTTGAAGGTATAGAACTTACTGAATTGCATTTGAAAAAAAAAAAAAAACTGTCAAAATGATATTGCCCAGCCTGCGAGAGGATTTCATCCTTGTAGGGGGAATAAGGTGAAGACACATTAGGTGGAGGTGTGATCTGGATGTAGCTAGCCTGACTGGGGCTAGCTAGACAACTAGAATCACAGGACTTATCGTGATGTGACACAAGTGTGACTTAATATACTAATTGATTAAATTGCTTGATGCAAGTGTTAGCCTTGAGTGTGTTTGAACTAAGGGCTTTTATGTTTAACTTGGAGTGTATGCACTTTATGACTAATAATCACTGTTGTGGCATAATAATGATTTCATAATAACTTACTAAAACATATGTGATGATGTTAAGATTACTTGAAATGTTATGATACAAAGTAAATAGTTTCAGTAATTGGTTTCAGTTACCTCCTCTCCTCCCCCCCCCCCCCCCCTGTTGTTGTTGAGATTATATTGAGATGATATTACAGTCTTAATGGAAATATTCAATTAAAGGACTGTGGCTTCTTCTTCTTTGTCGAATGCTCAGACAACTGTTTATTGTTATGTCATATGAGCGAAATGCGTTGCACTGCGGTTAAGTGTCTGACAAGTCAGAACTGCATATCCAATTCGGCTTGGAGAGAAAATCTTTTCAAGTCTTTCCTGGAAAAAAGGCAGAAGAATGGACCAAGAAGGCAGAACATAGACAAGGAGGTGGCGACAGGAAGACAAGGAACAAGGCAGAAACAAAGAGAGGGATAGAAAAGAGGGAATTCGTAGCACAGAATTTCCAGATGATGGGAGTATTATTTACACTGACAGGCCCCCAGCTCCTCCGCAGGGAAGACTTGCTCAGGCAGTGTGTTGTGGACAAGGCGAGCCTGGCAGAGCCCATCCCCCTCAGCTTACCCATGACACTCTGTCTGAAAATGAGAGACCAGTGCTCCTACGACACCCCCCCTTCCAGCCCCCTCCAAGAAGTTAGTAGAGAAGTAAAGAGGGGGGGACGGGATAGCCTGGTGGTCAGAGTGATGCGCTTGTGATCTGTTGACCCCGATTTGAATCTCATTCAAGAGGATTTTTCTTCTGGAGTTAACACCACTGCCAACTTCACTCCCCCCAGAAGTCCTTCGGATGAGACTATAAACTGAAGTCCTGTGTGCAAATACATGCAGAACATCTTGCACACACATTCAAAGCCTGTTCCGCTTTTTGGAAGAGTAGGCCATTGAGCGCTGGTGGGAACAGATGAAAACAATTTACGAAACTGCATACTGAACGGGACTGGATGTTAAAAAGCACATAACTGCTTATTCCATTATCCTCAAAATAAAAGAAAAGAATATTTTTTAATTAAAAAGCCTTCTCAAATCAAGCCTGTCAACTGTTTGTGTGTCCGGTGCGGTAGGATTGCATGAAGTTCACACTCAAGCGCTTTGATTTGTTTGCATTACAAGATGTAGCGCTATATAAATTCCATGCATTATTATATTATTATTAAGTAGGGTGTGACAGAGGGACTGACCCTGGCTGTGTGCTGCAGGTTCTGTGGGCTCCATAGAGATGTGTGCGACTCCGACTCGGCACACAGCAGTTCCACGTCCATGGACCACCCCCACCCCCATCCTCCCCACCCAGCGTGGGGACCGCGCCGCCATCGTCGTCATCGTCGTTACAGCAGCACCCCCCCTTCCCCTGGCAGCGGGCAGGTGTGTATTCCGCAGGGCTGCTTCACTGAAGGAGGCTGAATGGGGGCTTCCTGGCTGGCCCCCCGGCCTTTTTCCTTGTGTGCATCTTCTGCTGTAGTTTTGACTTGTGGTCATATCTGTTTTTGGCGGTTCTTTTATATTTGTTTGTGAGCGGTGTGTGTGTGGGGGGGTACATGTGTGTGTGTGCGTGTGTGTGCGTGTGTGTGTGTGTGTGTGTGTGTGTGTGTGTGTGTGTGTGTGTGTGTGTGTGTGTGTGTGGTGTGTGTGAGAGTGAGTGAGCGAGCGAGCGAGCGAGTGAGTGAGTGAGTGAGTGAGTGATGGTGAGTGAGTGAGTGAGTGAGTGAGTGAGTGAGTGAGTGAGTGATGAGTGATATTAATGACTCTGTTGTGTGTGTGTGTGCGCGCACTCGAATGTGTGTACATGTGTGCAAACATGTATGTGTGTGTGCGTACACATCTGTGTGTGTGCTTGCGTGCGTGTGAGCATGCATGCGTGTGAGTGTGCATGCGTGTGTTTGTATTATATATATATATGTGGATGTGCACACCCACGCATATACATGTGTGAGCCCACATGCATGCTTGTGTATGTTTCTGAGATCTATTGATCAGCAGTATGTGGTGACTGCCTGTCAGTATTGTAAATGCCTTTCATGGGATGATAAATTAAAGTGCTTTTGACTTGACTTGGCTTGACTTGACTTGACAGAGGTGTATATTTTGACCTCAGAGTTGCAAGGTCCAGATGGATCCAGGCCTCCTCTGCCCTCCTACACAACGTCATGCATAATGCCGGCATGAGCACAGGGCCAGGTAGGCTGTCTATCTATGTCTTTGTCTTTGCCTGCTGCACTCTCTGAATGAAATCGGTGTTTTAGTCGGTGAAGAAACACTGTGTGTCGTTGTTGTTGTTGTTGTTGTGTTTTTCTTGAATGAAGAATCTGTGTGTTGTTGTTGTTGTTGTGTTTTTCTTGAATGAAGAATTTTGTGTTGTTGTTTGTTGTGTTTTCTTGTATGAAGAATCTGTGTGTTGTTGTTGTTGATGTGATTTTCCCTCAGGAAGTCATCCTTGTGCGTTCATTTGTCAGGATTTTTCACTAAGATTTAACGTGAACTCTTACTCCATTCCTGTGGGAGTCCTTTGGTTGGGACTGTAGACCACAGTCCTGTGTGCAGATTGCATGCACTACTGCACCTCATCCGCATGGCAGACATTCTCTCTTAGTTCATGGCTTACGAGTAGCAGCTGTGTCCACACAAACCTACCCTGCCTGTGGCTAGTAGAGGGAGGGAGGGAGACAGGTTGTTCCAGACTGTACTTTTCCAAGACACACAGTAAGAATGTGGCTGGCCCCAGTGACTTTGCTCAGGAGGAAGTTTTGATGAAGGAAGAAGCCAGGAAAAGTCTGTCCCTGAGAAAAGATGGAGCATTGTTGCTGTTAGATAGTGTGTCTGTTACAGGATGTTGTTTTGGTTTTTATCTGTTTGTGATGCTGCCCGTGGCATGATTTTGTCTGTGTTTTTGCATTCTGTGTGATTCCGCTGTTCTGTACTCTGTCAGTCTGCTGAAGTTGTATTTCAGTCTGTTTCTATCAACTGTATGCCTTTCTGCTTGTTATCATCTTATTGCTCGATGTTACTGTTTTTATTGATAAACATTGCAGTGTTATTATGAATGGTATGTTTCTGGATCTGTTCTGCTTTGAGATATATTCTTCTTTTTTTCTTTTTTCACATTTTTTATTCTCTTGTTTTTACGCTTATTCTTTTTTTGCTTTGGATATCTCAAAGTGTCTTTTACAGAATGTATTATTCTGTAAAAGGTGGGAGGGAAAAAAACCATACCAAACTTACACATCATGTGATGTGGGAATTATGTATTGGTTTTCCTCTGTGTAAAATAACAATAGTTATACATCTAAAAAGCTCTCAGTGGAAAAAAAAAAAGGTGAGGGAGGGTGGGCAACCATCCTTTTGATTTGCTGCTGAAAAAAATGTAAACTTTCATTCAATTTTGATCTAAAGTATAAAAAGTAAAGCATACAGTGCAAAGGGAAAAAAAGAGAGAGGATATCAGTAAAGTTGTTTCTCCAAAGATGCCATTTCATTATCTGATGTTGTTGTTGTTGTTGTTGTTGTAGTTGATGATAGCAAATCATTTGGTGTTCATGTGTGTGTGTGTGTGTGTGTGTTTTCTTATGCACATGTACACATGCGAGTTTTAAGAGCACAATTTGCGCTTTGTGATGTGAATACGTGTGATAATATAGATTAACATGTTGTTTTCCTGTGTTAACAATGTGATGTATATAACAATGTAGAAAAACATGTCGTAACTTCAAGAGAGTTTAGACGGGTCCAAAAATATTTTGTGGGCAACATTATAATCATGTGACTTGAATATTGAAAATGAAAATCTGAATGTACTTGTCTTTTCTGAGTGTACAGCTTTTCATGTACATCTCTCTGTACAGAGCTTTGTCCTTAGCTGTACTGCTAACAGCCAGTGTACTGTGTTTTTCTCTGTCTCTAATATCTGTGTAAATGAAGAGTCTGTATGTGTATATAATCAGAATACTGTATACTGAACCTCAGAGCTTTAGCTGAAAAACAGCAAACAAACAAAATACTTAAAGAAAAGAACCCAGAAAGTTTTCAACAAAATAAATAGCTCCTATTACAACAGAAGAGAATAGTAGTAAAAAAAAAAATAAAAAATAAAAAAAATTTTAAACATGTAAAATGCAGAATAATTAATAAGTGATATAGGACATTTTTATCATCATATAAAAAGATACTTTTTTGTATTGGAGGGGGGGGGGAGGGGTGCAGAACCCATGAGTGACTGACCCATTGTCAGACGGCTAGTGATTTATTTGTGACAGTAGTCGGTAATCATGCGTCGGCGCCAGGCTGCGCTCCCATTGGGCGACGACCCCTGCCTGACTACCAATCAGCCGCTCACATGGCGCGACACAAACCTCTGGCAGCAGGCGACCCTGTGCTCTGCTGTCAGCCTGTCCTCACAGGTACATGGAGGGAGGAGGAGGAAGCCTCAGGACAGGGTGTAGTGTGTAGAGGCTGAAGAAGGAAACGTTAGGCTGTAGTAAAGCTGTGCT
Organism: Stramonita haemastoma; assembly: GCA_030674155.1. Classification (NCBI taxonomy): domain Eukaryota; kingdom Metazoa; phylum Mollusca; class Gastropoda; order Neogastropoda; family Muricidae; genus Stramonita; species Stramonita haemastoma. Next base: position 57,150,166 of record CM060316.1, on the reverse strand, counting down.
GCAACTCAGGGGGGCAGAGAGGTTGAAGAGGGGGGGGGGGGGATGAAGGAGGGGGGGGGTGAGGTGGGAGGGGGGGTCCAAGGGGAGGAAAGGGACTGCTGCAGAGACTAGGTGGGGAGGTGTGATGAAGATTTTGGAAAGGCAGATGATGGTAATTGTAGGTGTCAGTTGTTGTGAAAATTACTTGTAAAAAAAAAGAAGAAAGTTTTTGTTAGTGTCCATTCTGCTACACACATGCAGAACTTTTTTTTCATTGTATGAAATGAACTACCCTGTTTCTCACACACATACACATGCATGCATGCAACACATGCATGCATGCACACATGCATGCACGCAGACATGCATGCACGCACACAGGCACGCACAAACATACACTTACCACACACACACACAACACACACACACACACACACACACACACACACACACAGATGCATGTAAAAGAGTTACATCCACCTTCAGATACAATTGCAAACAATCCACACAAATAAGCTTATGGGAATACATACTTGTACATTTCCTTTTTTTTTTTTGTATATATATATGCTTGCAAAATGTGAATATGCATGTATTTATGTTGTGTTAACCATTTCAGTCGTTAATGGGTTATGGAAATAAATACATAACTTTCTCAGCAGTCCCAGAAAAAGTTTGTGGGTGTACTCCATAATTGGAGATAGAGAGCACAACATGTTAAAGGTCCACTCATGAAAATAAACTTTAAAAAACGCCAAAAAAAACCCTGGCATTTTGAAGATGTTCTTTACAGTTGCTTTGGGGAGTTTGTTGTTAATTCTCTGATTGATTTGTCTCTTTTTTTAATTGCCTCACTGTGTGGTTTGCCTAACCAATCTGATGTGTGTAACCTACTGGTCAAACAGGTGTAAATTTATCTTGTTTCACTTTCTTCTTCTGACTTGTTCGCTGTAACCAATGAAATTTGTAAAGTACTGAAAAGCTATGTTTATTGATATATGTGTGTATATATATATTCACATGCACACACGCATGCACGCACGCACGTGCACACTCACACGCTCCCCGGTCGAGAGGATTTTTATCCTGGAGTTAACATATGTGCGGACTCAACTCTCCCCCAAAGTCCTTCGGATAAGACTATAAACCGAGGCCCCATGTGCGAACGCACTCAGTACATCTTGCACACACATTAAATCCTATTCCACTTTTCATAAGAGTAGGCCATCATGTGCCAGTGGGAACAGATGACATTTACAAAACTGTATACACACGGAGACTGGATGTAAAAAAGCACATGAATGCTTATTCCATGATCCTCGATATAAAAGAATAAATAAATAAAACACACACAAACAGACACACTTACACAAACACACACCCACATACACACACACACACACACACACACACACACACACACACACACACACACACACACACACACACACACACACACACTGAAAAGAAAGAAAATGTTACTGTAAAAGTATGATCAAATTCAATATGTACACCATAACATCACAAAAGAGACTTCATTGATTCTCTTTTCTTTTTTTTTAAATTAATTATTTTTAAAAAATATTTTGTGGGGGAAATTTTTTTTCACAGCATATTTATGGTTGAAATAAAAACAAAAACAAGCCAGGGGTTTTTGGTCATTGAAAAAAAAAAAAATCAGTTACTGATAGTTTCCGATGTTCTTTCAGATGGTGAAGAAGAGCAGGTGTCGGCTGTCTGATGTTCACTACCTCCCACAGTCTCCGTCTGCATGTTCTGCTGCTGCTGCTGCTGTTTCACTCTGCTGTCTACAGCTGCCAACCCCCCCCCCCCCCTCCCCCTGCCGTCAGAGAGAGAACTGTTTGGTTCCCTGATGGCTCACCTGCAGCTGATGTCTGGACACAAAGGCTCCAGTCTGCATTGCTGTCTGCGTGCTGCAGTGGCTGTGATAGCTGTCTGTCGTTGTAGTAGTGTTCCTGATTCACACACACACACACACACACACACACACACACACACACACACACACACACACACACACACACACACACACACACACAGTGACACAGCCTGCAGGGACTGACTTGTGTGCATCTTCACATGTGTGATGTGATGTGATGTGGTGCAGTGTGGCTTGACTTTGACTTTGGTGTCCATGCTTGCTACGCTCTCTCTCCTTGGACCACAAACGCTGAAACGTTTTATTTGCGACTGTTGACTCTGATTCTGCCTGAATTGTTTGCAGAGAAATTTCAGTTCTGGCGTTATGTTGACAGTTGAATCATGATTCTGTTGCGCATCATTCATTCAGAGACAGAGGTTGTTATTGCCAGTTCTGGAATCAAAAGAGCCGTGTGCATGTCGCGCAGCTGACAGTGGGAAAAGTAAAGTGTGACTCAGTGTAAATGGGGTTAGCTGAGGACTGACTGATGAAGCTGTTCCTGAGAATCTTGCCAGAAATTTCCTCCAGGAGATAGCTCTGTTTTTAGTGCCACTGATCATGGGTTTCTGTGGTGATGATGAGGATCATCATCCATCATCATCATCATCTCATCATCATCATCATCATCATCATCATGGGGTTCTGTGGTGATGATGAGGATCATCATCATCATCATCATCATCATCATCATCATCATCATCATCATCATCATGGGGTTCTGTGAGTGCATGCATCTTCATGCTTGTTGCTTGGAGGGGACTGTTTTCCTTCGTGCCTGACCAGGGATGGAGTGATACTGGACAGTGGACAGACAGCACTCCTGAAGTCGCTCTTTTTTTCTCCTCCAAGGCATTTTTGGATTGTACTGTCTGGAAAGATTCAGGGAGTTTGAATTTTCACAAGTGTGCAGTTATCTTGGACAAGTCCAACAGATCTGAAAAATGGTCTATTCACTTGCACAGGTGTAAAATTAACTATGCTTGTATACTCATGCACACACACACACACACACACACACACAACCACACACCACACACACACACAAAACACACACACACACCACACACACACACACACACACACACACACACACACACACAAAAATGTGTTGGCATGAGTGCATCAAGTGAACTAGTGGCTAACCTTGATTAAAAACAGGGGACGGGCTGTGAGGTGTGAGCTCTGGGGAACAGAACACAGGGGAGACTCCACAATTGCAGGAGCAGGCAGCCGCCACACGTCTTCATTGTCAAGGCAGTTTGGGAACAAGGGCAGCTCTGTCATTTTGGAAATAGCTCATGCCAGCAGTTAAAAAGATTCTGAGCATCAAATTTTCAGCATTATATTAACATAGGGATTGTTCAAGAAATCTTTGCAAAATTTCCAGCATTATTCTAACATAGTAAATGCTGAAGAATACTGAACAAAATTTCCAGCATTATCATAACAAAGTAATTGCTGAAGAGTACTTATCAAAATGTCCAGCATTACTTTAACATAGTAAATGTTGAAGAATACTGTGAAGAATTTCCAGCATTATTTTACAACAAAGTTAATGTTGAACAAAGAATGGATGCAGATTTTTTGTGTGTGTGTGAGTGTGAAAACAGCATCATGCCAGCAATAAGAACGATGAAGTCGTGTCCCTATTAGATTCAGCAACAGCAATAATGAAACGAACAAAGTATGCAGATTGTATGTGAAGACAGCATGTCAGCCCTGCGAAGGAGGAGGAACATTTTCCATTTCAGTGTGGGCAGTACAAGTTATGAACAAAATCTCTTTGTGGCAATAGAAGTTACGAACAAAATCTTTTTTGTGAAAATATATAGAAGTTACGAACAAAATCTTTTTGTGGCAATAAACATTATGAACAAACACTGTGGCAATGGACATTATGACCAAAGTCTTCATGGCAATAGAAATTCTGAATGAAGTCTATTTATGACGATAAAAATTCTTAACCGAGTCTACCCATTGTGTTAAGGAGCAAGACACCAGAAGCAACAAAAAAAGAGAGAAAGAAACAGCAACATTTCCAGTCTCACTGTGGCAAACAGCAGCTGTGAGTAAAAACTGGAGATTCCTTGAGACGCCAGCAACTTTGAACAGTGACTTGGTGTGTGGTGAAAGGAACTTCGAACACATCCGCAGTTTCATTGAGTGGCAGCAGTGACGATGATGAACAAGGTGAGGGGTAAAAGCGACACAGTGTTGGTGTCAGTAGTGCCAAAATCTTTCTCCACATCGTCTCGATGTCAACAGCAAGCCTGAAAGGAAGAAATCAAGATTGTTGACGGGAGGAGGACTGGAGTCTAGAGTTATCCTCCTGTGGTTTGTGTTGGAATCTGATCCAGTCTATCACAATACGAGTCTATCACAATATGACATACACACAGCAGACATTGTTGTTGGATGTTGTGGACTTCCATGAACAATATCTCTCTTCGCAGTGTGTGGGGTGGTGACTGTCCACTGCTGTGCCTGCCTCTCTCATCGTTGTTATAGGGCATGGGGGGTGAAGAAAAGGGGAAACTAAAGTGTGGGGTGTGATGGTGCAGAGTGGGCACAACACTAGTGCCATGGCAGTCAGTAGGGGACAGTGACAGTGTCAGTGACAGTGTCTGTTTGAAGCAGGTCTCCTCGTTCCTGAATAATGCTCCGGGTAGTTTGGATGTACAGTGACACTGTGTTGATTTGTCAGGGAGAAAGGTTCCGTCTTTGCTGGAGGAGTGTGTGTATGCTTGTGTGGGAGTGTGTGTGTGTGTGTGAGACATGCCTACTCTGTAGAATTTATCCCCTTTTTTATATATACGGTTTGATCATATTTATTCAAAGGGGGAAAAAAAAGTGAAAACCAACAGTCACTATAAATCGTATCTGTTCAACCCAACCCCCAACAAATAAATTTTGAAAATTGTGACCCCCCCCCCCCCCAAAAAAAAAAGCTGAAAATTAACACTAGTCTTTCCTAATATTGTAATTATATGACACTTGTTTTAGAAGACAGAGGGAAGCAAATTACACCATCCTCTTTTCTGCATCTGGATAAACCTGACAGTTTTTATTTAATGTGAACATTATATACAAATTTACCACTCTGTAACTGACTATGGAAAACTTTGAACTGATCCGATGTTATAGAAAACACATTCATTGAAAAAGATAGGTCATTATTGTAGTAAGAAAATGTGTTACACAGATGCAGATAAAGAGCAAATCTTGCCATGAGAAACTTTAATGCGACCAGACCAATGAAAAAAGACGTTTACAATCAGAAGAAGCCGAGAAACCTGAGTCGGTGCGTATCTTGTGTGATCAGATTCAGGTATTGATATTGTTGCAATACGTTGAATATACAGTAATACAGACTATGTCATGTGGTACAAAATTATTGAAAATTACGAGTCCGTTCATGATTATTCAGGTCACAAGATTCAGGGTAGGCATTATGCTGTGTGTGTGTGTGTGTGTGTGTGTGTGTGTGTGTGTGTGTGTGTGTGTGTGTGTGTGTGTGTGTGTGCGTGCGTGCAGAGTGTGTGTGTGTGTGCAAAAAATAGATGCAAGTGTGTGAGATATGTGTGTGTATCTGTGTGATTTGAACAAGTCATATCACACATTTGCTTTGTACCAAATTGACAATAATTACAATTGTTCAAATCAAGCAATAGTCTGTGTAATAATGTATAAATATATATGAAAATAAATATGCCTTTTTTTTTTGTATACTCAAAGTGAATTGTATAGCCATTTAGAATTGGCCTTCCATCTCAGCCTCCGTGTGTGTGTGTGTGTGTGTGTGTGTGTGTGTGTGTGTGTGTGTGTGTGTGTGTGTGTGTGTGTGTGGGCGTGCGTGCGTGCGTGCGTGTGAGCATGGGCATGCATGTATGCATGTGTGTGTGCATGAGTCAGAGTGAAAGAGAGATGATTTGTTTGTATATAATATACTAAGCATTTACTCTGTGGATATTCTTTACTTTACAATGTAAGCAATAATAAAAGGTCCAGTCTTAGTCATTAATGAAGGAATTGTAACTAGCAGTAAGATCTGTCCAAAATGATGATTTCATTTTATTTTATTTTATTTTATTGAATAATAAGAAAAAATGTGTGGGCACTGGTATTGGGAAAATAATTTTGAAGTACAAAATGAAAAATTTGTTGGGTTGTTTTTTTTACATGCAGTAAGAGAAAAAGCAACCTGCTGTAGCCTCTTGTGTAATCGTTCTGAATATATCGTCCTTATGTTCATGTTTTGAGAAATGTTCTGCTTGTTGTTGGTCCTGCCATGAAAGAAGATGAGATAAAAGGTTCTTTCCCTCTTCCTTCTGGAGGAAAGGGACTGGGGTCTGACTATGCATTGGCAGAGGGAGATGAAACAAGAATCTATGCAGATATCAATAAGCCTCTTTTAAAAAAAAATAAATTATTATTAATTGCTTTTGACCTGTTGAATGTGGTCATTCTGTTGAAAACAGATAGTGAGAAAAGCTGAAATTGTTCAGAGAAAGAACTGAGCTCTTGGTCCTGCTGACTACGATTCAAGAACAGGGTTGTTGATGTGTGGAAAGGCCACAACTTTATATGTTCAGAGACATCTTTTCATGTGTTTTTGTTAAAGCCAGGACAGGAATCAACCGTTTAAAGGGGGCAGAATAGCTGAGTGGTAAGGACATTGAGTTTGATCTAATGGCCCGGGTTTGAGCCACGACCGAGGCACCCATGTGATGATATTTTCCCCCTGGAGTTAACTTCTGTACTGACTGCACTCCGCTGAAAGTCTTTTGGATGAGACTATGAATTGAGGTTCCATGTGCAAATGCATGCAGAACATCTTGCACACACATTAATACCAATTCTGTTATTCATAGGAGTAAGCCATTGCATGCCGATAAGAACACATCACAAAGTTTTCAAAAAGGGTATGCCAACTGGTGTTGTGTTTGGACATCATCCTCGAAGTCAGAATGCGGCTACCTTAATATTTGACAAAAACGGTAACACACACACACACAGATCTCACCATTGATGTACCCTGGAAGTCTAGGTTAGGAATGAAAAAACAACATTTGAAATCAGGAATTAAAGATGTGTGACAAAAGGCTGAACAGTATCACATAATCTTTTATGGCTCGATGGATGACTCACAAAATTTGATCTGAATGGGATTGGGGGGGGGGGGGGGGGGTATGGGGGATAGCACAGTAGTCAGAGTGTTGGAGCTTTTCTGACCATAGTTCATGATGCAGGCTTGAGTGTCTACTGAGGCTGAGGCTATGATAATTCAGACAGGCTGGTTGAGTTCTTCAGCTGTGTGCAGGACATACACCGGTGTAGTAGGAAAACTTAGAATTACTCTGTGCAGTTTTGAAAATGCAAAGCTTCAGAATTTAAACTCTTCCCCACCCCCCACACACAGGTGTTCACGTGATACAAAATTGTTAAATACTGATGGAAATAATCTAGTAAACTGGTTTTTTTATGCAATCTGTATTGTTCAATTTTATTTTAAAACTGAGGGCTCTGCAAATAGAGTGATTGTGTGAAGACAGTCTTTGTTCATTACTGACTTGAAAGTTGGCTGAAAAACAGTGGTAAAGCTGATGTCCAATGGATTCATGGTCTGGTGGCTTGTGTGTCTGTGTGTCTTGTCTGGGAGTGAAAACATATGAAATATATGTAAGTACTTTTATTTTTTAATCCAGTATAGAAGTGCTTTTTTCTTTCAATGAGTATATCTCTGGTTATATTGCCACTGCATTATCACACTGTTACAATTTCTGCTGTGAATCTTCAATGCCAGCACACTGCTTATTGCTGTATTTAATATATACAACTTTTTATCAATAGAAAAATAAGTTCTATTTATATATATATATATACATTGCTGCTGAAGTCTGCATTTGTTAACCCAGTGGAAGAATTGATATAATCTGGAAGAGAAATAAGTCAATCTGGACTTCAGATAAGGTTTGTTTGTGCCAGTCTCTGGCATTTGAAAAGTTGGGCATATGATGCAAAAGGTGCCTCAGTTTCCCTCAATTCTTGCAATACTGGTACACACACACACATACATAATTATGTATTTATGCATTTGCCTTTTTTTGTCCCCCTTGGAAGTGTAGATTGGTCTGAAATGCAGAGGAGGGGCTGTTGTTAACTATGTACACGGGTATGCATCGTTGTGGCTGACATGAAAGTTCAGTGCTGAAGATACTTATGTCTGATTTTACTGAGAGCATACTCATACATTGCGAGAAAAAAAATGTTACACTTGCTGTTACTTGCAGTCCATGTTGTGCATCGTGTTAGACCTGCTGTTATTGGCAGTACTGTTTGTCAACATCAGTGGATCACAAATTATGACAGTTCTTTTTTTGTCTTGTACTTAGTATTTTTTTTTGTTGGTGGTTTTTTTTGTTGGGAGCAAGTGAAATGAGGTCTTCGAGTATCTTTTTAAACCAAAGGTGTCATTCTGGGTCTTTGACATTCTGTGAACTTTGTAATGCTTGTATTTGATAAAATTAAAGGGAAAAATCAGCTGCTTTAAACTTGGCCTGCTAGTCCAAAGTGGCCACAATAAACTCTTGTTGTGCACCACAATGGGTAGACTGTTCATGTTGCTTCTCTTAGGCGCATTTAGGTTTTGCAGTGTGGTAGTGTTGGTAGAAAACTGTTCCTGCCTTGTTCAGTTTATAGAAAAGACAATATGTACACATTTTTCTGGGGTCATAGCCAACAATAAAAAAAATTTAAAAATAATTAAAAAAAAACAACAGATGTCTCAACTCTAATTTCTTCTGATAATGTCAATTGGTTGAGTACATATCGATGATATTTTATTTTATAATCTAGGTACTAAGGGAAAAAAAAGAAATTTAAAAAAAAGGTTCAGTATGAGCATTCGTTACTCAATAAAATGAAAAAGAAAAAAAAATGCCAAAAAAAATCACCGTGAAGGAAAAAAAAAAACACAAAACTCCTTCCCTGAACACAGTCATTCAAGTCAAGTCAAGTCAAAAACGCCTTAATCATCCCTGAAGGGCAATTACAATACTGAAATACTTCATTATGAGGATTTGTCTGGCTCTCCACCTTGTTGGCTCCGGTGTAAAGCACAGCAAGTGTGGTGTTGATATGTATCATTATTACTTTCACCATCGGGTGGTGATGGTTTATATATATAGATATATATATATCTATATATCTATCTATCTATATATATATATATATATATATATTTTTTTTTTTTTTTTTTTTTTTTTTTTTTAACTTAAAGATACTTTGGCAGGAATGAATAGTCATTAAGAAAGACAAGGCATAATTGTATTATCCTGTTTCCCCCCCCCCCCCCCCCCCTTTTTTTTTTTTTTTTGCTGTCTTCCAGCAAGAGTTGGAAACAGCTTGAAACATGTAACCAAAGGCTCTTGTGTAGGTATTGCATTTGTGACCATCAGGAAAAATAATTTTTGTATCCTGCATAAATACATGTCATTTCTGTGCAATAGTGGTGTGTGTGTGTGTGTGTGTGTGTGTGTGTTGTGGTGTTTTCCCTGGGAGGAGAAAGTAGTGATGTACATTGATTGTAAGAAGACACATGCATTGCATAAGAAAAGGTTGCACCAGCATCATAGCAGGAGTTTGTCTTGGTTTTTTTTTAATTTTTTTTTTTTTACTTTGTTCACAAAAAAATTTGAACTTTTTACTTTTCCATGACAAGCAGGTCAGTCAGTGTTTAAGTTGCTGTTCATCATTTTCATTGTGGGATTTTCTTTTCATTTTTTAAATTCATTTTTTTTTTTTTTCAAAACTTTGTTTACAAATGAGCTGGAAAGGAATCTCTTTTTTTTTTTTTTTAAATGATCTATGTGAAGGATTATGACAATGCAGATTTCCAGTCTTTTGATGATCATGAAGGGAAATAAAGAACCCGAGTTTTTGTTTCTTTTTTTTCAATAATCTATCACTTCGAATGGCCCAAAATGTACGAGGACTTCCCCCACCCCCAACCATCCTCGCTTGTTGTTAGCTGACATCAGTATGCAAGGCGCAATTGACGGCCTGTGTTTTCTCAGGTTTCTTCTTCATTGTTCGCTGTGCGAGGTTTTCATGGTCAGGCTGCTGTCTGTCTGTCTGTCTGTCTGTCTGCTGTACTGATGGCCCAGCACTATACTCTATCGTTGCCAACACCCAGTATTGCTGATCATGCTACACAGTGCAGTGACGTTTACTATCATTCTGATTTTTTTTTTATTCGTTTCCCTTTTCTTTTTTTTTTATATATCAGGAGTTAAAAGATATTGGCTGATTTTTAAAAAAAAAACAACTTTGTAGCTCCTTGTGATTTTATATGTGTTGCTTCTGTGACATGTAAAGTTCTGATATGCATTAATTTTTTTTAAGTCGTAGTTTGATATCGTAATTTTTCTTTGATTTTTTTTCTTCTTTTTTTTAAATGCTTTAATTAAGTACTGCCTGCTACTGCTGTTTTGTCAGGTGTTTTATTGACTGTGTGTGTGTGTGTGGGGGGGGGGGGGGGGGGGGCATGTGGTTGATGTGACATGTCAGCTCTTTGTGTGTTGTATATAAACATGTTTTATATGTATGTCAGGTGATGATAGTACTTACTGAATGCACTCAGTCGTGGTTACGGGCCTGGGCTGGCTGGTGGAGGGGGCATGCAGAATTGGCAGCAGGTTTGGGAAGACTAAAACTCACAGGAAAAAGTCACAACATAAGTTTGGGAGGGGATTTGGGGGCGGAGGGGCTTGTTGTTATTTACCAACAGCATTTGATATGCTTTTGTGTGTGTGTGTGTGTGTAGATGTCACTATGGGGAGGTTGTGTGTGTGTGTGTGTGTGTGTGTGTGTCAGTATCATCTGGGGAGTGATTGTGTGTGTGTGTGTGTGTGTGAGTGTTAGTTAGCAGTGTGAGTGTATGTGTTAGTTAGCGAGTGTGAGTGAGTGAGTGAGTGTGTGTGTGTGTGTGTGTGTTGTGTTTGTGATGTGGTGTGTGATGTGTGCATGTGTGCAAATTTGTGTGTGTGCATGCATGCAAGTTTGTGTTGTGTGTGCATGCGTGCAGATTTGTACGTGTGAGAGTGTGCATGTTCATGGCATGCATGCACATGATGTATGTTTGCAGAATACATTTACATGTGTGCAACTTTCTCTGAAAGGTGACAAGAGGTGTGTGGACAGGTAGGTACTTGAAAGCACATGCCGTCTTTCTTTTTCACTGAGTGAGCGTGGCCAGAAAAAGAGTAGATGGTTCACTGTCTGCAAATAATCGCCGTCATATTCATGACTTGTGCCCCCACCTGTAACAGTGTGTTCATGGATTGTTTGGTGTCGATAACATTACATAATAACTGTATCATACGATATGAAAGAGCCCATGCCCAGTGGCTGGGTGGTGTCCATAGCGAGACCGTAATGACAAAATGCTCATGTATATAAATATATGTATGTATATGATTATATCAAGTTGTGGGAAGGGTTCCTGAGGGGAGGGGGGGGGGGGTCCAGGCTCTTTCCTCTGTGTTTGTGTGTGTGTTGTCTCGTGTCGGAAGGGCATATGTATGTGCTGATGATGACTGTTTAGGTTAGCACATCACTTGGAGGAAAAAATAAACAACAGATTGGTTTGATGTGTCAGTGTGTCGGTGTGTTGTATGTGTGGTGTGTGGTGTGGTGTGTGTGTGTTGTGTGTGTTGTGTGTGTGTGTGTGTGTGTGTGTGAGTTTGTGTGTGTGAGTTTGTGTGTGTGAGTTTGTTTGTGTGTGTTGTGTGTGTGTGTGTGGTTTGTGTATGTGTGTGTGTTGGTCGTGCACCCTGCTGTTTGGAGAGGGGTGTACTCCTCTAGATTCACCTGCCCGAGTCTATTCTCGAAACATTCACTGCAATGCCCAATGACCCTCAAGGAGTTTGAGAAAAGTCAGTCAGTTATGTTGACCATCAGCTCTAGGGTCAAAACATTCACTGCAATGCCCCAATGACCCCTCAAGAAGTTTGAGAAAAGTCAGTCAGTTACTGGCAGACCAGTCAGCTCCTAGGGACAAAACATTCACTGCAATGCCCCATGACCCTCAAAGTTTGAGAAAGTCAGTCAGTTACTGGCAGACCAGTCAGCTCCTAGGACAAAACATTCCTGCAATGCCCCATGACCCTCAAGAAGTTTGAGAAAAGTCAGTCAGTTACTGGCAGACCAGTCAGCTCCTAGGGACAACACTCAGTCACTGGTTGACCAGTCAGACACAGGCATACACTCCACATGGAAAATCAGCAAAATTTATTCCAGTCACATGTTAAAAAATAATGCAGCAGCATCCCCCCCCCCCCCCTCCCATAAAAAAGTATCACAAGTTTGCCTAAAATAACACTGTGATGGATCACATTTATAAACATTGCTCTTGATCGTCTAAACATAAAACATGAAATATGTACAGAGAGAATGAGTGATAGAAACATGGCATTATACAAGCAGTGCAACTGACTAAATCCTCAAATATATGACATGTCTGACAGTAACCACTGTAATCTTTTGTACATGACTATGAGAATTGCTACGATAGAGTTTTTGAACACAATACATATGCAATCGTTAGCACTGTGATTCATGTAATATGCACAAAACTTCTACAGCATGTTTGACAATCTGTCATGATTTTCACAACAAATGCTAAATTTTTGTTTTGTTGTTATGCAAAAATTAGAATTATTTACATCCCTGAATAGATTATAGATAAATCATTAACCAAATGAACAGGCTCAGATTTCATAAAGAAATTACTTTTTTAAGTTGATCAATGAATCTTTGTTCTACTATCAGAATCGGTCTTTGTTGTTCAAAACTCAAAACTCGTAAATCTCTGGTAATGAACCTTCAAACATGATGCAGCATAATAATAATAACAATATACGGAATTTATATAGCGCTGAACCTTGTAAAGCAAATAAATCGAAGCTCTTGAATTCAAATCAGTCACACGCATGCAACCATTCATAAATAGGATTACAAATTATATATTTACACACACACGATAACGATAACGCAAGGTGATGAAGATGGAGATGACTGAATGGAAATAGGGACAGATGTGATAACTGATAAAGGCACTAAAGCAATAATCCTTTCATTTGTTCAAAGCGAGTTTTTCTGTGCCTACTTCCCAACACTACTATGACATCGTCAGTCAATGTGACTCAAATGTCTAGAGCTCCAAGACCTTGGATGTCACTGGCACTCTGCACTGAACTAGTCAGGCCACTAGTTTGTCATGAGCAACCTGAACCTAGTGAAGTCCATTACTGTCCACGGTGACTTTGACATTAGGCTACACACGATTAATTGCCTCTGTGCCCAATATCTCGATGATGCTCCGTGAAATAAGCCCAGTCAATGTCTTTGGGCTTCGTCGTGTCAACGCTGGATACAGATTCGTCATTGTACCAGCACTGGATACAGACTCTGCATTGTACCAACACTGGATACAGACTCTACATTGTACCAACACTGGATACAGACTCTGCATTGTACCAACACTGGATACAAACTCTGTAAATTTTACCACACTGGATACAAACTCTTCAATGTACCAATACTGGATACAAACTCTGCAATGTACCAACACTGGATACAAACTCTGCATTGTACCAACACTGGATACAAACTCTCATTGTACCAACACTGGATACAAACTCTGCATTGTACCAACACTGGATACAAAATTCCTTGGCACAGCATCAAGCATGAACTGCAGAATCTGATCTCTGGATCCAGATGTGAACACGATCAAGAACTTGTACAAAGAAAGCAATCTATATCAACCAAGAAGTGTGATACAAGCATTAACCCTTATACCTGAGATATCCTATAATTATCATGTAATGCTTTATACAACATTCTGCTGAAAAAATATCATGTAATACTTTATTACAACGTAGCCTACTGCTGAAAAACAATGTAATACTTTATACAATTTATTGCTGGAAAAAAACAAACATGTAATACTTTATACAACGCACTGCTGAAAAACATGTAAATACTTTATAAACTTGTGAAACATATTTCACTTCGCTGAAAAAAACATCATGTAATACTTTATACAATGCACTGTTGAA
>CM060316.1:57123623-57131123 GCA_030674155.1 Stramonita haemastoma | reverse complement strand
TTGTTGGTGTTGTAGTTATTGTTGTTATTGCTGTCTGGCTTTGTTGGTGTTGTAGTTATTGCTGTTATTGCTGTCTGGCTTTGCTGTTGTAGTTATTGCTGTCTGGCTTTACTGTTGTTGTAGTTATTGTTGTTATTGCTGTCTGGCTTTACTGTTGTTGTAGTTATTGTTATTGCTGTCTGGCTTTGCTGTTGTTGTAGTTATTGCTGTTATTGCTGTCTGGCTTTGTTACTGTTGTAGTTATTGTTGTTATTGCTGTCTGGCTTTGCTGTTGTTGTAGTTATTGTTTTGCTGTCTGGCTTTGCTGTTGTTGTAGTTATTGTTATTGCTGTTTGGCTTTGCTGTTGTTGTAGTTATTGCTGTATTGCTGTCTGGCTTTGTTACTGTTGTAGTTATTGTTGTTATTGCTGTCTGGCTTTACTGTTGTTGTAGTTATTGTTGTTATTGCTGTCTGGCTTTGCTGTTGTTGTAGTTATTGTTATTGCTGTTTGGCTTTGTTACTGTTGTAGTTATTGTTATTGCTATCTGACTTTACTGTTGTTGTAGTTATTGCTATTGCTGTCTGGCTTTGCTGTTGTTGTAGTTCTTGTTATTGCTGTCTGGCTTTGTTACTGTTGTAGTTATTGTTATTGCTATCTGACTTTACTGTTGTTGTAGTTATTGCTATTGCTGTCTGGCTTTGTTGGTGTTGTAGTTTTTATTGTTATTGCTGTCTGGCTTTGTTGTTGCTGCTGTTGTAGTTATTGTTATTGCTGTCTGGCTTTGTTGGTGTTGCTGTTGTAGTTATTGTTATTGCTGTCTGGCTTTGTTGTTGTTGCTGTTGTAGTTATTGTTATTGCTGTCTGGCTTTGTTGTTGTTGCTGTTGTAGTTATTGTTATTGCTGTCTGGCTTTGTTGGTGTTGCTGTTGTAGTTACTGTTATTGCTGTCTGGCTTTGTTGTTGTTGCTGTTGTAGTTATTGTTATTGCTGTCTGGCTTTGTTGGTGTTGCTGTTGTAGTTATTGTTATTGCTGTCTGGCTTTGTTGTTGGTGTTGCTGTTGTAGTTATTGTTATTGCTGTCTGGCTTTGTTGGTGTTGCTGTTGTAGTTATTGTTATTGCTGTCTGGCTTTGTTGGTGTTGTAGTTATTGTTGTTATTGCTATCTGACTTTGCTGTTGTAGTTATTGTTACTGTTGTTCTTATTGTTGTTGATGTTGTTGTAGTGGTTGTTGTTGTTGTTGCTGGCACTGACCCCATTCTCTGCAGAGGAGTTGCTCAGACGGTAGCCTTGCAGACCGTTGCTGGGCAGGGAGGATCGGGACTGCGAGCCTGAGTGAGACACAGTTGCACGTCACCACACACACACAACATCAGCCGCTTTTGTGGATTGAACGATGTCGTCCTCGTCGTCGTTGTCGTCCTTGTTGTTGTTGTTTTTCGTCATCGTCTTTGTCATCGTCGTTGTCATTATCATCACCATCGTCTTTGTCGTCGTCATAGTCGTTGTCGTCGTCGTCACCGTCATCGTCATCGATGTCTTCGTTGTCATCATCATTATCGATGTCGTCGTCGTCATTATCATCATCATCATCATCATCATCATCATCATCATCATCATCATCATCATCGCCACCACTACCATCACATCAACAATCACTTCCCATCATCGTCATCATCATCGTCGTCGTCATTGTCCTCATCTACTACCACCACCACCACCATCATCATCGTCCTCGTCGTTGGCAAACATTTGTGACTGACAAAAACCAACAAACAGACATACAACTGGACTGAACTGAACAAGCCAAACGATCCGCTAACAGACAAACCAACAGACAAACAGACACAGAACCAGCCAACAGACAAACCAACAGACAATCTAACAAACAGACACAGAACCAGCCAACAGACAAACCAACAGACAACCTAACAAACAGACACAGAACCAGCCAACAGACAAACCAACAGACAATCTAACAAACAGACACAGAACCAGCCAACAGACAAACCAACAGACAACCTAACAAACAGACACAGAACCAGCCAACAGACACAGAACCAGCCAAACAGACAATCTAACAAACAGACACAGAACCAGCCAACAGACAATCCAACAGACAATCTAACAAACAGACACAGAACCAGCCAACAGACACAGAACCAGCCAACAGACAATCCAACAGACAATCTAACAAACAGACACAGAACCAGCCAACAGACAAACCAACAGACAATCCTAACAAACAGACACAGAACCAGCCAACAGACACAGAACCAGCCAACAGACAATCCAACAGACAACCTAACAAACAGACACAGAACCAGCCAACAGACAAACCAACAGACAACCTAACAAACAGACACAGAACCAGCCAACAGACACAGAACCAGCCAACAGACAATCTAACAAACAGACACAGAACCAGCCAACAGACAAACCAACAGACAACCTAACAAACAGACACAGAACCAGCCAACAGACAAACCAACAGACAACCTAACAAACAGACACAGAACCAGCCAACAGACACAGAACCAGCCAACAGACAATCTAACAAACAGACACAGAACCAGCCAAACAGACAATCCAACAGACAATCTAACAAACAGACACAGAACCAGCCAACAGACACAGAACCAGCCAACAGACAAATCCAACAGACAATCTAACAAACAGACACAGAACCAGCCAACAGACAAACCAACAGACAACCTAACAAACAGACACAGAACCAGCCAACAGACACAGAACCAGCCAACAGACAATCCAACAGACAACCTAACAAACAGACACAGAACCAGCCAACAGACAAACCAACAGACAACCTAACAAACAGACACAAGAACCAGCCAACAGACACAGAACCAGCCAACAGACAATCCAACAGACAATCTAACAAACAGACACAGAACCAGCCAACAGACACAGAACCAGCCAACAGACAAACCAACACACAACCCTAACAAACAGACACAGAACCAGCCAACAGACACAGAACCAGCCAACAGACAATCCAACAGACAACCTAACAAACAGACCACAGAACCAGCCAACAGAACAACCTAACAAACAGACACAGAAACCAGCACAACAGACAAATCCAACAGACAACCTAACAAACAGACACAGAACCAGCCAACAGACAAACCAACAGACAACCTAACAAACAGACACAGAACCAGCCAACAGACACAGAACCAGCCAACAGACAATCCAACAGACAATCTAACAAACAGACACAGAACCAGCCAACAGACACAGAACCAGCCAACAGACAAACCAACAGACAACCTAACAAACAGACACAGAACCAGCCAACAGACACAGAACCAGCCAACAGACAATCCAACAGACAACCTAACAAAACAGACACAGAACCAGCCAACAGACACAGAACCAGCCAACAGACAAACCAACAGACAACCTAACAAACAGACACAGAACCAGCCAACAGACAATCCAACAGACAACCTAACAAACAGACACAGAAACCAGCCAACAGACACAGAACCAGCCAACAGACAATCCAACAGACAACCTAACAAACAGACACAGAACCAGCCAACAGACAATCCAACAGACAACCTAACAAACAGACACAGAACCAGCCAACAGACAATCCAACAGACAACCTAACAAACAGACACAGAACCAGCCAACAGACACAGAACCAGCCAACAGACAATCCAACAGACAATCTAACAAACAGACACAGAACCAGCCAACAGACACAGAACCAGCCAACAGACAAACCAACAGACAACCTAACAAACAGACACAGAACCAGCCAACAGACAATCCAACAGACAACCTAACAAACAGACACAGAACCAGCCAACAGACAACCTAACAAACAGACACAGAACCAGCCAACAGACAATCCAACAGACAACCTAACAAACAGACACAGAACCAGCCAACAGACAAACCAACAGACAACCTAACAAACAGACACAGAACCAGCCAACAGACACAGAACCAGCCAACAGACAATCCAACAGACAATCTAACAAACAGACACAGAACCAGCCAACAGACACAGAACCAGCCAACAGACAAACCAACAGACAACCTAACAAACAGACACAGAACCAGCCAACAGACACAGAACCAGCCAACAGACAATCCAACAGACAACCTAACAAACAGACACAGAACCAGCCAACAGACACAGAACCAGCCAACAGACAAACCAACAGACAACCTAACAAACAGACACAGAACCAGCCAACAGACAATCCAACAGACAACCTAACAAACAGACACAGAACCAGCCAACAGACACAGAACCAGCCAACAGACAATCCAACAGACAACCTAACAAACAGACACAGAACCAGCCAACAGACAATCCAACAGACAACCTAACAAACAGACACAGAACCAGCCAACAGACAATCCAACAGACAACTTTACGGACACAGAACCAGCCAACAAACAGACAAATAAGCAAAGGGAGGGAACTGACTGGCCACGCTGATGGCGCTATCCCTGTCCTCAGCCTTGGGGGGCAGAAGCTGACTGTCGGACCCTGCCCTGACGTACACCTTCTGGGGCTTCTTGCCTGACGGGGCCAGCATCGGCTCCTGAAAGCAAGGGGGGGGGGGGGGGGGGGGGGAGAGATTGATTGTTTATGATTGATTGATTTATTCTTTTATACCGAGGATAATGGAATAAGCACTCTTGTGCTTTTTACATCCAGTGCCCGTTGTATCAGTTTTGTAAATGTCATCTGTTCCACCGCACACGATGGCCTACTCTTACGAAAAGCGAACAGATTTAACGTGTGTGCAAGATGTTCTGCGTGCGTCGCCCACGGGCCTCGGTTAAAAAGGAAAGAAAGAGGAGAGAGAGAGTAGAGGAGAGAGCGGAGAAGAGAGAGAGAAGAGAAGAGAGAGGAGAGAGAGAGAGAAGAGAGAGAGAAGAGAGAGAGACAGGTATGACATTTCATTTCATTATGTTCTTCATTAGAAGGTAGGAAAAAAAAAGTCAGCAAGAAAGAAAAGACGGAAAGTTAAAGCAAAAGGAAAAAAAAAGGTAAAGAAAGAAAACAAAAGAAGAAAGGAGATTAGCAAAGTAAGACAAAGTGACATAAAGCTGACATAAAGTACACAAAGTGACACAAAGTGACACAAAGTGACATAAATCGTATAAAATAAAAAATAGAAATAAAAACAACTCCATAGTTGTTCCTGGTGAAATTATATATTTTTTTAAAGCCATTCATGTATTGAAGCAACTACATGCATAAACAGATTTAAAAAAAAATTTACAACTAAAAATAAAATTAAAAATGGTTTGCGCTGCCCTTGTGGTGACGTGCTCCCCATGTGGAGAGCAGCCCGAGTTTCACACAAAGAAGTCTGCCTGGATTTAAAGTCGTATATAATACAATACGATACAATTCGACACGCCACGCCATGCCACGCCACGCCACGCCACGCCACGCAGCCACGCCACGCCACGCCACGCACCACTACACTACACTACACTACACCTACACTACACTACACTACACTACACTACACTACACTACACTACACTACACTTAACGCATTGCAATACACTACAATACATACAATATACAATACAATATGATACAATACAAACATACAATACAATACGATACAATACCATTATTTCTTTATTACGCTACGTTCCACCCCACCCCATACCCCACCACAACAACACACCATCACAACACCACCCCTACCACTCCACCCACCCACCACCCCACCCACCACACCACACCCACCACACCCACACCACACCACACCACACACACCCACAACATACCCCACCCCACATCACACCCATATCCCACACCCCACACCATACCACACCACATCACACCATATCACTTCACACCCACATCACACACCACTCACACACATCACACCTCACCCCACCACATCAAACATCACCAAGCACACACACACTCACACTACACCACCCCCCCCCACACCCACCACCTCACCACACACCCCCCCCCCACCCACCAACCACACCCCACACCACACACCACCCCACACCCCACACCACCCCACACCACACACCAACACCAAGCAACACCACAGTCGAAGCTTACGGAAATGTTCATTTTGACGGATGGCGGTTTTCTCAGTCGGTCCCTGAACAGAAAGCGGGAGAGGAAACCTCTGCGCTCCGTGGCCCCTTGGTTTGACTTTTCCTGCTGTTGCTGCTGGTTCCGCTGTTTGAACTCCGACTTGATCTTCAGCAACTCGTTCTGTGCGCAGATGTATGCGTTACTCATGCGGATACGTTTTTTTTTTTTTTTTTTAATCTCTCTCTTTTTTTTTTCATTATAATTCTTTTGTTGTTGTGTGTTCTTTCTTTCCAGTCACAGTCAGTCTCTCTCTCTCTCTCTCTCTCTCTCTCTCTCTCTCTCTCTCTCTCTCTCTCTCTCTCTCTCTCCCCCCCCCCCCCCCCATTCTGCCAGTTGTTGTTGTTGTGCGTTCCCCAGCTTAACACTCTGGGGGGCACCCAGAATCTGCACTCTGACTCACTCATCCCACCTGGGAATCACTGCGAGGTTGAAATTGCACACTGAATGAGAAGTTTGCGTGTGTGACTGTTTTAAAGTATATCGCCATTATAGGTAGCCGTACTCCAATTTCAGAAGATGGTTTCTCCTTTCAAGGAGAGTGCAGGTTTTTATGTTAAGAGCTTGTCATGGCTGAAAGCAATCTCAACACAACATTTTTACAACATGACAACATTCTAGTGTAGGTTTGGCAGTTAACTGACATCAATAACTGACACAGCTTTTGGCTTGGGCCTATTTGATTTTTTTTTTATTTCGAGGATAAAGAATAAGCACTCAAATGCTTAGATTTTTAAAAAAAATCTAAATTATTTTATTTTGGAGGATATTGAATAAGCAATCACTTCCCTTTTTTACATTCAGTCCCCATGTGTATGCGTTTTTTTTTCAGTTTTGTCATCTGTTCTCACCGGCACGCAATAACTCACTCTTTCGAAAGGCGGAACGGGTTTTAATGTATGCGCAAGATGTTCTGCGGTAGTGTGTTTACAAACATGCAAATAATTATAGATGAATATATGAGTACGAGTTGGGCGTGCCCACTCCTGTATGTGTGTGTGTGTATGTGTGTGTGTGTGTGTGTGTGTGTGTGTGTGTGTGTGTGTGTGTGTGTGTGTGTGTGTGTGTGTATGTGTGTATTATGTGTATTGTGTTGGTGTGTGTGTGTGTGTGTGTGTTGTGTGTGTGTGTGTGTGTGTGTGTGTTGTTTGATGTGTGGTGGTGATTGTGATGATTGTGGTGAATATACAAATTTATGATGATGATGTGATGATGATGATGATAGATATGAATGAATGATGATGAGAACGAGATGACAACGACGACGACGACGATGATGATGATAATAATGATAATAATGACAAAAATAATAATGAATAGAATTTATATAGCGCTACATCTTGCAAAGACAAATCAAAGCGCTTGATATTTAAAAAAAAGAAAAAAAAAAAAAAC
>CM060316.1:57111123-57116123 GCA_030674155.1 Stramonita haemastoma | reverse complement strand
ACACAAGCCACACACGTACAAAGCGACCTGCAGCTTTAAACTGAGCGATGATTGGCCAGAGGTTGCAAGTTGGCCGTTTCAACCTGATCCATACAGGACACATCTATCTGGAACGGTCAGGTTGAACCTGACGCCACAAGTGGCTGGAGACGTATGTTTACCACCAGTCTGACGTTTTAACACACACACACACACACACACACACACACACACACACACACACACACACACACACACACACACACACACACACACACAACCTACACACACACACACACACACACACACACACACACACACACACACACACACACACACACACACTGCTACAAACACACACACACACTGCTACAAACACAAACACACACACACACACACACACACACACACACACACACACACACACGTGCGCGCGCGCGCGCGCGCGCTCACCTTGACTTTGGGGGGTGGGGTCGGGGAGGGTAGGGGTCATGGTCATGTAGCCCTGGGTGTCGTCCTGTGCTGCTGCCTGTATCTCCTGCACAACCAACCTTCACTTTTTCACTTCCCTTCACTTCTTCACTTCCCTTCCCTTCCCTTCCCTTCTCTTCACTTCCCTTCACTTCTCTTCACTTCTCTTTCCTTCTCTTCACTTCACTTCCCTTCCCTTCTCTTAACTTCATTTTCACTTCCCTTCCCTTCTCTTCACTTCTCTTCCCTTCCCTTCCCTTCCCTTCACTTCTCTTCCCTTCTCTTCACTTCTCTTCCCTTCCCTTCCTTCTCTTCACTTTCACTTCCCTTCACTTCCCTTCACTTCTCTCTCTTCTCTTCACTTCCCTTCCCTTCCCTTCCCTTCCCTTCTCTTCACTTCCCTTCCCTCTCTTCCTTCACTTCCTTCCCTTCACTTCACTTTCACTTCCCTTCCCTTCTCTTCCCTTCCCTTCCACTTCCCTTCCTTCTCTTCACTTCACTTTCACTTCCCTTCCCTTCCCTTCACTTCACTTCTCTTCCTTTACTTCTCTCCACTTCTCCCTTTATTTTAAAGAAAAAAGGTAAAGGTTTTCTATAACCTATGTGGTCATAGGGAAGCGAGGCATCAAAGACCTCAGCTTCTCCAGGGGCCAGTATATTGAGGGCGGCACCCGTCTCCTCTCCCTTGCTGCTTTACTTTCTCTGACCCTATAAAGGGCAGGTACACATAAACAGCTGGGTGAACTGGGGGACTGTACTGAAACCAAGGCGTGCAAACGGTCACCCATCCACTTGGTAGCCACGCTCGATGCTGCCTAAAATTGGCTGGGGGAAACGAGTGTTCTGACCACTGAGCTATCCCGTACTCCATCCTTTCATTTTATTCTTATTTATTTACTTTATTCTTTTACTTTGAGGAATAATGGAATAAGCACTCATGCGCTTTTTTCACATCCAGTCCCCGTGTGTATACAGTTTTGTAAACTTTCTCATCCGTTCCAACCACCACACAATGGTCTACTCTTCCGAAAAGTGAGTACGGTTTTAACGTGTGCGCAAGATGTTCTAAGTGCATTCGCGCACGGACCTCGGTTTATAGTCTTATCCGCAGGACTTTTGGGGGGAGTGAGTGGAGTCGGTACTCATGTTAACACCAGAGGAAATACCCTCTTGAACGAGATTGGAACCCTGGTCATCAGATCACGAGCGCATCACTTTGACCACCACATTATCATGGTAATAACCTCTTGGGGAGTCGGAGGGTGCTGCACTGACTGTATCCTATCAGGCAGCGTGCATAGACGGGGTAGCTCAGTGGTCAGAACACTCGCTTACACCAAGCTAAGGTGAAGCAGCATCCGGCGTGGTTACCAATAAATTTATTGGCTGGGTGACCGTTTGAGCCCCTTGGCTTCAGAATAGTTCCCCAGTTCACCAAGATGTAAATGGGTACCTGCCCTCTTGAGGATCAGGGAAGGTAAAGCAGCGAGGGAGAGGAGATGGGCACCACCAGCCCTCAATATGCTGGCCCCTAGAGAAGCTGAGGTCTCTGATGCCTCGCTCCCCTACGACCACATAGGTTATGGGACACCTTTACTTTTACGTTTACAGGACTACGACTTTTTGCAACTGGATTATATTACTCTGTCCCCTTCGATCTATTCTCAATTAGCGTTACCATCAGGGTTTTTTTAAATTGATTTTTGTGTGTGGGTGAATTTCTTGGGCTTGAAATCTAGCTTATTTCTGCTTGTTAGTGAATTCTGATAGAGAAGCATCTCCAACACCAAAAAGACTTGTACCACAATTTCATAGACTTCAAAAAGGCCTTTGACAGGGTATGGCATGACGGCCTCTGGCAAGTACTCAGGCACTTCAACATTGACAGCTGTCTAATTGAAGTCATCAAAGCTCTGTACGAGAACGCAGAAAGTGCAGTTTTTATGAATAATCACGTGGGCGAGTTCTTCAAGACCACGGTTGGGGTTCGCCAGGGCTGCCTTCTCTCACCTGTACTCTTCAACCTCTTCCTCGAAAACATCATGACAGAGACACTGCAAAACCACCACACTTCCATCTCCATTGGTGGAAGACCCCTTTGCAACCTCAGATTTGCAGATGACATTGACCTCATGGGCAGCAGCAAACAAGAACTGCAAATCCTCACAGACAATTTAACAGATCGAGCGAGCGCATACGGCATGGAGGTCAGTACAGAGAAATCAAAGATCATGGTCAACAGCGCGAGTAATGACATCACGGAAATAAAGATGAATGGAGAAACACTAGAAGAGGTGAGCCAATTCAAATACTTAGGCTCCATCCTAACAAAAGATGGCACATCAAACAATGAAGTGAAAGCTCGCATTGCAACAGCAACATCTGCTCTAGTCAGACTTGAGAAGATCATCAGAAGCAACAACATCAGCTTCTGCACCAAATACCACCTTTACAAATCCCTCGTGATATCTATCCTCCTATATGGCTGTGAATCATGGACTCTGACAGCAGAGTTAGAGAGGAGAATCCAAGCATTCGAGAACAAGTGCCACAGAAGACTCCTCAAAATATCATACAAAGAACACAAGACCAATAACTATGTGAAAGAAGAAATCAAAAAGCGTGTGGGCCCCCAAGAGCCTTTGCTCTCCACCATAAAGAGGAGAAAGCTGATGTGGTTTGGTCACACCACAAGACACAACACCCTAGCAAAAACCATCCTGCAAGGAACAGTCGAGGGCAAGAGAAGAAGAGGCCGCCAAAAGAAATCATGGGTTGACAACATCAAAGACTGGACCGCCCAACCCCTGCAACACCTCCTACTAGCCACACAGGATCGTGAAGCATGGAAAAAGATCTCTGTTGCGTCTTCTCTCATGTCCCCCCTACGTCCTTTGGGACATGGGACTGAGTGAGTGAGAGAGTGAAACGAGAGAGAGAGAGAGAGAGAGAGAGAGAGAGAGAGAGAGAGAGAGAGAGAGAGAGAGAGAGAGACTCAGACGTGTGTGTGTGTGTGTGTGTGCGTGCGTGCGTGCGTGCTTACGTGTGTATGAAAAGTAGGCCTATCCGAGTAACCCCCCTCTCCTGCCCCTTTCCTAGCACTTTCCCCTACACACGCACACACACGCACACACACACACACACACACACACACACACACACACACACACACACACACACACACACACACACACACACACACACACACACTCCCTATATTATTACCATCAGGTCCAAGATGTAGTCTTCCAGTTCATCATGCTCGTTTTCTGCAGCCAGTTCAGCCGGGTCCTGCCCGTCACAGTTACGGATAGCGAAAGCTCTGCAACTTCCCGGGCAATCGAGGAGGGCGGCACAGAACTCGGACAGACCCATGGCTGCGGCGAAATGAAGCAGGGTGGGGTACTTGGTGTCTGCGTTCTTCTGGCGTTCTGTGCAGAACAGTGAACACTGAACCTGTTTTCTTCCGTTATTGCTTTAAAAAAAAATTTAAAAACAAAAAAAAAGTCTTTTGACAAGGAAAGTGACAATGTTATGGCTGTGGGACAACATATATATAAAGAAATAGCTATGTAGGTTTAGGTAAAGGTGTCCCATAACCTTTGTGGTCGTAGGGGAGAGAGGCATCAAAGACCTCAGCTTCTCTAGGGGCCAGCATATTGAGGGCGGTGCCCATCTCCTCTCCCTCGCTGCATTACCATCCTTGACGCGTCAAGAGGGCAGGTACCCATTGACAGCTGGGTGAACTGGAGTACTGTAGTGAACACCCAGCCACTTGGCAACCACGCTCGATGCTGCTTTACCTTAGCTTGGGGAAAGCGAGTGCTCTGACCACTGAGCTATCATGTCCCCTATATAGACCTGTGATTATACACCTAACGGCTGAGGAATATTGATCTGAGAGGGAGAGAGAGAGAGAGAGGAGAGAGAGAGGAAGAGAGAGAGAGAGCAGAGAGACGAGAGAGAGAGAGAGAGAGAGAGAAGAGAGGAGAGCACAGCATCCGACTAGGAATAGCAGCAGACAGAGCCAAGACAGACAGGACAGACAGAAGACAGAGAAGAGAGAGAGAGAGAGAGAGAGAGAGAGAGAGAGGAAGAGAGAGGCAAGGCAAGGCAAGGCAAGAGAGAGAGAGAGAGAGAGAGGAAGGAGGAGAGGAAGAGAAGAGGAGAGAGAGAGAGAGAGAGAGAGAGAGAGAGGAGAGAGAGAGAGAGAGAGAGAGAGAGAGAGAGAGCGCACACCCACCCACCCACAAACACACAGGGAGGAAAACGACAGGTCAGAAGGCCAGCTTTTTATCAGCTTTCAGATTTTGCTGTGTTGGACAGGTCTGGAGGAAGATAAGTGTTCTACTGTCATGGTGGGAGAAGTGCCACAGAAGCACGTGGAAGAATCACCAACATTTGCTTTACTTGCTGTCTCTTCACACGGAGATAACCCTACAGACCAAGCTGTACGGCCCACGAGAGGAGCTGGAAAGGACATGCCATTATTTTTCCCAGACACAGCTGACAGTGTAAAGCGAACGAGAGAAGAAGAAGACTCTTCACAC
>CM060316.1:57083623-57086123 GCA_030674155.1 Stramonita haemastoma | reverse complement strand
ATGTCGTATGGCATCGGCAACTTCTTTCTCAGATATAGGTTGGTTAAGCTGACAGCTTAAGTCATTACCTTCTGTCTGTGTGGATTCCCTATCTGGTCTCATACTGGTGTTTATCGTGTTATCATTAAACAATTGCTGAAAATGATTGAACCACTGTTCATCTGTTATATCTTTACAAATTTTGGATTTTCGTCCACCTGAAATTTGTTTTAGTTCTTTCCAAAACTTCCTGCTATTTTTACTAAGAGAAGCCAGGTACTTAGCTTTTTCACGCTTATGACTTGATTTCTTGCGTTTAATCAATTTTTTATATTCTGTTCGTGCCCTTACGTACACTAAACGGTCGTTATCTCCCTTGGATTGACGAAACTTTAACAAACACTGTCGTGCTTTATATTTAGCATCTTTACATTCTGTGTCAAACCAAAGGGCATCTTGCTGATCATTCCCAATGCAGACACGCTTTTTCATACATTCACTAGCTTGCAATAATATATCTGTAAAAGTTTCCAATGCCCCATCAATGTCACAATCCAACAACGAAAACGCATGTAAGCACATATCTTGCATTTCATCAGAATGAAAAGTTGATAAAAAACTACTCTCCTTGGTATTGTCCCAGATTAGTTTGTTGACCCATTTCCTACTGCTTTTACTTACTGTGCATATATCCTTTACATTATTACCTAACTTCAGCATGACAGGAAAATGTGGCGAGTCAATAAAAGCAACAATCTTAACAGCATGAACCAGATCAGCAACACACAGCTCTCTAGACATAATGATATAATCAATTGAACTTCCCCCATTGGGTGACACAAATGTCAATGACTCATCAAAACCAAACTGACACAAACCATTCATATTTACACAATCAAACATAGAACACACATTCAACAATTCTTTACCAAAAGCATTCACTTCTTTGTCATCAGATTTTCTCTCAAATAACAAGTCTGCTCCTTCACTCATCCCTCTGTGACTCCAAATTTCCTCATCCTCATCCACACTCATAGGCAAAGCATTCATACAACCTGTTCGTGCATTCAAATCACCAATAATAATTAAAGAAAAGTCCCCTGCTGCTTCATGTAGATCCACAATACACTGTTCTAGCACTTCTATGCCATACCCATGGTCAGCTGTGTTCCAATATTTACTGTCGTATGGGTGGATGTACAGACAGACCAAGAAAATATTTTTCTTAACATTAAATAACAATTTATCTATTTCTAAAACTACCATGTGTTCATATTTCGTTTCAATTCTGTGCACAAGCTTTGCCAAAGACTTATGTACAAAAACAAGCACGCCACCAGAATTTCTATAACTGTTCGACAGTTTCACTGCTTTTGAGATATGAATATCGTATTCACTGAATGTATGGTAAGTACAATTTTCAGAAGCTACAAAAGTTTCATTTAGTGCAAAAATATCGTAACATAACAATGACTGGGTTACATCTTTAATATCCAGTTTTTGCAACCAGCCATTGCAGTTCCAGGTACATATTTTTATTTCCCCTGGGCTTCGGCCACACCCGAGAGAGAGAGAGAGAGAGAGAGAGAGAGAGAGAGAGAGAGAGAGAGAGAGAGAGAGAGAGAGACAGAGACAGAGACAGAGACAGAGTGATAGAGAGACAGAGTGAGAGAGAGAGAGAGAGATACAGAGTGAGAGAGAGAGAGAGAGACAGAATGAGAGAGAGAGACAGAGTGAGAGATTTGATTTGATTTGATTTGATTTATTCTTTTATATCGAGGATAATGGAATAAGCACTCTTGTGCTTTTTTTCATCCAGTCCCCCTGTGTGTGCAGTTTTGTAAATGTCATCTGTTCCCGCCGGCACACGATGGCCTACTCTTACGAAAAGCGGAACAGGATTTAACGTGTGCGCAAGGTGTTCTGCGTGTGTTCGCACGCGGGGCCTCGGTTTAAAGTCTCATCCGAAGGACTTTTGGGGAGAGTGGAGTCAGCACTGATGTTAACTCCAGGAGAAAAATCTCCTCGACCGGACTCGAACCTGGGTTGTCAAATTGCCAGCGCAATGTTCTGACCACTAGGCTATCCGTCCCCAGAGAGAGAGGGAGGGAGGGAGGGAGGGAGGGAGGGAGGGAGGCAGCAGCAGCAACAACAACAACCTTGAAAACAAACCACCACTATCAAAAAAAAAAAAAAAAAAAAAAAAAAAAAAAAAAACCCACCCCACCATCTTCAGCTCCTCAGACCGATAAGCGTGCTTGCGGATCAGGTGACTCACTATGCCTGTTGTTGTGTTGGTGTTGTTGTGTTGGTTTTGTTGTTGTGTTGGTGTTGTTATTGTATTGTTGTTGTTGTATTGGTTTTGTTGTTGTATTGGTTTTGTTGTTGTTGTATTGATTTTGTTGTTCTGTTGTTATTGTTGCATTGGTTTTGTTGTTGTATTGGTTTTGTTGTTGTTGTTGTATTGGTTTTGTTGTTGTTGTATTGGTTTTGTTGTTGTTGTATTGGTTTTGTTGTTGTA
>CM060316.1:57066123-57073623 GCA_030674155.1 Stramonita haemastoma | reverse complement strand
CAGGTGTTGCAGTGAGGATCCCCCTTCTTACCCAAATACCGGCCTTTTTCTCGTTTGTTTGTCAAATCGAGGCTTTCTTGCAATGATTCTGCACAAAAAGTCTTCATTAAAGAGCGAAAAATGGTGATAACTGATCTACTAACTACGTGACAATCTGAGGGTCCTGTATTGTATTATGTTGTGTTGTATTGTGTTCTGTTAAGTTGTGGTGTAGTGTGTTGTGTTGTATTGTATTGCATTCTATTATGTTGTGGTGTATTGTATTGTGTTGCGTTGTATCGTGTTGTATTGTAATGCACTGTATTGCATTGCATTGTGTTGTATTATGTATTATGTTTTGTACTGCATTGCATTGTATTGTATTGTATTGCATTGAATTGTATTGGGTTGCATCGAATTGTTTTGTATTACATTACATTGTATTGTACTGTATCCGCAAAAACAACAAACAAACAAAGAAACAAACTATTCACTTTATTTATTTACTGCCCGAAGGCTTTGTTCCTTTATGGGCAAGGCGTGATCGTAGCATTCGGATCAACCTCTCTTCTTTTCCCTGTAACCGTTGCTGTGTCACACTACCCCACATGATCAGCAGGGGGTGGAGTGCGGAGTTGACAGGTAGGAGAAACACCACCAGTGCGCCATGAATGTTATTAAACACACCCACCCCATGGACAGATGTCATCATCTCAGCCAGACCAAAGCCAAACCAGCTGAGGGCGTCTGTGACTGCCACCTTCCCTATAAGGTGAGCTGAAGAATAGTACGTTCTCTTCTTTTGCTCCAGAAGGATTCTGTACTTTGGCATTTGTCTGCAGACAGCGAACTGGCCGGCTACGATCATTACAGACAAAATGGTGTTGATAACGACAGTAGCAGTGAACCACCTGAACTTGTGGGTATAAAGGTTGTGATCAACTAAAGCCAGACGACACAGACCAGACTGGCCATGCAGGCCCCAGTGTGACAGTCCAGGAAAAAAGGGTACCGACGACAACAGAACTCCGATAACCCAAATCACAGTACAGACAATTGTGGTTGACAGTGTGTTAAATGTCCAGGAGCTGTCATGGGCACAGAAGAGAATAACGTGACCCATCACCATGAACCAGATGATGAGAACCGAGACTTCACTGGACAGAAGAGAAAGAAAGCCAGACATCTTGCAGGCGATGCTGTTAGTCCACACTTTTTCCTGTTGAAGATACTGCCCTTCAAACATGTCATCTGCAGCCAAAGTTACGCTGACATGACATCCCATACATATATTAGCCAACTGTAAGTGAGCAACAACCATTAAAAATTTCTGCACGAAGACTTTTTTGATAGCAAATACAACTATAACACAAATCCCATTCCCTAGGATGGCAAGCGTGCTAATCAGCCAGAAGAAAGTTTTGTACACATCGGTGGGTATCAGTGTTCTACATGAAGGAAATGCAAAACTAGGCACGGTGCATTTTATTGGATGGGACTCTTTGGGAAGTACGTTTTGGCAGCAGAATCTATAATTCGATGCAGCGATTCTTTTCAAATAACTTGGTCCTTAAACAAACTAAAAGGAAATGTAAAGACAGGATTCTCTCTCATATCCAGTTTGGCCAGCTGTGGCAAGGTTTTGAAACCTTTCATCTCAATAGTTTCTATGGCAGAAAAAGACAAATTCAGGTCCTGTAGTCGAGGAAGATGAGTGGACAGCTCGTGACCCAGTATCACAAAACGGGTTTGAGACAGATCCATTTTTACCAAGGTGAAGTGAACCTGCTTTCTCCTGTCATTGATCTGGCTCAAGGGGTTGTTTTTCATATGGAGAAATCGTAAATTTGGCAACGGTAGAAAAACAGTCATATTGATAGATGTGATATCATTATTGGCAAAATCAATGTACTGCAGGTTGCGTAAGTTGACCTTTGAAACATTTACCAAAGAACAATAAGACAAGCTGAGGTGAATAAGGTACACATTCTGATCAAAATCATTCAAAGACATTCTGGAGCCTGTGGCATCCAAGTACCTCAGTAGCGGGAAGGCTTCAGCAAGGAAAGGGAGACCACACAGGAAAGTGTGACCTTCACAGACACAACCTTCAGGACAGGCCATCATGTCACACATCAGTTCATCATCTCGCTGTGGACACTGACCCCAGCCATCACACAGGTGATCTCCATGCAGACACATCGTGGAAGCCCGACATTGGTAAAAGCCGGGACAAGTCACACTGTCACAGCCCTGTTCATCTTCCCCATACGTGCAGTCTGAAAGTCCATTGCAGCGAGTGTAGATGGGGAGACAGTTGGCCGGTTCCGATGAGCAGAGGTAGTGACTGTCAGGGCAAAACTCATTTGTGGCCATTTCATGGTCTGTGAAATAGCCACTGCCATCCAGGCTGATATACAGTGGCGGCCATTCTTCTCCGTGAATAAACTGCGGACAGTGAGAACACAGCTCCTCCCAAATTTCGGGACAGCCTTTTTCATCAGAATCATCCCCACAGTCCGAGTACTCATTGCACCGCTGACCGTGCAGGACATACTGACCGTTAGAGCACAGAAAACCGTCCAACACTGGAAGTTCACAGAAGGATTCATCGCTGTTGTCCAGACAGTCCTGCCGGAGGTTACAGACATGCCCGTACTGCACTGTATCCAGTTCATCACTGCAGCTGAACAGAACAGACGTGTAGTCAAAGACCCTCTCTGGCTTCTGTCTGAGGCTGCTTGGTCTGTCAGTCACATTTGTAAACAGGCAAAAGTTCACATGTTTTACATTGTTGCACTGAATGTTGGGGTCACATCGCCAAAAGGAGTGAGTATAGTGACCACCTGTGCATAGAGACAAATGCTGACGTGTGAAGGTAAAGGCAATCTGAGATGAATGTAAAGGAGTCAGTGTAATCTGTGAAGAAATTCCGTTGAATATCTGAACATCTTTTTCACACAAAGCTTGATTGTGATACATTTCTTTCAACTGTGTGGTGTGAAAAAACCTGGAGAGGGGAACAAAGGGTACTGACAGAGCAGTTCGTGAAGGGTAGGGAAAGTCACTATGCACTGCATGAGTCATGTGGTAGATCAGGGTATTGTCAGACCATCTACGAAATCTGCTGTACATAAAGGGCGTGTTTCTCCACCCTACCACATAGCCACAAATCACCCATGAAGGTTTGAACTTGTTGACAAGTGTCAGCGAATCCTGTTCCTCCCTCCTCGTTTTGATTGAAGCTAGTCTTCCTCCCAAGGCCTGGCACATGTAGGAGAGGATCGGCAGAGACTCGGAAGTATCAGTGCTGATCAAACTGAAGCACTTTCTCCGTGAAGCCACCAGACCCTGGCAGTCGGCACTGCTGAAGGGACAGTGTCCTGCCTCATCCCGTCCGTTCTCACACTCTGTTTTCAGGTTGCAGTCCAGGTGAGGGCCCAACTCGGGGTAATGCTTCACTGAGCAGTTGAACAGCCCACTGGGCAATTTGTACGGTTGGTAATTAGCAGAAACTCCAGAGAAAGAGATGTTGAGATAGTAATGATGACGCCAAGCAAATTCAAACACTATCTGTAGATGTGAAGTGTTCACGATAGACGCTGTAGATGAACTCTCGATGCATAAATGAGCAACACTTTGGTGTGAGGCGTTTGGTTTTCTGTACTCCAGTGTTAAATACCAGAAAGCACTGGAACAGGAGTGAGGTCTGGGGGATTGCAGAACACTCACCAACAGGACATTTCCGGGGGCCACCTGTACATCCTCCCTGAAGGGTGTGTACGACTGGACCTGCGGTACTATCACACACTCAGAGTGTGCAGTGATGTATCTAACTAACCTATTATAGCGTTTGGTCACTTCTACACGGATTTCAACTGAAGGATTGTTTAAGTGTAGAATGTCAACGAAGCGTTGACCCAGAACGAAAAACAGGCTCATCTTGTACTCGAAGCAGCGTATTTTGTCGTCATAGTGCAGCGGCAACTGACCCTGATCCAGTGCTGTTTCCCACTGGCTGGCGTCACACCACAGAGACAGCCGGCGGACTCTGACTTGGGCGTACATACCTGGCGGTACCCGCAGACGCATTCTGCAGAAGCTGATGGAGTCCCCACACACTCCGTACACCACTCCCTGACGTGCTGTGTAGTCTGGCAGGAACTCTTTGTAGTTACAGTCCGACACTCTGACTCGCAGGATTGTGATGTTTGTCTTGTTTTGGTTCAAAATGTTTTCTATACCTGGGCAGATTTCCTGGACTCTTGGGGAAGGAAAACTGCTGTAGTGGTGGTTTTTGTCAAGACTCTTGGTGTTTTCGTCTTCTGGGGGAGTGTACATATTAACAAAAGAAAATATGTATTTTCCTAAACAGTAGAAATGTATCATTTAAGAAAAGCATCTTCTTTTACATGAAATGCTTGCACAAGAAATTCATTTTTCAGTGCTTTTCTCAGAACAGAATGGCTTCAACAGATTGACACATCTGTGATGAAATTTAATGGCCTTATTGGCCAAAACACACACACACACACACACACACAACACACACACACACACACACACACACACACACACACACACACACACACACACACACACACCAACACACACACACACACACACACACACACACACAAACACATTAGCTTGTCTAGGGGCCAGCATATTGAGGGTGGTACCCATCTCCTCTCCCTCGCTGCTTTATCTCCCCTGTCCTTAAGGAGGGCAGGTACCCATTTACAGCTGGGTAAACTGGGGGACTGCACCGAAACCAAGGTGCGCAAACGGTCACCCATCCACTCGGTGACCACACTCGATGCTGCTTAACGGGAGAAAATGAGTGCTCTTACCACTGAGCCATTCCGTCCCGGGAGAAATCTACAGCGATTGAAAGAAATTTACAGTTCAACTTAACATTCCTGATAACTTACCCCTCCACAACCACCTCACCGCAGTTTTCACCTCTGCTCATAAAGATGGGACTGTTATGGGTTTTCGTCACTGGAGGGATGTTTAATGCTTCTGGGTCTCCTGTAACTGTGTAGTTCTACAATTGTGAGCATACAGTGCTCTTTGTATATGAAAGCCTGGTACTCTGTGTATGAAAGCCTGGTCCTCTCTGCTCTGTGTATGAAAGCTTGGTCTTCTGTGCTCTGAGTATGAAGGTTTGGTCCTCTGTGCTCTGAGTATGAAGGTTTGGTCCTCTGTGCTCTGTGTATGAAAGCCTGGTCCTCTGTATGAAAGCCTGGTCCTCTGTGCTCTGTGTATGAAAGCCTGGTCCTCTGTGTATGAAAGCCTGGTCCTCTGTGCTCTGTGTATGAAAGCCTGGTCCTCTGTGTATGAAAGCCTTGTCCTCTGTGTATGAAAGCCTGGTCCTCTGTGCTCTGTGTATGAAAGCCTGGTCTTCTGTGCTATGTGTACGAAAGCCTGGTCCTCTGTGAGGCCGTGTCCATCTGGGTCCTGTCATGATGGCCTTTGTCCTGCTTTGTGCTGATCAGGTCTTTCGCCAGTTTTTTTTCAAACTCGGAAGAAAGGGGCAAGGCTGGGAATGGAACCCAGAACCTCACGGTTTGCTTGTTAGGTAGATGCACATTTTAACTGTCCTACCTGCCTTCTTCACTGATTTACAAAACTGCACCCACACGGGGACTGGGGTAAAACTAAACGAGTATTTATTCCATTATACTAAAAAAAAGAAATGTTGATACAACTATGCCAGAATCAAAGCATGGATTAAACGTGAAACCAGGAATCTCATCTTCTAGCTTAAAGTCAACAGTTCTCCAAGACGAAAAAATAAGGCAGTATTTATGAAGAAGCACCGTTACATCTGTTTCAGATGGGTGAATGTGTGAGTGCGCATGTGAGTTTCGTCAATGGACATGTGCGCTCTCAACACGCACACATTTGCATTCTCGCAATAATGCAAAATGCATAGAGCCATAGCTTCAACTTTTGTATGGCATGCACACAATACAGAAATTGTGATGTCATACAAAAAGAAATATAAAAGAAGGGAAAAAAAACAAGAACAAAACCGCCCCTCAAATTACAAATGACATTTATGTATGATTATGCAGAGGGAGTCTGCACCATTGACTCTGTGTATCAAACAAGCATACACGAAACAAAGTATATACGAAAAACATATCGGTGAATCGGTGATCTAGAGCTAACGCGCCTGTCTAGAAAGCGAAAAGTCCGGGTTGAAGTTGCGGTGATTCGAATCCCGTTTGGGCCCAAAATTTTCTCCTCCATCCATCAGACCATGAGTGACGTCTGGGTGGTAGTCTTTCGGATGAGACGATAAACTGAAGTCCCGTGTGTTACACATCAGTATTTAGCACAAGTAAAAGAACCTACGCACCAAGAGAATGTCCCTGGTAAAATTATGTGGAAAAAAGCCACTCTGATAGGGAAATAAATATTGTTGCAAACAGGAAAAAATGGGTGGCGCTGCTCTTGTGGCGACACGCTCTCCCCGGGGAGAGCAGCCCGAATTTCACGCAGGGAAATCTGCCGTGACATAGGAGCTGTAAAAAAAAGATGATTTCTTACGAATCAGGCCAGTGACCATAAATACAAACCAAAAACAAGATCAAAGTTCAATTACCCTCACGGTGTCCAGAAAAAAACAAAGGGAAAAAGCGTAGATGCACTTAAGAAAAGAAAAATAGTTTCACCAAGGTTAACCACTTAAGACACTAAATGCTGTCGGCTAACATAAAACACATTGAATGGCGCAGTAAATAAATACTATCCATCCCCCCCCCCCCCCTCCCCAGCAGCAGCATCGAGCATGGTTACGAATTAGATGGGTGACTGTTTGCACGCTTTGGCTGCAGCACAGTCCCCCATTCACCCAGCTGTAAATGGGTACCTGTCCTCTTTAGGGTCAGGGAAGGTAAAGCAGCGAGGGAGAGGAGATGGGTGCCGCCCTCAATATGCTGGCCCCTAGAGAAATCGAGGTCTCTGATGCCTCGCTCCCCTACGACCACAAAGATTATGGGACACTTTTACCTTTTTCTTTTTTTCTCTCTTTTACCTCATTTTACTCCTTGAAGCAAATAAGGGAGCTGTGGTAAGCAAAGCCAGCATTGCACTTAACTTATCTACAGGTTAGAAGCGATAAACATTTCCCTCTCTGAAATACAAGAAACATCAACTCTGTTCATACTTGATATTCATTTTATCCCAGAGAGAAAGAGAGAGAGAAGAGAGAGAGAGAGAGAGAGAGAGAGAGAGAGAGAGAGAGAGAGAGAGAGAGAGACAGAGAAGCAGACAGAAGAAGAAGACAGAGCAGAGACAGACAACAGAAGACAGAGACAGAGACAGAGACAGAGACAGAGACAGAGAAACAGAGACGAAGAGAGACAGAGACAGAGAGAGAACTCGAACTTGAACCGACTCGAACTCGAACTCAAATGATTTATTCACACAAAGGCCATTGTACCATACACGAAGGGGGTTGCCGAACTGCTTAGTATTTTAGTGGGTAAAAATTACACAGCAACAACA
>CM060316.1:57038623-57061123 GCA_030674155.1 Stramonita haemastoma | reverse complement strand
TTAGCACTGGGCCCTGGACCCTTGACTGAGTTACGCTGGATTTGTGCGCTGTGGCTTTTGACATTTCATGGGAAGAATACAAATGTTGCTGTTTTCTTCCTTTGAATGTGATCAATCCAGTGAAGCAGAAAATACAACAGAACAAAGTGGAGTGATGGCGGTGTCCCAGTGGCCAACACCAGTGTGGTGGCCAGTACTGATGAAGCTGCAGGTCCAGATTCCCATTCCCTTGATGGGCAACAACCTACTGATCCTGCCCAGTCACCCCAAGTAGGAACATCCACTGCTGAAGAAGAGACATTTAAAGCTGATGATCATCCAGTCTTCCCTGTGGATGTAGCACATGTTTTAGCTCATTCTTTGAGAAAGGGGCTAGCTTCAGTGCAGCAGACACTGCCAAAAGTGCATCACCAGGCTGTTTCACGCTGTGCAAAACCAAAACAGCGGGCAGTCACCCTGTGGTGTGCAGACTACTTGTTCAAGGAGTCTTAGCAAAGAGACCCTCACTGCCTAAGTATCGGGGAACTTGGGAGGTAGACGAGGTTTGAAGCTACTTGGATTCTTGGGAGGTAGATGAGGTTTGAAGCTACTTGGATTCTTGGGAGGTAGATGAGGTTTGAAGCTACTTGGATTCCTCCATGACTTCAAAGACTTACCACTGAAGAAATTAACATATTATGGTATTTATAATTGTTACTGTTACTGTTGTTACTGACAGGACAGAGAAGCCAAGCACTCCATTTTATAAAAAGAAAATGTATCAGACTTTTTATTTTATTTTATTTTTGCTGCCTCATCATCTGTGACGTTCTTGCTTTGCCGTTCGTTTCAATCTCTCGACCCCAGCCTTGCCCAGATTCATCATGCCACATCCTCAGGGTCAGAAGCCCACAGGCAGCCCATCAATGTCAGGCTGCCATGGGGCAACCAATAACATGGGCCCTGCACTGCTGCTGGGTCACTTTGGTGGTGTTCAGTGGTGCCCGTTCTGAGCTAACATACGCAGAACATCACCTACAAGCCCCCTACAGATGACAGCATTAGCTCAGTGGCAGAGCCAGACTGATGAGAAGCCCACCTGGGCTGACGACCACCACAACGTCTCTCCACCCCACCCCCACTCCCAACGACCTACTCTCGTGAACCTCCAAACCTCTGACCCCAAAGGCTCTGACACAAACTCACCACACTGTGCTAACCACGGGTTATGGCGCCTGGTCTGATATTAACTTTATGATAATAAATGCTGTTTGTTCAGATATACAAAAACACTCTAAATCTGTTGTTTATTTAGAACCTGTGCAAAAATCTATTTTTCCTGATAATCCTAAACTGTGTTGCATCATCAAGCATTGGAGGCTTATTTTAACAGTACACCTACGGACCTGCCTTGTACAACACTGTTGTAAAACCACATGTGCCTGTGAGCAAAGACATAAATTTCAGGTTGGGTTAAACAAGGGCACTGAGGCAGGCATTGATAGGAGATATTACTGCTCAAGTACCAGGTGACAGCCCCGATTATAGCCTCTGTGGTCGGCAGGGCTATAAACAACAGGATTGGATTGGATACTGTTCATAGCACACATAGCTCATTTACTTCTGCTGCAGCTAAAAGGGATTTAGCCTTATCAACCATAATGAAAAGTGCTGGGTGGAATAGCCCTCCAAAAATCTGCACAATTTTATGTTAAGAAAGTGTGCCTTGTCAAGCTTCAAATAATCCTTCTCGACAATTTTGTAAAAACCAAACCACACGTGAGTTCCTGGGGGGGGGAGGGGCATCATTTTGTTTGTTTATAAAATATCTTATCCTGAAGTTGCCGACAAGACAGAAGGGAAATGTAGATACCCATGCTACATGGAAAAAAAGAAGGTAACATCTCTCTAAGGCGGTGAATACGAGTCCTAAGTAGCTAGTTCCAGAAAAAATTCATTTTGCATGACTACTCATACAACGAATTGGAAAGGATGGATATAACCTGCCGTTGTTTTGTTGCTTTTTTATTTTATTTTCAAAGAGCATGAGATGGTTGCCTTACAAGCCCTAAGATGCCTGTTGAATGGAGTGACCGTGCACAAATTTGTTGAGACTAACTCGTGACTTGGTTATGAACTAACTTCCATGTTTGGATAAGATTTTACATTCTCCAATATAAACATGTGTGGTCTCTCCACAGAGTGCTTAAATCTCACACGTGATGATTTCGTATGACTGGGTCACAGACGGGAAAATAATCAAAAGAATAAGGAGGGCTCGCATTAGCAAGATACAGTTTTATTTCGATTTTTTGAGGCTAGTGACGGGAAGAAGTTGCCTGCCCTTCCTGTCAGATGCCTCAGATGGTCGTGTTGACTTGCCCAGCCTATAAATAGTTGTCTGTGTCCAAAGCCACATGGAGATCTAAATCCTGACCATGGGATGTGCTCCAGGCTCATCACTCCCTCTCACATAACTTCTTCTCGCCACTAGCCTCAAATAATCATAATTCAGCTGCACCTTACAAAGGTAAGTCTAGTTTAATTTGTAAAATTTAGTCTAATTTCCTACGCCAAGATGGCGATCAAAGGTTAGCCTCCACTTTCTGTAAAACAACAAAAAAAATGATTATTATTCAAACAAAATGACAAATCCAGGAGGCAGAGCACGGTTGTGAAGAAAGCAAAAATCATCGATCAGAGGTCGAAATGTTCAAGGTGAGGTCGAAGCCAGATGATTCAAGAACCCGTCTCAGACTCCCATTAATTGCCAAGGGACTTTGCTGGATTCAGTGAGTCAAGAAAGGAGGCATGTGTAATATCTCTGAAAAAAAAAATCATTAGATTTCCGATGTGATTGTAATTTTGCACTAGAAAAAAACTATTCAAAAACTAACAAATGTCAACAATGTTCAGGGTGCACAAAACAAGCAGCAAAAAGCTGTACCTAGATCTAGATCTACTCAGACAGACATAGAAACTTCAAACTCTTGGCTACAAAACAGAGATCTACATCATATGCAGAAGCAACATCACCCGCAGCCACTCCAGCACAAACTTCCACTCTCACAAGAGGGGAAAATGTTTCAGTTTTTTTTTTAAAACCTGCAGAATTAAAAAAGAAATAGGCCCCCTGAAAAAGAAAAACAGACAATATATGACGCAATATTCACCTTAACAGTCACAACATGACATCAAATGCACAAACTTAACTTCCTTCCCACACCTTTTCTTGCAGGATTCTACAATGAGTAAGATAGATGACAGACATAAAGGTACTGCATATGGTCTTCTGATTTCATCAAAAATGCCTGTACTGTCGAGGACTGTAGAAAATATAGTGATACTGATTGCACTCTTGATTGCATTGTTTTACACACAGGAGTAAAGGATATTAAAGATTCCCACGGGATTCGGCTTTGGAAAAATAAATGGTTGATGTTGAAAAGCAAATAAGAATGCAAAGTCCAAAACCAAACGTGAGCAGAATGGCCCCTGTCCAGGACAAGAGGCTTGAGGGCAGACGACAGCTCTTCAATGACAACCTTTTTGCTGAGCTCCCCCACAATCTAGCATCTATCATTTGTCATGAGAACCTAGATGCCCCAGTTCAAGACTCATTAGACAGTATCCACCCCTCACTCAGACAGAGACACCAGCAATTTGACAAGAAATCTGGGTCAACACATCCACAGCCTATCTTGGGAAAGCACTATATCAAGAGTTGGGTTCAGTTAAAGACCAGTATCTGAACTCTTCAATTACATTTTAAGAGTTTAGCAAGGCTTTGGAGTCCTTTTCATCGAATCATAGTGCTGTTGGTATTGACGGTGTAGCCTATCAATTACTGACTCATTTCCCTCTGGGTTGGAAGAAATTGCTTCTTTTATTTACTCTCCCTAGTATCTGGAAGAGGTCAGTTGTAATTCCTATTCCTAAAGAAGACTAACGTAGATATTCACTTGATAGCTACAGACCAACAGCATTAACTTTGCAAGTTGGTAAAATATTAGAAAGAATTGTTCAAAAGCATCTTTTGAATTTTTGTGAAAAAGAACATGTTTTTCCATTAAATCAAGCAGGGTTGGGAAAGGTAGATGTACAATGGATGACCTAGTAAGGCTTACAAGCCAGATTCAAAATTAGTTTCCATGAAGAAAAAGTAAACTTGCCACCTTTTTTTTTCTTTTTTTTACATAAGAAGGCTTACAATAATATATGGCATGCTAGATTATAATAGAAACTTTAAAATATTGCAATCAGTGGGGATGTGTTGCAATATTTAAAATATTTTTTATCTGAGAGATCAAAATGGGTAAAGGTAGGCATGGCCTGTTCTTCTTTTAAACACATTAATATTGATATTCCACAAGGATTATTAACAGCTCCAATTTTATTTACTATACTTAATGATCTTCTTAAAATCCTATCAGACTGTAACTTTAGTACAGTTTGCAGATGATATTGCAATGTGAATGAAAACGAGTCTCAGAAACCATACATCTAAATGAGTAATAGATTGGGGTTTTTTTTAATGTATCAATTCGAGATAGACAAATAAGACAAACGTATCAAATAAAATGGGCTTGAACTTCAGGAAAAGAAACTAAACACTTAACTGATGCTTTTTAATGATGAAAAAAGTCTATATTATTTACCATGTTTATCATTAAATGATGAAATCGTACAATATTCACAAAACATCAAGTTTTGGGAATATGCTTAAATCCCAAATTAAACTGGAAACCTTTTGTTGATGGCCTAATAAATAAGGCAAGGAAAAGCTTGAATCTACTCAGAATAATTTCTGTTCACCCATGGGGTCAAGACACAAAACCACTCTAGATTGGCCATTTTACAGTTTTCCTACTATTTTACAGTTTACATACTCTTGGAAAAGTTAGGCTTTTAATACTCCTTTGCTAAAAATAAATTATGTCAACAAACAGAAGACAGAAGAGAAGAGAGAGAGAGAGTGAGGAGAGAGAAAAGAGAGAGAAGGAGAGAGAGAGGGGAGAAATGTGTGTATATGTGTATGTTAGTATCTGAAGTGGGTGCATTCAGAAATTGAATAATTTGCAAAGGCATTTCATTCTATATCATCACAGAACAAAAAGGAATATTGCTGGTCACAATGACAACAAAATCATCAGGTTATGTCAAAGTGAGAAATTCCAGTTCTGATTGGTCACAGGAAAAGAATATATCTGTCCCAACTGGAGCTACAGTTTTTGTCAGCATCAAGCAACATGTGCCCCGTGCTTTGGATCTGTCAGTGTACCGTTTTCATATGGAGCAGAGTGAAGACACTGGTGGCTTTAGAGAAGTCCAAAGCTGGTTTGGAACAGGTTTTATGACTACAAATCTGACTTTGTTCATGTGTTTCTGGCAACAAGATTGTACATTCTTCTAGAGAGTCATCTTTGCATCAAGGCAGACTGCTTTACTCTTTACTTCTCTTTCTTTGTCACAGACAAGATACCTCAGAAGCTACCCAGTGGCTTATGGAACTGTTCTGCAAGTTATTATTCCAGCATCTATCAGCACCTAGCTTGTAACCACCAAACAGAATGTGAAGATGGACGGGATGAGACAGAACACTGTTTTTTCAGCAGCCCCCAATGTCAGGGTCTGGTGCCATTCTGTAATCGGTGCTATAAGTTTATCAAGGATTTGGAGATTGAGAGTTATACCAAGAAAGTGGATGTCCTGAAATTGGGCTACAAGTACTGTAACCCACTGGGTGCAACACTGAGCCTTCCAAAGTGTGACCGTGACTGGTACCATACACTTTTAAACAAAACAACGTTACACAGAAAACGATTTTTGCAGTTTTGGACAGGATTCTATAGTAATGACCTGACACTGCCTTCTATGTATATACACGCAATGATGAATGATAAAACAGTTCTTTTCCATTCTCTTCAAAAGATTAATGTTGCCCAAGGACACTGGGGAGTGAAGAAATGCTATAAAACATTCGAGTCAAAAGTGGGCATGACTGACTGCTTTCAAAGCAGGAGACACTTGCAGATTACTGGGTTATCTTGTGAGCTTATAACAAACCCAACAAAAGAGGCCCCCCTTCAGACAGTGTCCCTCCCCAGCAGACACTTTCCCCTGTCTTCACGACAACATTCTGTGACAGTGTGTGCCGGGGGTCATGTCACACACACCTCCTTTTTGTGTGGATCTCAGGGGCACCAGGGCTGTACCAAGACCAGGTGTCACCTTGTGATATTTCTGATCAAATTTCACTTTATGATGAACTTTATCTGGCCCACCAGCACACCTCTAGGTTTCCCACATTCCGGTGTTGTGATGGATTTCTACTATCATATTCCATGATATGTGACTTTGTGGCCGACTGTCGGGACAAAAGTGATGAATCAGTCTGTCAGCATCCGGTATGCCTTCAGTCCTTTACCTGCACTAGTGGCCAGTGCCTG
Organism: Stramonita haemastoma; assembly: GCA_030674155.1. Lineage (NCBI taxonomy): Eukaryota > Metazoa > Mollusca > Gastropoda > Neogastropoda > Muricidae > Stramonita > Stramonita haemastoma. The sequence goes on along the minus strand of CM060316.1, from coordinate 57,054,695 downwards.
TCCTTTCACAATGTGTGTGATCAAACGCCCCATTGCTATGATGAAACTGATGAGCAGAACTGTGACCACTTAACGATGATTTTGATTAAACATTTATACCTTCCATTTCCTGCTCTCATCACTTTTGACACAGTCAGACAATTCACCTCAGCTCCTCTTCATCCCAATGACACCTGTCCTGACAGCCATTACCGTTGTCCTGGTGACTTCAATGACTGCCTGCCTGTCTTCACACGCTGCAACGGGATGTATGACTGTCTGGACCACCAGGATGAAGAAGGATGTCAGGACTTGAGGTGTCCAGGGTTTTTCAGGTGCAGAGTGTCCAAAACTTGTGTTCACAATGATCAGCTGTGTGATGGCTGGCCTCACTGCCCACTGCGTGATGATGAACTCCTGTGTGAGGTGACTTGTCCTGTAGGCTGTCTCTGTCAAGGCCACACGTTTCTGTGTTTTCACCCTTTTTCTGCTGCACTATTCCCCCAGCTTCGTTATCTGGATGCCACTGGTTCTGGCATGACACTGTCTGACGTCAATAATCATGGGCATCTTTTTCATTTAATTCTTGCCAGGTGTTCATTGACTCTCTTGCCTCATCTGATATTGTCCAATTTGAGGATTCTGGACCTCAATGATAACCAGTTTCAGCACTTCAATGTGTCTTCCATGAGTGGTTTAAAAAATCTGCACAAGTTGTCTCTGTCCAACAATCCTTTGACATCAATCCAGGGTGATACTTCAGCTAGTTTAGAGCAAAGCCCATCAGTTTGATAGATTTATCACACACGTTACTGACCGTGTATGATGCTACGTACTTTTCATCATTTACAAAACTTCAAAAACTAAACTTGACTTCTACCTCTATCCATACCATTAACCCAGGAGGATTCCAGTTCATGCCACAACTAACAGAATTGTACATGGATGGCAGCCTGTCAAAATCTTCCCACCTGATCTGTTCCAAGATCTTCGTCATCTGCGTATTATAGTCACAGACAACCATAAGTTGTGCTGTGATGAAATACTTCCCTACGATTTTGACTCTTCCTTTTGTCTTGCTCCCAGAAATGAAATTTCGTCCTGCAAGGATTTGCTGCAGTCATGGATGTACCGTGGGTTTCTGTGGCTGATAGGCTGCCTGTCATTGACTGGTAACGTCTTCTGTTTCTGTGCTCGTTTCTTTGCCAACAGTATGAAGTCTTCAAGTGGCTTCAGCGTGTTTGTCCTCAACCTTACCATGGCGGATTTCTTGATGGGTGTGTACATTGCTATCATTGGAAGTGCTGATGAGCAGTTTCGTGGTGCATATCTCCATCATGATCATGAATGGAAAAGCAGTGTGATGTGTAAGATTTCTGGTATCTTGTCTCTGTTGTCCAGTGAGGTGTCAGCTCTGATTATTTGGATCATCACACTGGACCGTTTTGTGGTTCTTCATTTTCCATTTAGCTTGATACGATTTAACAGAGCATCAGCGACAGTGGCTTGCCTGTTGATATGGCTTTTTGCCTTGTTCTTGGTTCTAGTTCCTTTGCTTCCCAGTAATGTCACACTGGAATTTTTATGGCCAAACAGACATATGCATTCCACTGCCAGTTACAACACAGAAGTTTAGAGGAAGATGGTATTCGTTCTCCATTTTAATTGCATTTAACTTTGTTTTGTTTTTGTTTATTTCTGTAGGACAGACTCTTATCTACTGGTCCATTCAAAGCAGCACTTTGAAAACCAACACAACCAAATGTGTCACATGACATGACCATAGCTCGTCGACTGATCACTGTTGCAGTGACAGATTTCATGTGCTGGTTTCCCATTGGAATGTGTGGGCTCTTGGCTCTGGCTGGTGTTGCAGTTCCTGGAGAAGTCAATGTAGCCCTGGCTATTTTTGCCTTGCCTTTGAACTCTGCTGTGAACCCTTTCATGTATACCTTCAACACACTTGCTGAGAAGGCGAAAAAGATCAAATGAAGCAAAGCTTCTCAAGTGGTTGGAATCTTGTTCTGATATGATTGAAACATAATAAGCTGAACATGAATTGGCACAGGCTTCTGATTTTTATGTAGTGATCACAAATTACCTAATTTGCGTGATTTTTTATAAAAGAAAATCTTATCCTTTTCTTCTTTAAAAAGGGAGTTACTTTTTGACAGAAAAAAATAGTTTGGAAGAAAAGAACGCCTTTAATGGATGAAGGGAGAGGGGGGATATCAATGTTCTTGTTCTTAAAATAACTGTCTTTTGTAGATCAAATATGAACCTCTTCTTAGCAAAAATCTGGAAGAGTAATTTTGATGGCTTATTACATTGCAAAGGGCAACAAAAGCATACTTTTATCATTTAAAATAAACAGACAGACCAGAATATACAGAAGACGAAAAGAGAACTTTGGAGTTGAAAGTACTGTGGGGATCACTTCTTTGAGACAAAGAGATGCCAGCAGGAGGCAGAGAGCTATCCTGACAGGTACTTTTGGAGAGACAGGGTATGGTATTTGGAGACTCAGATAGAAGAGAAATTTGCAGCATAGAGCATTGTAGACAACTACATCAACATTGATGTTAATGGCTTCAGAAAGTCATTTTAGAGACAGCAGGAAAAGTGTTCAGAAAACAGACAGTACATACAGCCATGGATCACTGAAAACATCTTGGACCTTTGCCATGAAAGAAGGAAACTCAAAGCTTCCAAGTTCTCAAGCACAAAAGCGGTGAACAACTACCATAGAATAAATAATAATACCTTGCAAAAAAAAAAAATTGACACAAAAACAAATGGATTTCAGAACAGTGCAAAATCATAGAGGAAAACTTAGAGGAAGTATTAAGCGGATAAACAACAGTCTGAAAAGGCTCGCCACGACTGAACATAACAGATTATCTATCATAGAAGACACATTAAGAACATTGCTCTCTGAGAGCACTGAAATTCTCAGCAGATGGACACCACACTGCCAAGAGATGTACAAGCATTATGAACACCCAGACACCACCATGCTGGAGAAAGGAACAGCAACAAGACAGCCAGACTCATTACCAGGACTGAGAAAAGTGGAGGGAGCAGTACTCTGCTTAAAAGAGAGCAAACTACCTGCTGAATCAATCCAGCAAAGAGGAGAAGAGACTGTTTTATACTGACAGCTCTCTGCTTCAAAATCTGGCACACCAAGATAAATTATGGCCTCGAAAGTGGATGCAGCCTCTCATAATCCCACTTCTAAAAAAAAAAGGTAACCTAAGGCAGTGCCAGAACTACTCATAAATTAACCTAATCAGCCATCCAAACAAGATAATGCTAAGAATCATTCTTAACAGACTTTCTTTTTTTTTTAAACCTGAAGAAGCGCTAGTAGGACAAGATGGTTTCAAATCAGAAAGGAACAAAGGACCCAATAAGATCTTTAACTTCATCCCCAACAGAAGAAAGATCTGACTTACATCATCACTGGTTTAAAAAGGAGAAAAAAGCATTTGACAGAGAGTGGCATGATGGACTGTAGCAAACCCTCAGAGCCTTCAAAGCTGAAGGACTGGTGCAGATCACTCAGGCCCTCTATTTATCTAGTGTTAATTATCATCTTTTATTTCGGGAATAATGGAATAAGCATTTATATGAGGTTTTTTGTTGTTCTTGGGTTGTTGGGTTTTTGTTTTTTTTGTTTGTTTTTTACATAACTATGGCAGCAGCGTAGTCCTAATGGTTGACCAGGTTGGAGATTCATTACAAACAATCGTGGGAGTCAGACAGGCCTGCATACTCAAGCCCACGTTATTCAGCCTCTCTCTAGTTAAGATCATGTAAGATACCACCCCCTCCCCCAAAGCCCCACCACTGTATCTCTTGTTGGCAGATCCATTTGATCTCTTTGGAGGCAGTAACAACGACCTCCAAGAACTTACAAGCAGGCTAGGAAAACGGGTCACCACTTATGGTATGGAGATCAGTGTAGAGAAGAACAAGGTTATGGTAAACAGCAACAGTGACATCATTGTTTGTATTGTCATGAATGGGAAATACCTTGAAAAAATAGACTCCTTCAAATATCTTGATTCCACATTGACCAGAGATGGGCGTTCTTCAATTGAAGGGAAAATAATCAGACCAGCTCTTGCACTTTTGGCCATGGCAAAAAAACAAAGAGAGGAGCTTACCAACACAGCTGAAGTTGTCTAGACAATCATGATCATACTTTACAAGTATGGAAGCTGGCAAGCAAGAAGTTAAAAAGAAATTTCAAGACTGAAATAAAATCGATTTTAAAGATCCTCCACATCCATCCAGCTGGACTACAAAACCAATGAGTCAGCAAGGCAAGAGGTCTTCATGAAAGCTGGGCCACAGAAACCCATTTTAGCTGCTGAAAATAGGAAGAAGCTGGTGTGCATTGGTCATGTCACACATCACAGCTGTCTTGCTAAGATCATCATGTAGAAGGCACTCGAGGGAAGAAGACACAGGGGCAGACAGATGAGGAGCTTGACGAGGAACATGAAGCACTGGGCTGGCTTTGACATGGCCATGTCGTTGTTCAGGGCGGAAGATACACCAGCCTGGGAAAACTGTCGACCATGGCGCTTCTCATGTCTACTCCCACCCACTGAGGATGATGACGATGATGATGGTGGTGATTATGGCATGAAAATTGATATGAACAGCAACAAATCACAAATCTTTACCATGCATAGCAAGCAAATACATTTTCAACCATGATACCATTAGAAATACAAATGAACGGATTAGGGGGTGGGTGGGGGCTATGGGTGATTGGGTGACAGTTTTTGTCAATGGTGACTATATGATAAAGCATAATGAAAAATTTTGGCTCAACAGACCCGTCTAATTATCAAAGCGCACACAAGGTTTCGTTCATGGAACATCATCCTCAAGACCTAGACTGTTGGCTAACTCAGCAGCCAACCCTGAACCTCTAACATGACTGCCCATCAGGACAGATATCTGTGAAGTCCTGAAAAGTCCTCATCAAACTGTCATCAGGTTTTTCCCCATTTCAAAGCAGCTTTGATTGATTGACGTGAAACATAGGCAGACTAATCTGAACAATTCTATCCTTGATTACTGTAATCTGCCAGCTCAAACTAATGTGACGTTCATTGACAAGATAAGATAGTCGCTTGTGTTGCATTATCTGGTGCTTTTTGAAGTGATTATGTATCTGAAAAAATATTCATATTTACAGGAAGATTTCTGTTGACTTCGTTGTCAGACGTACTGCACAGCTGTCAGTTTCCTCTGCTTTCAGCTCTTCTCAGCTGCTATCCAGCCCAGCCCAGCCCAGCCCAGCTGATGCCAGCTGGTGCTAATTATAGCAGGAAGTGACCACACTTGGACATGGTAAAAGGAAAGGGCACACTGATTTTAGCACTAGGCATGGACCCTCGAGTGACTTATGCTGCATTTGTGTGCTGTGATTATAGGTATGACTCACTGCCACCATGCAAGATGAGCAGATGAAACGAAGGGTGAGATACAACAGCCAACTCCACATGGCCTATGAAGAGCATTGTCAAGATGCAGGACAGGTACAGTGGATCACATCAGCAAGACTGATATACAAGAGCTTGTGAACAGCAGCCTGGCAAAGGGAAGCAATCCTGCTAGGGCTGTGCACAACTTTGCATCACTTGGTGGAATAAGCATGGAATTCTGTGTATACTCATCCCGGTCATTCTATGGCTCTGATTTGTCATCGTCTTACCTCCATTTGAGTAGTCCTACTAGGACATGCTTTTTTGTTTGGTTGGGTTTTTTTTTATACTAACAGGTCCCCAGCATCCCGACAGGGGAAGGGAGATCTTCCATGTGTTTTTAAGATGTCAGGATTCATGTCAGCGTTCACTGAAGTGCCTTCACCTTCCACCAGTCCTGTAGACCATGGGGGCACCACTGAAGTTTTTGCTAGTGCACGAACACAAAAATACTCAGCATGTTCTTGAAAGGTTCACAAGTGTCTTGAGTTGTACAGCTGGTTGAACATCCACTGAAAAACAAATCTGGGCAGATGTGGTATAGTGTTTGTAGAATTATGTTTTGGGGAGGCATCTGCTCAGCAGACTTCTGGGCAGATGGGATGAAGTGTATGCAGACTTTTTTTTTGGGGGGGGGACAATGTGATACTTTGATGGGAAAACGGAACCTAACAGACCTTAATGGCATGGACAATTGAAGTGGGGGTGCCAGCATCATGATTAACGCAGATACTGCAGACACACTCATTGTTTTCAGTATGTGTGGGTGCCTGTAGTGTGTGTTAATAATGAAGCCTTTGAAAACTTTCTCCATGATAAAGTTCTGGATAATGGAAATATAGTAATTTTTCTGTAGGTAACTCAGTGGTCAGAGCACTCGCTTTCCCCAAGCTAAGATTAAGCAGCATCGAGCATGGTCACCAATTGGAAGGGTGACCATTTGCACGCTCTGGCTTCAGGATAGTCTCTCAATTTACCCAGCTGTAAATGGGTACCTGCCCTCTTTAGGGACAGGGAGGGTAAAGCAGCAAGGGAAAGGAGATGGGTGCCGCTCTCAATATGCTGGCCCCAGGAGAAGCCGAGGTCTCTGATGCCTTGCTCCTTTACGACTGCATAGTTTATGGGACACCTTTACATACTTTTACCGATAACAAGAGACAGCAGTGTTTATGAGAACAACACTATTGAAATGTGGCATTTATGATGAAGTGATGGAGACAACCTTATGACAAAGACAGGTGATTTCAAGATGGAAGACACCCATTGGATCAACGGCTAGAAAGCAGAAGGCCATTACACTCAATGGGTATGGCAGCAGGCTGCAATACAGTAAGCATCAATAATGTCATCACCTGCAGATACCTGCAGTTCAGTCAACAGCTGATCCAGTATTGATGCTTATAGCCCCTCTGACCACAGAAGCCATATAGGGGCTGAACTCTTCCATTTCACAGGCCAGGTAAAGAACAAGGGTTATGTTGATCATGGACCCAGACTGTGATCTTGAATGAGAAATGAAGAGTATGGCAAGTCATCATACTTCAGTTGCGCTTTTTCTTTCTTTTTTTCTATCTTTTATATCAAAGATAATGGAATAAGCACTCATGTGCTTTTTTTTCTTTCTTTTTTTTTTTTTTTTTTTTTTTTACATCAAGTCATATTGAGGATAATGGAATAAGTACTCATGTGCTTTTTTACATCCAGTCATATAGAGGATAATGGAATAAGCACTCATGTGCTTTTTTTACATCCAGTCATATCGAGGATAATGGAATAAGCACTCATGTGCTTTTTTACATCCAGTCCCCCGTGTGTATGTAGTTTTGCAAATGTCATCTGTTCCCACCGGCACACGATGGCCTACTCTTACGAAAATGTCCATGAACAAAGCCACAGCCCACATGGAGGTCAGACTGTGTACTTCCCTGGGGGACATCTTCCTGGATGATGAGGGGTCAGGATAGCCTAGTGGTTAGAACAATGCGCTTGCAATCTGACGACCCGGGTTCAAATCTCATTCAAGGAGATTTTCGTCAGAAGTAAACATCAATGCAAACTCCTTTCTCCCCAGAAAGTCCTTCGGATGAGACTCTTAGCCGAGGCCTCGTGTGCCAACAGATGTCAAAATTTACAAAACCGGATACACACGGGACTGGATGTAAAAAAAAGCATATGAGTGCTTATTCCATTATCCTCGATATAAAAGAATAAATAAAGATAACAAAGAAATGAATTAAACAAATGGTCAGCCTGTTCTGCAGGCGTCCTAGTACCACAGAAATACTCACTTGAATGACTCCACACTCCACCTCATGTATTATCCCGCTGTAAGAGTTAAAATTATCCTTGTTTCTCACATGGCAACGTGCCTAACAACATGACGGCTCATTCCCTGGCAGAGCAACGCATGATTTCACGAGAAGATGGATAGGATAAGTCCTACAACCATTCTCAAGCCAAAACTATCCTCAAGGTCAAGCACCACTGCATTTGGATGCAACAACATCCAGGCCACATACGGATCAGGTGTTGATGAGACTGATTGATTTGATTGAGATTGAAGTCCCAGCGGAATTCTCCGATTTAGGGACTGTGGCAGCAAGTCATCCCACTTCGGCACCTCGGGCCACCCCCAAAAATAGCACAATTCTTTGAAGCAGCTAGGCTAGGCCCGCGCAAGCACAAGAGTGCTGCACGAGTCTGAGTTCTGTTGATGAGAGAGGAGCAGGTCTATATATGAAGGCTCAGCACATGCCATGAACTACCCCATCACTCAAAACTCCACTGATGTCACATAGAGCAGTGCTGCTTCTGCGAGTCTGGCAGTAAGACAACAGAACATGTGCTGCAGTCCTATCCTACCAGGAATACGAGGATGCTCCACAACAATACCTGGCCTAGTCCCACTCCATAACCTAAAAGAAGCTGAGGTCTCTGATACCACGCTCCCCTAGGACCACCTAGGTTAAGGGACACCTTTTCCTTTTTACCTTTATATCAAAAGGAGACGGTGTTCCCATAACCTAAACGATCGTTGGGGACCGAGGTGTCAGAGACCTTAGTTTCTCTAAGGGCCAGCATCATGAGGGCGGCGCCCATCTCCTCTCCCTCGCTGCTTTACTCCCTAAAGAGGGCAGGTACCCATTTACAGCTGGGTGAACTGGGACTGTCCTGAAGCCAAGGCGCATTAAACAGTCACCCATCCAAGAGGTAACCAAGCCCAATGATGTTTAACCCTAGCATGGGGAGAGCGAATGCTCTGACCACTGAGCTATCCTGCCCTGAGGTGGTGCATTTTACAACATCGCTTTTGAGCAGAATGCTTAACACTGAACAATGAACTGATCCATTCAGTGTTCGCATGCTGTCTCAACTTGTGGACTGAGGAACTTTCCAATCGTTTTGATATTTCATTTTGCCATGCTTCGTTTATTGCTATAGCTGCAAGAAGTGGCCTCTGCCTGCCTACTTCTGTCTGTCTGCCTGCCTGCCTGCCCCCCCGCCCCCCCCCCCCCCCCCTCTCTCTCTCTCTCTCTCTCTCTCTCTCTCTCCTCTCTCTCTCTCTCTTCTTTAGCTTAACAACTGGTAATGGTGTTTACCAGCCCGGGAAAAGAGGAACCAACATCATGATTTCACAGACAAATTTGCAGAGATGAGAAAAGAAAACCCCTAAAATGCACACCGCGGCGTGCACACACACCACGCGCGGCGGCGCGCGCGCGCCCGACCACACACACACAACACCACACACACACACACACACACACACACACACACACACACACACACCACACGCACACACACACACACACACACCACACACACACAGAGTTCTTCTGATGGCACTGAGCCCTCAGAGGTAAGAAACGTTAGGCTTGCATGACCTGACTCGCGAGTTCGAATCCTGGATGAGCCACCGTCATAGATCTTGTCTTGGTGGTGGGACCACTTGGCCATCCCTAGTACCTCAAGAAGCAACATCTGTCATGAAACAGAGGTGTTCTTAGCGTTTATAGAAAACCAAATCACAGTTCTATAGCTTACCTGAACTGCCTCAAAAAGCAATCATTAGCAGAATAAGAAAAAAAAGATAAAGACTAAAGCGTGAGAAAAAAACTTAACAGCAGAAATAAATAGATGAAATGAATTAAATATGAAAGTTGTTTTGTTTTTTTGTACGTTCCCCAGCTTAACACTCTGGGGGTCGACGCAGAAGATCTTGTGCGCACGTTAAATCCTGTTCCGCTATTCGTAAGGGTAGGCCATTGTGTGCGGGTGGGAATAGATGTCATTTACAAAACTGCATACACACGGGACTGGATGTAAAAAAAAAAGAGTACATGTGTGCTTATTCCATTATCCTCGATACAAAAAATAAATAAAAATAAAACACAAAATGAACCAGAATGTGCACCCTGACTCGCTCATCCCACCTGGGAATCACTTTGAGATTGAAATTGCACACTGAATGAGAAGTTTGCGTGTATGACTGTTTTCAAGTACCTATATAGACAGCCATACTCCGACTTCAGAGGATTTTTTTTCTCTTTTTAAAGGAGAGTGCAGGTTGTTCTGTTAAGAGCTTGTCATGGCTGAAGGCAATCTCAAACACATTTTCCAACATAACATTTTAGTGTAGACCTTGAAAATTAGTTGGCATCGATATTTGACAAAGTTTTTGGCCTGGGCTAGATATGAAAGAAAATGTGTGAGAAAACTTAACAGCAAAAAAAAAAACCCCAACAAAAACAGATGAAATGAACTAGATATGAGAGAAAAGTGTGAGAAAACATAACTGCAAAAACAGATGAAATAAAATAGACATGAAATCTGTGTGACTGTACGTTTGGAGGATTGGTTGAAAGGAAAGATGCAGGCTGTCATAGTCATTATATCATCTATGTTAAGCTTAAGCAGACATAGTCACCCGACCCGTAACCCAGACACTGTCAGATACTTTAGAACTTCAACCACAAGCGAAAGAAGCTGAAAAAAAAGTCTTTCACTGAGATCCCCTGAAAGATCAATTCACCCCACATACTCCATACAATTCAGACAAATAACACGGCGTTTTCGTGGGGTTTTTGTTTAGGTTGAAAATTTACGTCATACAGAAAACCAACTATGACGCAAAAAAATGGACAGGGAAACCTGGTCAGTTCCATTTGGGTGTATGCTTTACGCTGTTTTACATGTGGACTGAAAGTCAGGGACAAACAAAGAACCCAGAGACGAAACAATCCAGAAACTTTCAGCCATCATGCTCCTGCCACGCAATGATCATCCTGATGGCATGGTTACCACATCATGGAAGTGATTTACAACATAACATTCCACAGTCAGAACAGGGATCACCAGCTGATTGTTACATCACCGGGTTTTTTTATTCACACTGTTCAGTCATCAATGCTTCAATCATTATATGTATACCTATGTTAGCACTTTTATGTATATCGCGGAGCTCAGATTTCACCTCAGTGGGCAACTCATTCAGTCTGGCTCCGTGACTGAGCTATTATTGTCGTTAGTAGGGGCTTAGTGGATGGTTTCCTGCCAATGTTAGCTCAGAACAGGCACCACTGAACACCAAAGTGACCCAGCAGCAGTACAGGGCCCTTCTGGCTGGTGGTCCTACGGCGGCCTGATATTAATAGGCCCTGTGATTCGGCCTGAGGATGAGACATAAGGAATGTGGGTATGGCTGTGGCAGGGAGATTGAAATGAGCGGCATGGGAAAAGCAAGACGGGGACGTCACAGAAGAGGAGGCAGCAAAACCAAAAATATTTCACTCAACTTCTGTAAGCACATAATAACATCAAAGTAAGGTCAGATGCTAAACTTGTTTCCTTCCTGTGATTCATAGCACTCACTGTCAGGTTCCAGCACACCCCTGCATTCTGACACACTCTCCCAACAACCAGTACCACTCGCCTCTTCCACCTAGGCTTGCTAGGTAAATAGCATACACCAGATTTCATGCTTCCTTTCTTCCCACACTACACGCTTCTAAGCTACCTGTGGAGTCACATAGGAGGCTTTCGCAGCGTTGCCTTCACAATGCGGCATGTCTATTCCTCCTCCTCGTAGTTAGATGGTTGCCAGGTGTTAGCCTACAGGCACAGATGAAACACAGGATGGTTCAGATATTATTACACAGCGGCTTGAAACGTACGTTCGTTCGTTCTTGTACTGAATACTGGGTGGGGTGGAGAAAACATTAATAAGCATAATGGTAAAGATTGAATTTCTTTCCTCTCCTGATTTGCCCAGTCTCGTTGTTGTAGTTGGGTTTTGTTTTGGATGTTGTTATTTGTTTTTGTGTTGTTTTTTTTTTTGTACTCAATTCATCTTTCTTGGTCTGCAATACAGATTTCATCCATAGACAGTATTGTCCTGTGGTGAAGAGCATTGATACGAAGTTGAATGTATGTGGTGTCCTGCGTATCCTTGCTCAGAACAGGCACCACTGAACACCTCCAAAGTAACACAGCAGCAGAACAGGGAGGACAGTCTGAGTGCCTCTGCCTTAGATTCTGGAAGAAAACATAGACATCACTTTCAGCACAGCATCCAGCATGACTGTCTTCTAGTGTCGATGGGAGTCCTGTACTGTAGGGCATCTTGACTGAAATACGATGACAAGTTTTGTAAAAACTGAGGAGTAACACGTTTTGCTGGCTTCCAGGCTAGAGAGAAAAGAGAGAGAGAGAGAGAGAGAGAGAGAGAGAGAGAGAGAGAGAGAGAGAGAGAGAGAGAGAGAGAGAGAGAGAGAGAGAGAGAGAGAGAGAGAGAGAGAGAGAGAATGAATGAATGAATGAATGAATGAATGAATGGAAAATCTTTATATTCCAAGGGTAACAGAGTAAGCATGCACATATTTTTTTCATCCGGCCCTTGCCCTGATAGGGAATAGAAGTCCCCCCCCCTTCCCTAAAAAATATAATAAAGAGAGACAGACAGACAGAAACAGAGACAGACACACACACAGACAGACAGTCAAGACAGATATACAGAGACAGAAGTAGAGAGACAAAAAGAGCACAATGTGGTTTCTTCGAAAAGATAGACATTTGACAATTGTGGGACTCTGTCAGAGCCATGTATGTGTCCCACTTCTGTCACGTGGCATCTGCTTGTACACAACTATCAAAGAGACTCGCCGGAGAAAACAAAACGACTGACGCTTTGTAGGAGTATTATTGATCACCAACATATCCAGACTTATATTGGTTGGTAGGACTTTTTCTAACTTCAAGAATAAAAAAACAACAACACCCTAAAGTGGGACAGGCACATCATACGAACATTTGAACTAGCCAAGACTGTTCAACAGGGAACAGTAGAGGGAGAGATACGAAGAGGCAGAGAAAAAGATGGGAAGACAACATCAGAGAGTGAACTGGCATTGAGTGGAACGACATGCTACGGAAAACTGATCACCGCGAGGAGTGGAGGAAGCTGGCTGCAAAATCATCAGTGGTGCCCCAACTATTTACTAGACTAAAGTAGGCTATAGGTGATGATGAAGGTGGAAATATAGCTAGGTATAAAGACTGTGAGAGAAGACGAATAGACGAACTAATCGACTAACAAGTAAGCAGACTCTCTCTCTCTCTCTCTCTCTCTCTCTCTCTCTCTCTCCTCTCTCTCTCTCTCTCTCTCTCTCCTCTCTCTCTCTCTCCTCTCTCTCTCACGCACGCACACACACACACACACACACACACACACACACACACACACACACACACACACACACACACACACATAGACACATAGACACACCACGCACGAACAAACACAAACACCCCCGCATCCACACAAACAAACACACATACACATACAAACTCACATACACACACACGTCTAATATCACTAAATGTGAACAGGCTTTAAACATAGAACAACAACAAAAAGCACGCACACACACAAACACAACTCATGCTCTCAATCACAATCACATTGATCCTCCCATTCAAGCTACACAATAGACAATGAACAATAAATCTCTCTCTCTCTCTCTCTCTCTCTCTCTCTCTCTCTCTCTCTCTCTCCTCTCTCTCTCTCTCTCTCTCTCTCTCTCTCCTCTCTCTCTCTCTCTCTCCCCATCTCTCTTAAACACATACACACACACATACACACACACTCACAAACACACATATAATATGTACACACACTTGTCTACGCTCACACACACATACACACACACTCTCCTCTCTCTCTCTCCTTTTCTCTCTCCTCTCTCTCTCTCTCATCCTCCTCTCTCTCTCTCTCTCCTCCTCATCTCCTCTCTCTCTCTCTCTCTCTCTCTTTCTCACAACACACACACACACACACACACACACACGCACATACACACAGTAACAAACGCACAAACACACATAATATATACACAAACCTGTCTACGCTCACATACAACACACACAAAACAAACACACGAAAACACACATAATATGCACACACCACACGTCCACGCTCACACACACACACACACACACACACACACACACACACACACAACACACACACACACACACACACACACACACACACACACACAAATATACACACACTAACAACATACACATACTGACACACACACACTAACACACACAAACACATATGGACACAAATAATATTACACGCACGCATGTCCACGCTCACACACACACACACACACACACACACACACACACACACAACACACACACACCACACACACACCACACCACACACGCAGCACACACACCACACACACACACACACACACACACACACACACACACACACACACAACACGCACACGCACGCACGCACGCACGTACAAATAGACATTCAGACGGATTGACAGACACACAATAAGACGTGCAGACAATCTAACAGACAGACACATGGATAAACAGAGCACGCAGAACATCTTGCACACACGTTAAATCCTGTTCCGCTTTTCGTAAGAGTAGACCATCGTGTGCCATTGGGAACAGATGACATTTACAAAACTGCATACACACGGGGACTGGATGTAAAAAAGCACAAGAGTGCTTATTCCATTATCCTCGATATAGAAGAATAAATCTAAATCAAATCAAATCAAACAGCCTGTCTAAAAGACAGATAGACAAAGGGACAGACAGACAGACAGACAGACAGACAGACACACACACACACACACACACACACACACACACACACACACACACACACACACACAACACACACACACACACACACACACACACACACACACACACACACACACACACACACACACACACACACACACACACACACATATTTTGCCTTTAGACAGTTATCGACAACTGGCTGTGGCTAAATATCTCTTACGTTGTTCAAAACAAGAAAGCAATAATTGGCATAAGATCTAATGTCAACTTCCCCGAAAGAGCACATACTATTCGTTCTGTTACCACGGCTAGAACTTATACTTCTATTTTTTTTGATAAGGCAGAAATATGTCCTACAAAAATAGCTATGTCAAAGATCAACATATCATCTTGCCCACCATGGGAGCATCAGAGAGCTAATTTTGACTTAAATTATTCTTCTTTAACCAAAAAACGTAAGGAAAATATTCTAAGCGCGTAATAAAAGAACATTATACAAACTACATATCCAGAGCATCTAAAAATCTACACTGACGGTTCACTTTTGAGCGACAACGAGGCGGGAGCAGCGTTTGTAAACCCATCATTGAAAGTAGAAAGATCATTTCATATTGGAAAAAATCGATCTGTTTTTACAGCTGAAATTATCTGCCATTTTGATGGCTTTATATTTTCTTCTAGATTTCCCCAAAGACATATTTCAGACGCTTTTCTGTGTTGATTTCAAGTCGGTTTTACTTGCTCTAAAAAAAAGTTCAGTTCAAAAGTGAGACAAGATCTCGTAACTGAGATTGGACATCTGATTCATTTTCTGATGTTACGAGGCACCTGTGTTACCTTTTTCTGGATTCCTTCGCATCGTGGTATCTACTTTAATGAAATAGTTGACAAAGTAGCAAAATGTGGAGCAAAGCACACTGATGGGTCCTGCAGCATTAATGTCCCCTTATCCGTTCATGAGGGCTATAGCATGTTACAAAATGCATGTTGGAAACATTTTAAAAAGAAACAAAGTACTGGTTCTCACCAGAATGATGATGTAACCCATTTTTTCTTTTGATAAGATCAAATGCCGTAACTCACATGAATATAGAAATGTTGTATCTCTTATTAAGGTTCAAGCTCAATGCTTTTAGATCTAAATTTTCAACAACAACAAAAGCAACATGTATCTGTGGCGAAAATATTACCATAGCTCACATTCTTTTAGAATGCAGAGATTTGAAAAACTTGTTACCTATTTTCACATACGTTTGCTTAGAGCAAATTCTGAAAAAAACATTCTGCTAATGAAAGAAATTGTATTGTCATTAAGTCATAGTTCTATTATCAGGTTCTTATAGTATACTGATTTTTTTACTTGTTATATGAACTGCAAAGTTAGTGTTTAAACTGTTATTTCTTTCTTTTCATTCTTCTATTTCCATGGTTTTAATTTTTGGTTCTTATAGTTGTTTAATGTA
>CM060316.1:57021123-57028623 GCA_030674155.1 Stramonita haemastoma | reverse complement strand
ATAAAAAAATGTTGTATTCTGGCTGTGTTGGCAGGTGTCACAACGTTTTGCATTACATAAAAAAATCCCTGATTGGTCTTATGTCCTTGTTGGGTGATTCTGGTGGGGACTGTGGGCTTGTATATCTCCCCCAAATTTCTTCTACGTCTATCTGCGGCTATGGTTTGTTTCCTAAGAAAAATTGTTCTGTTTTGAGGATTAGAATAAAGGAGATTGAGATTTTTTCTTATGATTTCTGATTTAGATGGGTACCTGGGGTCGTACTTAGTAACTCATGCTATTTTTTTCTGAGGTTTTTGTTTTTGTTTGTTAATTATAGCTTTCCTATCTCCGTTTGCTCCCTTCTCTAGCTCTCTTTTAGCCAAGCTGTAATCCCAACCAGCCATTGTAAAGTATCTGCTATATTCCTCTATCCTTTTCCTAAGGTCGCCATCTTCACTGCAGAGCATTCGCAGCCGTACTCCTACGTTAAAGATAAGACCTTTAGAAACTGATGGAGGGTGGCAGCTATTTGGCGGCAAGTAAGAATGCTTATGTTTGGAGTTAACATCAGTTATAATTTCTCCATTTTTAATTTTAAGGGCAAGGTCTAGATAATTAATTTTTTTTTCCATATGTTATAATCCATTTTATGTTTGGTGGGTTTAGTGCTTGAACGTGTTTTTCAAAGTGAGCTATATTTTCTACATCACGTATGATAGTTATGCCATCGTCTCTAAAACGGCTCCAATTTAAAAAGTTAAAATCATTTTCTTCTTCTTTGGACATAAGGCTGGAAATTAAAGGTGTTGGTGTATTTAAAACTAGCTCTTTATCTAGCTCGCCCATAAAAACATCCACATAGTCACAAGAGTGGGCAGGTCCCATTGCCGTGCCATGATTGGGGGAGGCGTATACCGTGCTGTTTTTGCCATCCTTATACTGACACACATTCTTGTTTAAACACAATTTTAATGGATCTATTATGCAGTCCTTTGAAGTGGTAAGAGGGGAAGGGTATTTATTAAGAAGATTTACTGCAGGAATACCCATAGAATTGTTCACAATAGGGAATAATGAAATAACATCACACATTGCTAAAACTGCATTGTCAGGTAAAGGAGCTAACTTCTCATTAATAATTAAAACTTTAGATAAAAACTCTCCTGTATCTATAACTTGATATTCTAATTTATCTCGGAGGTGACTGATGGCACACTGAACAAACTTAGATAAATTTTCAGTGGGGGTTCCACAACCTGTTAATAGGAGTCGGGTAGGATATGGTTTGTCCTTATGTGTTTTTATCAGAGGCTTGCATTTTCCTGGTTCTTTGTTCTTAAAATCAGTAACGTACTTAGCTATGTCTTCATTAATATCTCCTTTTGCTAACCATTTCGCTGTCCAGGATTTAATTTATTTATTGATCTTGTTTGTAGGGTCTTTTTCTAATATATTATAAAAGTTCTTATTATTAAGTTCCTCTAAAATATTAAAATCGTCCGTTTCTAAACTAGTAATGACTGTGGCTTCACTTTTGTCTGCATGTCTACATGCTGCATTGTGTGTTACTGGCAGCTTACGGAGTTCCCTTAATGCCTTTCTTTGTTCCTTAGATAGGTTGTCTTTAATTTTTCTACGATTAGTTACAGCTAAAAAAAATCTCTTGTACAAGCTTCTATAAAAACCTCTAATGCAGGACCTTTCCTAGGGGCATTTTTCTTAGTATGTGTATACCATGGTGGTTTTATAAAGTCTTTTTCACTGTCCTGGCTCCCTTCCAGTGTCTTGAAGTGGTGATGCCATCTCAGTCTCTCCGCCCAGGCATGTGTTCCCATCATCTGGTCGCTGACATCTATTGGGTCTTTGGGTGTTGGGGCAAAACAATCCGGTAGTCTGCATATTAAGATCTGCGCAGGAGGGAGCTTGACATTGTCTGCCATCACAATTGGGTCCAGCTTTGATAATTCGTCTTCTGTTGGTATATAGCCTGCCTGTTTCTTTGGTCTTGCCCTGTGCTTTGAGCTTCTTCCTGTTTTTCCTGTGGGGTCCGATGTGCTTGGTAAAAAATTGTTTCATTTGCTGGGTATACATAATTTTGGGCTTTTAGTTGCCGTGAGCCCATGTTTTCATTTGTAGAAGCCACAGCATTGCTCTCTTTGACTTTTTCTAGTTTAACTTTTTCTCTAGCCTGTCTCTGTCCCTCCATTGCGAGTCCCTGGTATATTTTCTTATTTTTCCCAATAATTCATTAGTTTCGTGTATACCTATTGCAGCATTTATTTTCTTTCTGGTGCATAACTCCTCTTCACATTTTTCAATGGCTAGTAAAACATTGCTATAAAGCAGGTCTAAAATTCTGGAGCTGGTTTGATTTAAAAGTTCCGTTATTCTTGTGCTTAAAAGTTCGTCTTTAGTATTCAAAGCCAGATTAAAAATTACCTGAAGTCCATAGGGTATAAGTTTCCTTTGTCGGCACTGTTCCAGTAAGTTATCCTTTGACTTCAGTTTCACAAGCTGGATATGCAGGTTGTTTAGTTGATGGTAATATGATTTCATCTTTGCTTGAAGTTGTTGAAGGGGGGGGGGGCGGCAAGTAGGTGCAATCCAGAGGATTAAAATAGTTGATAAAAACCCACAGTTCTGCTGGGCACCGCTCCCTCCAGGCACACAGTTGAGGTAAAATAGTAAAATGATAAAACACGACTGTGTTGAGCATCTCTTTATTTAACAGCAAATTTTCGCTTCTATTCTGGAGCTTCATCAGACTGAATGAATAACAATTGTAAAACCTGCTTTTATAAGCATCACATTACTTATTTTTATTCAAAATGATCACCTTCCCCACACTGTATATATACAGGGGGCGGGATAGCTAAGTGGTCAGAGCCCTCGCATTCCCCCAGTCAAGTTAAGCAACATCGAGCGTGGTTACCAGTTTGATGGGTGACCGTTTGTGCGCCTTGGATTCAGTACAGTCCCCCCAGTTCACCCAGCTGAAAATGGGTACCTGCCCTCTTTAGGGTCAGGGAAGGTAAAGCAGCGATATATATATATTTTTTTTAATATAAAGGCCTCAGTTGCATGCAGATCGTGGAGCACCATCTTTTTGTTTTATTTTATTTCTTTGTTCTTTTGTATGTGGGTGCTGTACACGTCTTTCTTCATTGCCCCCCCCAAAAAAACAGCCTAAATTTTCAGTCCTGATAACATTACACATGGTCATAGGGCCACACAAATGTTTCTTGAGCACATCAGTCAATCCAGTTTTACGACAAAAATTATAACAAAGCGCACACAAAACTACTACATATAAAACTTTAACAAAAATAAATTACAAAAATCCTATCTTAGTCTTAACATTACTGGCCATCACAGCAATACCAAAATATTTCAGTGTTAAATCAGTCTATCTATAAGAAAACAAGGCATACATACAGTATATATTATATATATATATATATATATATATATATATATATATATATATATATATATATATATATATATATATATATATATATATATTAGGCCTCAGTTGCATGCAGATCATGGAGCACCATCTTTTTGATTTCTTTTTGGTGAGTGCTTCACACGTCTCTCTTCATTGGCCAAAAAAGAAAAAATCAACAACAAAAAAGAAGGGAAAATGTGTCCCTTTCCCTTCCCCTCTCTTTCCTATCACCCATGAACCCGAATTAGCATTTCTCATCTTCCTTATGTCCGGAGCACTAACTGCCCCAGTGTGAATTGCTGCCTGCGTCTATTCATGTTCAGCGGCAGTGAACAGTCGGCTGGGTTTATTGTTGCTCTAGTGTGTGCTGCTGCTGCATGCATTTATACACATGTACACGAGTGATTTACATTTGTCTGGGTTTGTTTTTGCTCTAGTGTATGTGTGGTAGTGTTAGGTTTTTATCCTTCCATTCCATTTTTCTCGGCTTTGCTGCACGCTTTCCGCCATAATTTTTTGCCTTCGTTTTTCCTAGGCTAACACTTGTATTCATTTTACAACCTTTTGCTCTCGAAATTTAAGCAGTGGTTATTACAGCGGTCACTACAAATAAAGGTGAATATTTCCTTATCAGTTGTGACAGGACTATACCAAATTTGATGTTTAAACAAATTATTTGAATGCATTCAGGGAAAAATAACGCCAGAAACGACCTAATATTAGGGACCGCATATAACAAGGTTCACAATGGGACCATGAATTAAATGCATAATGACAAACATTTCATTTCAATTCACAAATAAAAAACAAGCGCCTAAAAACCCTCTGAAGTTTTGCACACACTCAAAAAAATTATTTCGAAGCCAACATCCAATCAGAAAATTAGGAAACAAGCCCTCAAATAACCTCTAGTCCAGCTTATATCAAGTATCATCTAACAATTTTATACAGCCTTATAATCATACCACAAGAATAAAACGAGATGAAACGGTGAATTATAGTTAATGGACCTAACAATCTGGGCACCCCAACACTTTTCAACAGATCGATGAAATAGAAAAAAGGAAAACTTTTTTTTAACCAATGATCCATAATAGGATTGTCAAAACTTTTGGAATTTAAAAATATCTCTTGAAATCAATCATCTTTTTTTTCAACAACACTATAAGAAAAAATATTTTAAAAGAAACCCATGTAAAAACATACGCGCACATGCGTGCACACACACAAATCAAAGCTTATCTTTAATCCTATCCCATCGCACTAGAATCCTTTCCCTGAAAAATCATGGCCTGCCTCTTTCCATACTGTGTACAAAGACAGTCCCATTTGATGTACTAGTCTTTTATGGAGTAAACCCTGCTCACTAACGGCCCTAAAACTGCTGAACATCGCACTTTAGACTGAAAACCATGACAAGAGAGCAGAAAAAGAAAACCATGACAAAGAGCAGAAAAAGAAAACCATGACAAGAGAGCAGAAAAACAACAGGACTGATAGACTTCAAGTTCTGGCTAAAGCAATGGAGGAAGACAGGTCCTATCTAAGGACAGGAAGACGATAGATGGCCAAAGGTGCACAGCATAGCAGCCAAGATATGACCATAGAGCCTTAGGCAGATTGTTCATCAGATGGCTTAGTGACATCCAGAAATACATGGGGGCGACATGGTAGGGAGAGGCACAAGACAGGAACCGATGGAGGATTACTACAGAGGAATACATCCTTCAGTAGAGAGACAGTGCCAAGATGCTAATACTTCTACTGCTGGCTCCTTTGTTTGGTAAGTGGGGGGTGACAAAACAGCAAATCTACAGAGCTTTCTTAAAGGTAGACAGACCAATTTTTTTGTACTCAATGGAAAATTTGGGGACATAACCGCAAAAATCTACAGTGGTTCATTACAGAAACAAAAGGTGACCAACTCTTCAGTATTAATGTAAGAACTTTATTTCGTGATACCAGCTGAATAAAATAAGAGTTTATACTTTATACCTGCTAACTCAATAAGAATGAACGACTTGACTTTATACTAGCTAACTCAATAGGAATGAAAGAGTTTATGCTTTATACCTGCAAACTTAATAGGAATGAAAGAGTTTATACTTTATACCAGCTAACTCAATAGGAATAGTAAAGCTTTATACTTTCGATACCAACTCACTACACCGAAAAATCTATGCAGAAAAAAATTCTCTCTCTCTCTCTCTCTCTCTCTCTCTCTCTCTCTCTCTCTCTCTCTCTCTCTCTCTCTCTCTCTCTCTCGGGGGAGGGGGATAGCATGTTTGTGTGTGTGTGTGTGTGTGGTGTGTGTGTGTGTGTGTGTGTGTGTGTGTGTGTGTGTGTGTGTGTGTGTGCACGTGTGCGCGCCGCGCGCGTATGTGTGTGGTGAGTGTGTGAGTGTGTGTGTATGTGTGAGAGTGTGTGTGAGTGTGTGTGTGTGTTGAGTGTGTGTGTTTGTGTGTGTGTGGTGCGAGTGAGTGAGTGTGTGTCAGTGTGGTGTGAGTGAGTGTGTGTCAGTGTGGTGTGAGAGTGTGTGTCAGTGTGGTGTGAGTGTAGTGTGTCAGTGTGTTCTGAGTGAGTGTGTGTGTTCAGTGTGTGTGTATGTATGTGTCAGTGTGTTATGTATGTGTCAGTGTGTCAGAAGTGTATGTGTAGGTGTGTGTGTGTGTGTGTGTGTGTGTGTGTGTGTGTGTGTGTGTGTGTGTGTGTGTGTGTGTGTGTGATGAGTGAGTGAGTGTGTATGTGTGTATGTGTGTAAAAAGAACTAGTTCAATGTCATCATTATTACTCATTTTTCTGCATGTCATCTCTTTTGCAAATCCTTCCTCTATCACGGTGTTCTCCGGAATTAAAACATTTCCAACCGGTCAGTACCCCCACACCCCTCTTTCCCTGTGCTGCTGTTCCCTTATACAGCTGTGTCCCCATACCGCAGAACTGAGAGTTAAAGAATCCGAGTCAAAGAGTTAATTGTTAGGATCAAACTGGTGAAGTGTTAGGGTTTGCGGCATGGGGCAAGAACTAGGGTTAGAGTGGAGTGTTAACAGCTCCAGGGAACAGCACTACACGGGAAAAGGAATATCGGGAAAACACTGCTCTTTATGAAGCATCCTGCACTCAGCTTGTGCGTCATTTTCTCTCTCTCGCTGATCTCCACAAAATCAAGGTAAAATAATGCGTTTCTGTGAAATAGGGATGCTATACCAGCAATGAGTATGGTGAAGATTCGCAACACAACAAATGTCTGAATCCGAGGAGTTTTCTTTACGTCTCTATTTTGTACGAGTACTTCTGATCGGAGATTACCCTTAGAATTTTCGGCATTTTGGGCGCCAAAACAAAACGACGTTGTAAGCCAGTAAAAGCTTTGTTAGACCAATGTTCTTTCAAAAGCAATCAAAATGGAACAAGTTTCTTCGGTGTGTGGTGTGTGTGTGTGTGTGTGTGTGTGTGTGTGTGTGTGTGTGTGTGTGTGTTGTGTTTGGTGGTGTGTTTGTGTATTTGGTGTGTGTTGTGTTGTGTGTGTGTGTGTGTGTGTGTGTGTGTGTGTGTGTGTGTTTGTGTGTGTATGATGTGTATGGTGAGTTGTGTGTGTATGTGTTGTTGTATGTTGTATGTGTGTATGTAGTGTTGTGGTGTGTGTGTATGAGTGTTGTGTGTGTGTGTGTGTGTGGTGTGTGTGTGTGTTGTGTGTGTGTGTGTGTGTGTGTGTGTGTGTGTGTGTGTGTGTGTAGGTGGTGTGTGTGTTGTGTGTGCGTGTGTGTGTGTGTTGTATGAGTGTATGAGTGGGTGAGTGTGTGTGTATGATGTGGGTGAGTGTTGTGTGTGTATGTGTGTGGTGTGTGTGTGTGTGTGTGAGTTGTGTGTGTGTGTGTGTGTGTGTGTGTGTTGTGTGTGTGTGTGTGTGTGTGTGTGTGGTGTGTGTAGCGTGTGTGAGTGTGTATGTGTGTGTGAGTGTGTATGAGTGTGTGTGAGTGTGTACGAGTGATTGTGTGTGATGTGTGTGGATGAGTGTGTGTACGAGTGTTTGTGTGTGAGTAGAATGATGTGAGTGAGTTGTGTGT
>CM060316.1:57015985-57021023 GCA_030674155.1 Stramonita haemastoma | reverse complement strand
GTGTGTGGGGATTTTTTTCTTAATTTTATGGAAAAATGAAAAATATTTTCGGGCCCACTTCTAAAATATAAACACCATAATCAATCAGACTAGCAACCGTCATGTCCTCCATTTTTTATAGCCTACAGAAGTTCACGCTTGGGGGCGGGATAGTCAGTGGCAAGCGTCGCTTTCCCCCAATAATTTAAGCACGTTAAGCGGGTACCACTTGGTTTGGGCCCTTTTTTGGGGCCCCTTCTTCATACAGCCCCCCCCCCCCCCCCAGTTACCCAGCGTAAATGGGTACCTCCCCCTTTTTTGGGCGGGGAAGGAAAAGCAGCGGGGAAGGGGTGTGTCCCCCCCTCAATATTGGGGCCCCCCGGGAAAAAGGAGGTCTCTGAACCCTCGCTCCCCTACAACCGCCTATTTTTGGGACTCCATTTTTTTTTTTTTAAGCTACTGGAAATTAATGTGTTTTTTATGAGGGCAGGAATGCTTTGTGTCCCCTAAACGTAAACCCTGGGGGATGTGATTCATTGAAGGCAATTTGGGGCGTGTTTTTCCCACCGCCCGCACGTTTGGCTTTGTTTTCTGCGTATCGCCTTGTTTTTTGCCCGTACATCATTTTTTTTTTATTTTATTTTTTTTTTTCATTTCGGGAATTTTTTTCTTATTTTTTTATTTATTTTTAATTTTTTCTCCTTTTTTTTCGGGATAAGAATTAACCTCGATGCTTTGTTTTTTAATCAGCCCCTGTGTGATGCGTTTTTGTCAAGTTTTCTCCTTCCCCCGGACAAAAATGAATTTCCAAAAACGGAAAGATTTTTGCCCGGGGCAAGTGTTCTGCGTGCTTTCGCACCGGCTTGTTTATAGTCTCATCCAAGGGATGCACAGTTTGAGCATGCATGCCACTCTAAAGCATTCACTCCAAGCACACCTGTGCATGGCATTTGCCACCTACTATATATGTAATACAGGGGTCGGGGTTAGGGGTTACCATCAGCGACGTAATAAAGTGGGGTTTCGGGTTCGTTTCCCCAGCCTAACCTTTTTTTCCAGTTTGACGGAAAACAAACAAAAAAAAAAGGGTCCCAAACCATGGGGTGGGAGCGAGGCTCAGGACCCCAGCTTCTTGGGGCCAAAATTGAGAGCGCGCCCCCCCTCTCCTTCACTACTTTCCCATCCCGACCCTAAAGGGCAGGTACCCTTACAGCGGGGAACGGGGGACTTTCTGAACCCAAAAGGCGGAAAAGGGGTCCCACCATTTGGGAACCACGTTCGATTTTTTAAAACCCTTATTTGGGGGAAACCGCCCTTGCCACTGACTATCCCCCTAACACAAAATGGGGGGGAAAAAGCGGTTTTTTGTCCCGTTTCCTTTTTGGGTAATCCCATCCAAGGAGCCATCCTAAAAAGGGTGGGGGTAGCTCGTCTTTGGGAGAAAAATTTGCTGTTGATTCATTTTTCACCTCCCTTGTCACCTTTCTTCTCTTTTCCATTTCTTTTGTAGTTCGTTTTTTATTTTGGGGGGAAAAATATGTCAAGCCCTTTCCCCCCAACAGGGTTAGACACGCGCTTGGTTCCAATGGATTTTACCGTTTCGGCCCCTTTGGGTTCATACAGCCCCCCTTCACCCCCTTCAAAGGGTACCCCGCCCTTTTGGGCAGGAAGGGAAAAGAGGGGGAGGGGAGGGCCCCGCCCCCAAAGCGGCCCCCAGAGAAGCGGGGTTCTCTGAGCCTCGCTCCCCTACGCCACATAGTATGGGCACCTTTTATTCTGTTTGGTTTTTTCCCCCCAAATTGGAAAAAAAGGGGTTTGGTGGGAAAACGAACCCAGAACCCCACGTTTTTTGTTTGCAGGGGGAAGTAAAACCGTGCTGCCATTTCCCTCTCACCCCATGCTTTTAAATAAAGAATAATCCTTTTCCAACTAGGGGGGAAGCCTGGGTTTGAGCGTTGAGCTCGTGATTAGGCCCCGGGTTCAACCCCACCGAACCCCCCTTCCAGGGAATTTTTCCTGGAGTTAACATCAGTACCAAAATTTCCCTCCCCAAATCCTTTGGGAAAGGCTAAAAACCAAAGGTTCCGTGTACGAGCGCACGCAAAACATATTTCACCCCTTAAAAAATGCTCGCCTTTTTTTAAAAGTGGCCTTGGGCATGGCAGAAAAAATTTTTAAAAACCGTTTTCACTGGTGTTATTTTAAAACATCATCACTAAAAAAAAACCCGCTACCTTAATGTTGGGCAAACACAATAAAAAATCTTCCCCCCAAAGGGTCTATGTGGGGCCCAAAAAAAAAATTTTTTTTTCACTGTGTTCATTAGCCCCCATCAACACAACAAACTTAGGACCCATTTGATTTGCTGCCCAAAATAAAAATTTTTTTACAATCAGTTCCGTTCCTTTTTTTTTTTAAAGTGGCCCCCGTTTGGTTTTTCCCCAAAATGGCCCAAATGGCGCTGATTTTCATAAGAAAAGGGAGGCTTTAAAAACGTAAAAGAAAAATAATGGGCGTTTTAGGGGACAGTGCTTTAACCTGTAGAGGGAAGCCGTTTTATTTTTAGTGAAATCATGGCAGCCTTTTTTTTGGTGTTCCTGTTACAATTTTTTTTAATGAGGGCAAAAGGACCAAGTAGGTAGGTAGTAGGTATTTATTTTATTTTATTTTATTTATTCTTTTATAATCGAGGATAACAGAATAAGCAATCATGTGCTTTTTTTCATCCGGTCCCCGTGTGTATGCAGTTTTGTAAATATTGTCATCTGTTCCCACCGGCACACGATGGCCTACTCTTACGAAAAGCGGAACAGGATTTAACATGTGCGCAAGATGTTCTGCGTGCGTTCGCACACGGGGCCTCGGTTTAAAGTCTCATCCGAAGGACTAGGTAGGTAGGTAGGTAGGTAGGTAGGTAGGTAGGTAGGTAAGGTAGGTAAGGTAGGTTAGTAGGTAGGTTAGAAAGTAGGTAGGTAGGTAGGTAGGTAGGTAGGTAGGATAGTTATACAGGTAAGTAGGAGGCGAGGATTAGAAACAGCTGTCGGCATTTCACCACACTAGTCTGTCGCATGGCAGATAATATATTACTCACTTTGCCGGAGTCTCACAGCTGCTGTTAGAGTGCTTAAAAAGCCCGGGAGAAGCTTAAGACACACACGCACGTGCGCGCGCGCAACACACACACACATACACACACGCACGCACACGCGCACACACACACACACACACACAGAATGAAAGAACGCGCAGGTTGGTGTGTGTGTGTGTGTTGGTGTGTGTGTGTGTGTGTGTGTGTGTGTGTGTGTGTGTGTGTGTTGTGTGTTTGGGTGGGTGAGGGCTGTGTGTATGTGTGTGTGCACGCGCGCGTGCGTGCGTGTGTGTATGTGCATGCGTGTGTATGTGATGGTGTGTGTGTTTGCGCGCGAGCTCGCGTGTGTATGAGCCGCATCAAAATTAAGAAGAGCAGTATGCTACAAGCTGGCACGAAACAACAGTAGTAAAAAGAAACAATAACATGAAATGGTTACGCAACTGCTCATTCATAAAACTATGAAACAGGAATCACAAAGACAATAAAAACAAATAAGAGATTTATTTATCTATTCATTCTTTTATATCGAAGATAATGGAATAAGCACTCATGTGTGTTTTTTTTACATCCAGTCCCCATGTGTATACAGTTGGTCAATTTTGTCGCCCGTTTCCACCAGCACGCAATGGCCTACTCTCCCGAAAAGCGGAATAGGTTCTAACGTGTGTGCAAGATGTTCTGCATGCGTTCGCACACAGGACCTCGGTTTATAGTCCCCATCCGAAGGACTTTTTAGGGGGAATGGAAGTCGGCACTGATGTTAACTCCAGAGGAAAAATCCTCTTGGACGAGATCCGAACCGGGGTCAGCAGATCACGAGCGCATCACTCTGACCACCCGTCCCCCACAGACAGACCGACAGACAGTGAGAGACAGAAATACAGACGGACAAAAATACAGACCTAGGAGAAGGACTGTGAGAAAAAAAGCCCACACACCATCATAAAGGTGTGTAGGTAAACGAAAAAACAGAGAGTTAGGCAGGAGGTAGGGAAACGGAAGGGGGGAATCGGTGGTCAAGAGGTACCGCGCCTGCCTAGAAAGTCTGGGTCGGAAGTGTGCGGTGGTTTGATCACCATTTGGGGTGTCCAAAACCTTTCCCCCATCCATTAGACCATGAGTGGTGGTCTGGGTGCTAATCTTTCGGATGAGACGATAAACCGAGGTCTCGTTTGTGGTGCGAAATTATTTAGCGCGCGTAAAAGAACCCACGGCAACAAGAGGGTTGTCCCTGGCAAAATTCTGTTGGAAAAAAAAGTCACTTTGATATGGAAACAATCACAGCTGCAGACAGGAAAAGACAAAAATAGTGGGTTGTGCTGTTATTGTGGCGACGCACTCCCCCCGGGGAGAGTAGCCCGAATTTCGCGCAGAGAAATCGGCTGTGACTTAAAGTCGTATACAATAATTAAAATTTAAAAAAATAATTTTTAAAAATGGTCAGTGGGGAAGGGGGAGACAGAGGAAAAGGGAGGAGGTGGGTAATTCATTTACGACAGCTTGAACTTGCGCGTACTTGTTCTACATTCAATTCAATTACAATAATTATATTCTAATGTTGGTCAAAATTAAACGATGGAAAATGGGATGAAAACAAAGTACAACGAGAGACTTTTTTCCATGTTTCTGCGTGCATAGTTCACTACCAAAACGTTCTCGCCACGCTGCTCAAAAAGGGTATATAAACAGCATCCTTGTAGTTTAGAAGAACAAGATAAACAAAAGGAACACGGGATGTCATTAGTCCCCCAGTTCACCCAGCTGAAAATGTGTAGGCCTACATGCCTCTTTAGGGACAGGAAAGGTAAAGCAGCTAGGGAGAGGAGATGGGCGCCGCCCTCAATATGCTGGCCCCTAGAAAAGCTGAGGTCTCTTATGAGACACCTTTACCTTTTTTTTCCCTGTTGTAACAGTGCGCTTAGCCGCTGTGAGGCCCGTAACTAGAGTACATACTGCACTTCTGAATCA
>CM060316.1:56988485-57013485 GCA_030674155.1 Stramonita haemastoma | reverse complement strand
TAAGACAGACAGGTAAACAGACACTCAGACAGACAGGTAAACAGACACTCAGACAGACAGACAGACAGGTAAACAGACACTCAGACAGACAGACAGACAGGTAAACAGACACTCAGACAGACAGGTAAACAGACACTCAGACAGACAGACAGACAGGTAAACAGACACTCAGACAGACAGGTAAACAGACAGACAGACAGGTAAACAGACACTCAGACAAGCAGACAGGTAAACAGACACTCAGACAGACAGGTAAACAGACACTCAGACAGACAGGTAAACAGACACTCAGACAAACAGACAGATATGTAAACAGACACTCAAACAGACAGACAGACAGGTAAATAGATAGACAGACAGGTAAACAGACACTCAGACAGACAGACAGGTATGTAAACAGACACTCAGACAGACAGACAGACAGACAGACAGACAGGTAAACAGACACTCAGACAGACAGGTAAACAGACACTCAGACAGATATGTAAACAGACACTCAGACAGATATGTAAACAGACACTCAGACAGATATGTAAACAGACACTCAGACAGACAGGTAAACAGACACTCAGACAGATATGTAAACAGACACTCAGACAGATAGACAGATAGACAGGTAAACAGACACTCAGACAGATATGTAAACAGACACTCAGACAGATAGACAGATAGACAGGTAAACAGACACTCAGACAGATATGTAAACAGACACTCAGACAGATAGACAGATAGACAGGTAAACAGACACTCAGACAGATATGTAAACAGACACTCAGACAGATAGACAGATAGACAGGTAAACAGACACTCAGACAGATATGTAAACAGACACTCAGACAGATAGACAGATAGACAGGTAAACAGACACTCAGACAGACAGGTAAACAGACAGACAGGGTACAACGACAGCTGGCTGACAAAGTAACCTACAATAATTGTTTTAGATGAAAATCATGTGTATGCATGCATGCATGCATGCATGCATGCGTGTGTGTGTGTGTGTGTGTGTGTGTGTGTGTGTGTGTGTGTGTGTGTGTGTGTGTGTGTGTGTGTGTATGTGCGTGCTTGCATGCGTGAGTATGGACTGCATGCATGTGCATGTTTGTTTGTTTTTTCTTTTATATAGAGGAGAATGGAATAAGCACACATGTGCTTTTTTACACCCAGTCCCCGTGTGTGTGCAGTTTATTTTAATCTTGTCATCTGTTCCCACCAGCACACAATGGCCTACTCTTACGAAAAGCGGAACAGGATTTAACGTGTGCTCAAGATGTTCTGCGATGTATTTGAGTGAATGTGTGTGTTGCTAAGCTGTTTGCGACCCGTAAAAGTGTCTGTATAAACGTGCATGTATCTTTAAAGGGAGGACAGGATAGCCTGGTGGTCAGAGTGATGTGTTGGTAATCTGTTGACCCGGGTTCGAATCTCGTTCAAGAGGATTTTTCTTTCTCTGGAGTTAACATCAGTACCGACTCCACTCCCCCAAAAGTCCTTCCGATGCGACTGTAAACCGAGGTCCCGTATGCGAACGCTCGCAGAACATCTTGTGCACATGTTAAAACCTGTTCCGCTTTTCGGAAGAGTAGGCCATTGTGTGCTGTTGAGAACGGATGACAAAATTTACAATATTGTATACACGCGGGGACTAGATGTAAAAAATAAATTAAAAAGTGCATAACTGCTTATTTCCATTATCCCCGAAATAGAAGATTTAAAAAAAAAAAAAAAAAAAAGTTTCAAGGTATAGTGGAAAATGGACTTTTACTAAAATCCTTATGGGTGAGTTACCAAAGTATCTTCGTGCTTGTCAACACTGAAAACTGAACACCCACTACCAACATACCGTGTACCACACCACACCACACCACTAACACAGAGGACATGTTTGTGGCCGTGTACCTGTGACCAAGAGTAACTTATCAGTAATTGGAACGGCTCATTTAGGGGCGGCCCAAGCATAGATGTTGAGGAGATCACCAATCCTCCGTGTAGCCCAGCCCATAATTACTGCGCTAAGAAGCCATTCATCAGACTTGTTTCATCTAATTAGAGGTTCCATCTCCGCGTCACTGCAAAGAGGCTTTGCTGGACATGTAATGAACTGAATCCGATCACAGAGGGATCTCTCCAGTGAGGTCTATATTATGGCCTCTAAATACAAAGACGGTTATGTGGTCTTTTTCATCCTACCCAGCCCTTCTTATTTTTTATCGTACGAGCATAAACAAATAATATGCTCGTGCCCCGTGTATGTTTTACATGCATGCGCACGCACGTAATCAGAAAAGTATACATTCATCATTGAAAGTGATAAAATTCGATCTTCAAAACTCCCCACACACAGGCACACAAACTACTCTCTCTCTCTCTCTCTCTCTCTCTCTCTCTCTCTCTCTCTCTCTCTGATTAAAAATCAAATCATAATAGAACAACACAGACCATAGCAACTTTTCTTTTTAATTTGAATTTTTTTTAAAATTAATCAGAAATTCAGACATACATACAGATTAATTAAACAAAAAAAAAACAAAAAAAACAAAGTCTGTTCCGAGCCTAAGGCTCATCAGGCCGGTGCTTGTCCCGGTTTCTGTGGCGTTAAGCGACTGAGAGTCATAGACTCTCCCCTGGATAGGACGTCAGTCTATCGCAGGGTTAACCCCCAGCACAAGGTTGGTACCCCTTTTACACCTGAGTGGGGTGAGAAAATAGCCGTAAAGTGCCTTTTCCAAGGGCACAACGCCATAGTCGAAAGCTGGGATCGAACCCGCAACCTTTAGATTATGAGTCCAACGCCCTAACCACTAGACTACAGCGGCGGCTGAAACAAAAAAGTTTACATACAAAAAGTGTGATTGATAAGAGAAAAGGTGTATGCAAATATTGTATGCATTACACATAGACTGTGTATAATTATCTGGCAGCACATGAACATGCAAACATACTGACAGAAACAAACTACACAACAAAATAATGATTTATTTATCTATACATGGAAATACTACAAAACAGCTTCACACACACACACACACACACACACACACACACACACACACACACACACACACACATCTTGGTCAGAACACATTGATTTATTAGAAAAACGCGATTCAGTAAAGGTATACCAACATAGAAAAATCAAGAATTTTCAAAGTCTTAAGTCACGAACACCATTCTTTCACGCACATAAGCTGTTCTATCTCTTATAAATTATGTGTCTAGCTTATGGGATAATGCCAATGAAACAAGACTAAACCATATAAGCCACCTACATAAAAGACCTGTCAAACTAATCCGATTGAATCCTGATACACTGAAAAAGACCAGCTACAAAGATTCAGATATTCTTCAACCCAAGAACAGTCTGCGTTTTCGAAGTGTCTATGTGTGTACAGTATATTTTTTAAAAAGCCCCAAAGAAAATGGTGACAAATGTTGCTGTCAATAAAATATAAAAAAAACAGGCAGCCTATACTCATAGCCTTGCTTATGCATGAAGAACATTGTGGAAAATCTACCTCCCTTATCGAAATTACCTGCTTCAAAACAAACATTTAAGACATTTTTGAAGAAACATCTGATGGACATTTTAACTCCACTTTTTTTTTATATACTGGCAGTTACCTAACATCTAGTTGCTTTGTAAATTTTCGTTCTTACCTTTGTTGTTTTGCATTGATTTTTTAAATTATTATTATACGTCTGTGTGGGAGCTTATGTTGTACTGTCTTGGGTTTGTTTTATCTTATATTGTGAGGTCTGGATTTTATATAGGCCTATTAAAAAATTAGGTTTTTTGCATTCATTTTTGTTCTTTTCAACATAGATAAACATTGACTTTTGAATGCTTTTATGAGTCAATTTTCTTTATTATTTTTGCAAGGGTGGAATTTACCTTCAATAAATAGGCCTAGCATTTTGACTAAGCTTGAGTTCACACACACACACACACACACAGAGGAGGGTGGCACCTATCACTAAATGAACAAAATCCATTAGGAACAAAGAAAAATAGAAAGTAGGGGAATCATACAGTGACTTAAATCCATAAAAATTGAATGAAAAAAATCAATCAACAAATAAATGGAGACATTATAATAAACAGCACCCCCCACCCCCCACCCCCCAACCTAGTGATCTTTAGTAAGGGGAGTTAAGAAAAGATTTCAGTTGCGCCCGGAAAAGGACTGTGCGCATGACCAAATAGTTGAAACAGATCGAAAACAGCTTCTGTACTGAAATTCAACTTTGCAAGTTTCAGCTCTTTGGTCCTGTATTTGAGCAAAGAATCAACATGAGTTTTCGTGATCTCAGAAGTGAGTACGGAATCGTGCTTTTTCGTGTGGGTGAGATCGTTAATGTATTCAAACCGATAACGCACATTTTCATAAAACTTTCTTAGTTTTTGTTTCTAATAAATTCAGTTTCATGATAGTCGTCTGCTTCGGCGTTTGTCAACAATGCTTTACTACGGCAATATCTATCCACTTCATCAACTGAAGCACAAAGCACCACTCACTTGAAAATAAAATATTAGAGAATCTGTGTAACTTAAGTTTGTGTGTGTGTGTGTGTGTAGTAGTCTTTAAATTAACGTCCATGCACAGTTTGTGATTTGGACGGCAAACAAACAAATCAAGTACAAACAAATAACAACCTATAAACAAGCAAGATTAACGGAATTTAAAGGAATCTACTGAACACAGAATAAAATAAACATAACGTAATCTCTAGCATTAACTCAGCATCAGGGAGAATGTGCGATAATGTTTTCTTGCCTTCAAAAGGTGGTAAAATATCTTTAAAACCTGGGCATTCAAAAAGTATGTGCTGGTTTGTAAATCTTTTGCCACAAGGGCACAAAGCATTCTTACTAAATTTTGTTTTAAAAGCGTCCAGCTTTACCCTGTAAAACAATGATGTGATGGTTCTACAAATATGTAAAGGGGTCTTATTGCGATGGAAATAGTGATATAAAACTGCTGTTGTCTCTAAGAATTGTGACTTATTATGAAATTTCGTGACAGATTTATCTTTGTTTTGTGGAACTTGGTTAAAGCGATTACAAGAGATTTTTCTTAACAAGCAGTGACACTCTTGTACTGTATATGGGACATGTAACTTGATTGACCCATTAGATTGTTTAGA
This sequence comes from Stramonita haemastoma, assembly GCA_030674155.1. Lineage (NCBI taxonomy): Eukaryota > Metazoa > Mollusca > Gastropoda > Neogastropoda > Muricidae > Stramonita > Stramonita haemastoma. The sequence continues at coordinate 57,008,340 of CM060316.1, read as the reverse complement.
TCCCTGTTTTGCAGTCTGATCAGCAAGATCGTTTCCATATATACCACAATGGGATGGAATCCATAGAAAGGAAACACAAGTACCACGTAAAGTTAGGAAATGAATTAAGACTTTGATTTCGCTAACTATTCCTACTTCGTGGTCACAAAAACTTACGGACTGCAAAGCACTTAACACAGACTTAGAGTCAACACATATCAAAGCTTTGAAAACAGAAACAGGTAAATCTAAAAGGAAATTCAGTGCCATAGAAATTGCCACAAGCTCTGCAATGAAAATGGACCTATTTTTTCCTATATAGAAAGATTTTTTAATCTTGAGAGCTGGAATTGCATATCCCGCTCCTGCTTGATGATTTTCCAGCAGTGATCCATCAGTGTAAACTTGCAAATGTTCAGAATATTGCTCATAGAGACGACTTTTAATGTTAGAAGCTAAGATATGTGGATGCTCACTTTTTTTTAGTTTTGTGTCATCAATGTCAAAGTCTGCATGCTGCATCTCCCATGGTGGTATGGTTGGAATCAGTGGTCGAGATGCAATATCGTTTACATCAATTTCAGCTTCATCTAGATAGTCCAAAGTGTAAGTTCTAAGAGATTCAAGAGATGATATATTTTGTGCTCTTTTCGGATAATGTATACTAGATTGTGTATCTATTTCTGCTTTATTAAAGTTTGTAACAGTTTGACTTTTCACTACATATTTTGTTACTGACAACTTCCGAAATCCATCCAAAGGTAACACACACATTTCTTTATAAGTACCAATGTTAGAAGTGTGGAGAGGAACCCCTAGCGCCAATTTGAATGCTTTACAATCAACACTTTGTAATTTTGCGAGCATAAACTTTGGCGCACTGAAATATGCTTCTTGCCCATAAGTCAATTTACTCCTCACAAGTGATACAGCCAAATGTTTGAGAGTAAAAATATCTTGACCCCAAGGCTGTTTGCTAACAACTTTCAAAATGTTAAGGCTTTTACGAGCTTTATCAAGAACATGTTCTATGTGGCATTTCCAGTTTAGCGTTGATGTGAGAAAAACTCCCAAAAATTTAACCAGATTTGTATACTGGATCTGAACATCGCCTATTCTGAATACAGGCAGATTCTCAAGACTTGTTCCTTTACTAAAAAGCATCATATTTGTTTTTTCAGGTGAGAGTGCAAGACCGTTTTCCCTCATAAAAGTATACAAACTATCTAAATCAATTTGATATGCCTTCCGTATATGATTTATATCTCTTTTGGAAGATTTCTTTTTCATGGTAACATTAGCCCACATGCATATGTCATCTGCATACTGAACCACTGTGACATTTTTTGTCAAAGTGTCTGGAAGATCATGAATTAAAATATTGAATAGCATTGGCGCAATTACAGACCCCTGTGGGATTCCCATGTCAACAGATCTAGAAGTTGAATAGGTGCATCCCACTTTAACTTGAATACTTCGACCTATAAGAAAATCTTTGACGTAATTAAAGACATGTCCTGAAAATCCTACTGACTTCAACTTAAAAAAGCAATCTAGAATGCCACACACTATCATATGCTTTGCTTACGTCAAAGAATGTGGCCAAAATATTTTTGCGTCTGGCAAACTGATTTTTAATTTGTGTTGTCAACTTAACAATATGATCAACAGTGGATCTTCCTTTGCGAAAACCAGCTTGATTCACTGGTATGATATTCTCTTTATCGCAATAATGTACCATTCTATGAAGGACGATTCTCTCCATTAATTTTCCAATATGGGAGGTAAGTGCTATTGGCCTGTAGCTCTTAATGTTACATCTGTGTGTGTGTGTGTGTGTGTGTGTGTGTGTGTGTGTGTGTGTGTGTGTGTTGGAGGGTGGGGAGAGATGCATAGTGCAATATTTGTAAAAAGGGAGTGCAAACCTGTGAGGGGGGTGGGGGGTTGTAAACTGTATGATTTTCATGTGATTTCATTTATAGAATACGGATGACGATAGCATGATATTTGCAATGTTTATCACATTGTGCACAAATGCTGTTCAATTTATAAGATGCAGATCAACTGTTTAAAAAAAGTGTTATGGTTCAATGGTTAGTATTTTGGGTTACAACTTACAGGCACTAAGGCAGGAAGGTTGTGGGTTCCAATCGATCCCATTCAAATTTAAAGTCTAGGGTTTTTTCAGACGCTAGCCAGCTCTTATGCAGAGTGAATTTGCTATGGTTCATGGGAAAGACTGGGACCAATTGAGTTTGATCCTCTTTGCAAATGCAGTTTTGAGAGTGTCATTTAGTATAATTATTTGACCAAACAGTATCATAGAGAGTATGTCACTGATAGTATGTGTCTGTATCTCTTGGGCCCAGTTGATGATAGAATATAAGAAGAAATGTGGAGTAGAGCCCTGTCGAGTACTCCAAGTAGTCTCAGAGCTGGTGTATTTTCATAGTATCATTTGATTTAGTGATTTTCATCATCCTCATCACCATTGCAACAAGGGAAAATTATCACTGACTCAGTATTCTTGTAGCTCAGGTATCATGGTGACCTCAGCTCAGTAAATTCCCGTACACTTTTTTGTGCTCATGGTGAGTTTTGTCTAAACCTTCAGCATCAGAGGTTCATGGGAGGTTGTCAGAGGGATATTGTGACAGTTACCAATACCACCCTAGGTGATGTTTAACTCGGTATAGCTCTGTAACTAAATTATCATTGTCTTAGTTGAGGGCTTAGTGTAGTAGTTGGTTTCTTGCATATGATAGCTCATGAATAACAACAGACACCTCTGAACATCATCAAAGTGACCCAGCAATAATCCAAGACCCCTCCAATTGACGGTCCTACAGTTGCCAAACATTATAGGCTCCTAGTGGACTAAGGACACTGAAGACACTACATGATGAGCCTGGGCAAGGATGAGGCGAAGAAGTTGGAATGAGCAGTGTGGGAACAGCTGAACAGGATGTAACTACAGAAGTCAGATGAGCCAACAACAGCAAAAAAGATTTATACAGATTTGCGCTTTTGATTTTGTGCATTCATTTGGTAATGTAAGTAATAAATGTGTAATATATGATATAATACAAGTTGTACATAAAAAAAAAATTTTTAAAAAAGGTTTGTTCTATATAGATCTCTGGTATGTCTTTACACAGATTTTACTGAGATGATGAGAGCCTTAGGGTATCATCGTCTTATCTCCATGGAAAATTTCAGAACTCCAAACTTCCCACTTGTAGCTGAGGTGCTTCTGTGGCTTGTAAAAAGGTAAGAGCCAATAGTTTAATCCTATTTCTTCCAATAAACCTACTTGTATTATTTCATCTTAACAAGTACATCAGACCTGTACTGTCACTCAGCCCATAAAGGTGGACATTACAATTTCAATTTTCTTTTTCCAAGGAGGTATGTTAATGACTGTCTATATTGCCTGTGGAATTTTCCAAATGCACTTTACTACATCTCTCAAGGTACAACTAGAAGCTTTACCACTTACAGACCAGAAATCAGTGTGAATATCCTTACAAGTGCTTTTCCTATTGGTATTGCTTGTGTGTGTGACCAGTTATTACAATTTCATTCATTGGAAGACAAGGAGCTGAATATGTTACATGCTTTAACTGTTTAAGGGTATTTTCAATTCTACAATAGTTAATATGCTTGACACAAGTGCAACTACCAACAAGTATGAAAATGGTGCTGTTACTTTAGATGTTTTCACACTTCTCTTGCCTCCTGTATGGCAATTGTTACATGACGTGATGTACTAGACTACTGCTACCACTACTGGTCAAAATAATCAAGCGGTAATGTTTGTCCAGAAACACCCAGACATTCCAGTGAAATCCTGGTTTGAATCTCTTTTTTTCTGTCTCTGTTCCCTGATTCTAAATGGCTAGAAAGGGTATGCAATAGAATTGATCTGTTGAGAGTGACCTCAACACTTTGTAGGAAATTTGAGTTATTTAAATTGACAGGGTGGGGTAGCCCTTTATCTGATTTTTCAAGTTACATGCCAGTTATATATCACATGATATGAAGGTGTATCTCCACTGTAACATGATAAGTGCATGTCAGAGTATACATATGAAAATTAATTATTCAAACTAGTTTCAATAACGGTTTTTGTCATGTTTCCAGGTATGATCCGAATGCTGATATTCATCCAGATATTGACACTGAACAAGACAGAGTAATTTTCATCAAATCAGTTGCAGAGTTCATGGTAAGTCTTATAACTGTGTTTATGTAAAATATATGTGGAGTTTTGTATCTTTTTCATATTTTGTATTTGTCCAGCTTATTGTGATAGCATGCATGAAGGCCTATCTACCATATGAAAACATTACTAGATCCCTGGTGGGAGTAACAATTTTATTCTTGGTCCTGCTTAAAGAACTTAAACACAGCAGCTTTCAAAAGGTAAAAACTCCATATTAAGTTTGAAATACAAGAAAAAAGGAAAAAAAGACAAAAGTTTGAAATTCATACATCCACAGTTGTTCCTAGATTTTTTTCTGCTTGTGAGATTGAGGACTAGTTCATATTGTTTTATCCATATCTCCATATCATAGTCATTCGGATGAGACTATAAACCGAGGTCCCGTGTGCGAACGCACGCAGAACATCTTGCGCACATGTTAAAATCTTGTTCCGCCTTTCGGAAGAGCAGGCCATCGTGTGCTGGTAGGAGCAGATGACATAATTATTTTTAAAAAATAATAATAAAATAAAGCATGCACACAGGTGTCGTGTTTAGACACCATCCCTGAGGGGGAAAAAAAATAATGGGTAGGCGCTGCACTTGTGGCGACGCGCTCTCCCCGGGGAGAGCAGCCCGAATTCCACGCTGAGAAATCTGCTGTGACATAAAGTGGTATAACAAAAAATATATAAATATCTCCTCCCCATTCCCATCACTCTCATTTCAGTTTCCTACTCTCAGTTCTATGGTACCTACCACCTGTGTGTGTGAAGACTTTTTAAGTCTCTTAAACCTCTTTACTGCGCTGTTGATGAACAGCGTTCATCATTAAAACCATCTCCAGCAATGTTCAGATGACAGTCAATGTTCGTCATGATTCAACGCTCTCTCTGTTTTGTCCAGCATGTGCCTGAGCAAAATATGATAGCAACAAAAGGGTTAAATCAATCATTTATTCATGTAATAATTACTTTTCTGTTGACAGGCAACCAAAGCCAACATCAAGATGAATACCAAGCGACTGTATGGCGCTGACGGCTATGCAGTGAAGGAGATGCTGAAAGTGACAACACTGCTGTACGGGGCCACCAAGTCTGATGTTGCCGATGAACTGGAGACAACAGAAACCTCCACAGATTTGTCCTTTGATGTCTCATCTAGGGTAAGTTCATGACAGTATTATTATACTAGACAGTAAAGTAGTCATCAGTAGATTTGGTATTGTTTTTTTTGTGGAATTTGATTTTAAAACAAGAGAATAACTGTTGTTTCTCCAAGTAGAAAAAAAAGAACGTATACAGGTCTTTATTCTGTTTTTGAATTTTAAAAAACAAAAAAACGTGTGTTTATCCTTAGAGAAAGCCAACCTCAAAGACATGCCACAAAATCTGTTCAGAGGCATTGAATACTTATAGTACCCACATGTTGACAAAGGTGCAGACTCAAATACATTATGCATGTTAGTGAACAATGCAAGGGAAGTAACTTCCTCATGGCTTCCAGCATATCTATCATTTACTGCATTCTGTGTCTTCATCTATACCAAAGGCATTTTTAGGTTGATTTGCTCAGGAGAAGAAAAATATTTATTAACATATGTGCTAAATTGTCTTTTACAACTTTTTTCTTTTAGGTGTTATGTGAATATGTGTGGGCTGAGAAGATAAAAGTGTAACAGGGTTCGTATGGTCCTTGAAAGTCCTTGAAAGTTCTTGAATTTTGAACCCCCCTTTTCAAGGCCTTGAAAGACCTTGAAAATCAGGCATATGCCTCCAGGTGCTTGAAAAGTCCTTGAATTTTACTGTTACCAAAGAAAAAAAGAAGGATTAAGAGAAAGAGAGAGAGATTGGCATGGTAAGATCAGGTATGGTACTGACTGTAAATTTGTGGAATTTTTATAAAAGTAAAAAAAGAGAAGAAGAAAAAATAGGAGAAAAAAGAAATCTACGAAAGCAGGTCAAGGGAACTAACTCTTCCATGCCGGTTAGTAATTGCTCCCCTTCTCTGCTTTATATCACAAGGCAATTCAAGCCTAGGTAGGCCTAACCAGACAACTTTTTCTGTTGAAAGACCATGTGTACCAACAGTGGGTGTCAAGTTTCATGATAGGGATGGACTAGCAGCTCTAATATAAGGCAGAAAGGGAGAGGGGGCTTTCACTGGCTGTTCCATGTGGGGTCAGAGAGCAATGGTTATATTAAATACAACAGTCAGCAGGCCACCGGCCTCCCCTTTTTCATGGAGAGTTCCCCCCCCCCTCTCTCTCTCTCTCTCTCTCTCTCTCTCTCTCTCTCTCTCTCTAGTCTGTCTCTCTCTCTCTCACTCTCTCTCTGACACACACACACACACACACACACACACACACACACACACAACACACACACACACACACACACACATACACAACACACACACACACACACACACACACACACACACACACACACACACACACACACACACACTGGAAGTAAATGACTGACTTACACAGGTGCGCGCGCACACACACACACACACACACACACACACACACACACACACACACACACACACACACACACACACACACACACACAACTTCTCTCTCTCTGTCTCTCTCTATCTCTGTCTCTCTCTCATTTTCTCCACCTCTTCCTGTCTCTTACACACACAGACACACACACACCTCTTCCCCCCCCCCCCCCTTATCTCTTTCTCTCTCTGTTTCTCTGTCTATGTGTGTCTGTCCTTTCTTTCTCTTTCTTCCTCTATCTGCATTAGTGCACATTTGTCTAGAAATACTCATTTTTGCTATGGGATTACTTGGGAATAGAACCTCCTTTAGATTGAAGAAAGGGCAGAAAAAGTCATACTTGGAGAGCTTATTTCAGGGCAGAAATTGCTTAGTATCAAGAACTGAAATTAGTTCAAGGAGAGGCCATTAAACAGGCTAGAATTGTTGAAAAAATCTTCAGCTTCAGGGGGCAACGCCCCCTGACCCCCACAAGGGGGCAATGCCCCCTGGACCCCCTCCCCCCCTTTCAAGATTTTTGGAGTCTGTCAATTCCTATCCCTGCAACACTGGAACTTGATGGAGCATCAGAGACACACCCTGGGGGGGGGGGGGGGGGGGGGGGGGGCGGTGGGGGGGGGGGTGCATACAGTTATATAAGGGTGTAATTATACTTAAATTGCTTCAGGATTGATTTTTTTTTTTCTTCAGGATTTGGAATGTCCAGAGGACAAAAAAAATTTGGGTTTCAGGATTGAGAGATTTTTTCACTTTCACCCATGTCAATGTGTTGTGATGTGAAAATCTGTCCACAGCAATACCATCAGCTATTCCCCCTCTCCAGCCCCTCCCCCCCCCCCCTTCCAACCTGTTATCCAGGAGGATGAATGTTTACTATTGTAAACTATTAGTCTCCTGGTAAAGTAACTCACAGGGAGCTTTACACATATTTAGACTTTGAGAACCAGTATGCAGAGAAATTATGAATGAACAGATGGGGTGATCACTTAGATTGAAATTGTTTTAAGCTAAGTGCACACTTTAGGCCAACGATTGTTTTTGATTTAGCCCAGTTAACTGCAGTAGAAATATTGATTCTTGCTATGAAGAAAATTTGGACCAAATGGCTATAGATATTTTCTTTTCAGCTGTAAAGTGTGTAGACACTTTTTGCATTTACAAATGCAAGCACTATTTGTCGACGGAGGTCCTTGAAAATTGAGAGTGAGGTCCTTGAAAGTCCTTGAATTTTCTTCCCAAAGATCTGTATGAATCCTGTGTAAGGGATAATTTGAGAGAAGATGTGAGGTGGTGTCTGACTTAAGAATTGCCTACTTTGACAGTGAAGGCTTTTTTTTGTTCTTTGCTTTGAAAAAGGAAATTATTTGTTGCTTGTCTGCAGCTCTGATATTGTTCAGTGTGATCAACAAGGCTACTGGTCAGATCAGTACCAGTGTAAATAAAATTAATGTTTAGAATGTAGGAGTAAACCAACTGCATATATTGCTAAAAAAAAAAAAAAAAAAAGAACAAAAAAACCTGTATGTATTGCTGTTAAGTTGCTTGAAATTCATAATTTTAAGTGACTGTTACTAACATGTTTGAATGTGGTTTGGGTTTTTTTGTTCCAAGGTTCACCAGTAGTGAGATATTTGTGTATGCCACCTTTTCTTCCCCCACCACTTAGGTAGCCACATTCTGACTTAGGGGACGCTGTCTTAACATAACACCTGTGTGCATGCAAATTTTGGATGGGGGGTTGTCATTCCTACCGGCACACAATGGCCTATTCTTTAGAAAGGCAAAACGGGTTTTTAATGTGTGTGCAAGATATTTTGCGTGCATTTGCATGCAGGGCCTCTGTTTATAGTTTTATCAGAAGGATTTGGACATTCAGTTCGATTTTTTCATTAAACTGGGAACAAAGGGTGAGGCTTGGACTCAAACCCAGAACCTTACGGTTTACTTGTTGGCAAGTAAACATCTTGACCCCCCTCCTTCTTGAAAATGTGTATAATTCATTTGAGAGAATGCAGCTTTTTTTTTTTCACAGAGTGAAATACTCTTTATATGTGGTGAAGAGATAAGAAAATACCATGATCCAAAATGAGGAAAACCTGTGTATTTGGTGAACAGATAAGTGATTTGAAAGACGCCCGTCGTCTGGCCTCTGAAATCACTGTGAAGGGAGCTCACCTCTTCGACATGTTGGGCAAGGAAGTGGATCTTCGAGTGAGTTCTGCAGTACTGTCGGATAAACACATAAAAAGATTACAAATTGTCTACTGTAGTAACAGTGTTAATGCCCTTAAGGTGGAGAGAATGTCTACAGTTTTGTATATGCAGTCATTTCACTTTTTGGAGAGAAAAAAACTAAAGAAATTAATGTGGTCTGGACAATTCACTGTGTTTGAACCTAATTGATAATAATGATGATATTAATAATATATCACAAATCGAGACAAATGAAAATCAGAATTTGTTTTGTCAGTCTCTTTAGTACAAAAAAACCCTTTCACCTTATAATGCATGTGTCATTTTAGTATGAAAACAGAAAACATGCTTGTGCATCAAAATGTTTTTTAATTTTTAATTAATCATATAATGTGATTTATAAATTGATTTCAGAGAAATCATAATTTTAACATATTTAACACAAAGAACTCTATCATCTGCATTCACTGATTGTAATATCTGACTATGACTTAATAGTGTTTAAATCTTTCAGTTCATAATTATATTTTGCAAATAGATGTATTTAGAGGAAGATGTTGTTTTGAAGAAAAAATCATAAAACAGAATTCTTTTGCTTAAAATCTTCCAAATGTTCAGTTAATTAATTTTTTTTTCAGCTTTTCATGTATTTGACAAAGAAGAAACAGAGTAATAAATGTTGAAGGGGTGAATAGTGGATTCTGTTTCTTTATTTCAGGAAACACGCACTCAGGTGGTGGGGCGATCTTTAGAGCTCAATGAAGTGGAGGCAGGACTGCAAGCATCAATCAAAGCTGTGCAGGTGAGTTACATCATCTGACACTTCTACTCCTGTCAATTTACCTGATACACATGGCTGGTTGATGAAGATTATGGAAAAGAAAGAAAGAGAGAGAAAGTGAGAAGAGAGCCAGGGAGAATGATTATGGTTTGTGAAATTTTAGAGAAGAAAAAAAAGTAAGGGAAGACAAGTAAGGAAAACAACTTGCAGTATTGAATGAGGTTTTTTTTTGTTTTCTTTTCTTTTTTCATTCTTTGGCTAGAGCTCTGTGGTTCACCAATGGTGAGGTATTACATATGTGACCGACCATTTACCCACCATCAAGGTATCCATGTTCTGACTTTGTGATGATGTCTAAACACAACAACTAAGTGTATGTTTTTTGTTGTTTTTTAATTTTGTTATTCATTCCTACCAGCAGGAAATGGCCAACTCTTCAAAAATGCAGAACATATTTTTAATGTGTGTGCATTCGCACACAGGATCTTGGTTTATAGCCTCTTCTGAACAACTTCCATGAAAGTGAAGTTGGTACTGATGTTAACTCCAAGGGAAAAATCCCCTCAGACGCATGCTTTGTTGGTGGCTTGAATATGAACCATCAGATGACAAGCTCAATGCTCTGACCACTAGGCTGCCTTGCTTATTGGAAGGAGTTAACTCTGCATCATTTGGAGTAAAGAGCCCATTTCTTTCTCCTCATCAATTTCAAGTATCTTTTTTGTTGATTGTTTTGAGTTCGCAGTTGACCTGCTTCAGTTTTCTCTAAAATGTCTTAACAGTGTGCAGAGCATTCCATACACACAACACTACCTCTGCCTAGAAATGAATTCATATGACAGCTGCTTGGCCAGCTGTAGAACATAACATGCAAAGGAAGTTTTGGGTCTTTTTATTCCTGGCTATTGTCCTATTTCCACAACTTGCTGAATGCTAACATGTATTGCAGTATCTTTTACGCTGATCTTGTGTCTTGTGTATGTGTATATATACCTGAAAGGGATGAAAGCTTTGAATGGTCTGATTTTGAGGGATTATAAATAATCTACAACCTTGAAACACTAAGAACATTGAGATTCAAACCTACTACCTTTGACTTGGAGACAATCAAGAGCACAGACTTGTCATCTTACTTGCTTCTGTCCCAACAGTCAAGAACATCAGACTGAGTTGTTTTTTAATAAAGGACAGAAATCACAGCAAACAAGGAATGTGTTGTATCATCATTTCTGAGGGGTATTCTATACCTTTCATTCATTTCTTTACTGTTCCTTATGTCTGTTGTATTCAGGAAGAGATCCAGAAGACAGTAGGAATGTTGGACAACGTAGCATCAGATGAAGCCAATTTGGAAGCAAAGATAGAAAAACGCAAAGCAGAGCTGGAGCGCAACAACAAACGATTGCAGACTTTGCAGAGTGTGAGGTGAGTAGCTCTGTGTTATTGCAAGTATAATGGCTCCCTGTCTGCAAAACAAGTGAAAAGAAAAATTGATATAGGTTATAACATGAAAGATTGCTTACAGCATACATCATCTCATTTTTCTTTCATCACTGGAACTTCAGGCAGTTAGGATTGGAAAAAAAGTGATATGAAGAACCTCATGGTACATCTCTGTGTGTCTGCATTCATACCCAAACTGTTTACAATTGGTAATCATTGCTGATGTATAGTATGAATGGGTGAAAAAAGATAAAATTGACTAATTAATATGAAATTGTATACAACAACAAAAAATGAAAATGCTTTTATATCAGTGGAAACCCCTGCATTTCAAGCGTTACTTGTCACTCAGTATCCCTCTTTACTTTCTAAGATGTCTTCATTTCTGCTCTAATCCAGTGTGTAAATATATTTAAAAGAACAAGTTTGGCCATTGAACACCTGAATCAGTATCTGCACAGAACAAGTGAAAACTATGCCAGGTTTTGGTACAGGCAATTGATTGTGTGACAGAAGAAGGCCTGGCTGTACTTGCAAAAAAGATCATGTCATAGTAGTACATTTACAAATACTCATCAGATTTATCACTACTCTGTGGAGCAATCAGTACTCCCAAGGGAAACCCAGCCTTTACACAGACAAGCCAAACAAGACAAGAATATCATACTGCCCAGTATATCATGACTTGTACTTACTGTGTTTGCTCATATTTTATTTATTTCAATAGCTAATTCTGAAAGCGTGGCCAGCAGTGCAGTGTGTGTGTGGCCTGTGTTTCAGGCCTGCCTACATGGATGAATATGAGCGTCTGGAGGTTGACCTGCAGAAGCTGTATGACTCCTACCTGGAAAAGTTCCGTAACCTGGCCTTTCTGGAACACCAGCTGGATGACTACCACCGAGCAGAACAGGACAGACTGGAGGTCACACACACACACACACACACACACACACACACACACACACACACACACACACACACACACACACACACACACATATATATATATATGGGGGGTTTTATGAAGGAATTAAGTCTGTCATCTCATTTGAAGGAACATATGCAGAACCAGTGCTAACTGCATGTAGCTATTCCCCTCAGCCAACCAGCTGACCGGTAACTTTAACCTGTTCCCTGACTATGTGCTGGGATTATGAATCAAATGCTCTAACCTCTGTCACCTTGTTTTTCCTGTCCTGACTGTCTGCCTTTCATCATATCTAGTAAATTACGAAAACACATTTAAGGAGATTAAAATGTTTTCACATTTTTATCAATACAGTGAAAAAGGTTTTCTATATCTCTTTCTTCTTATTTTTGTAATGACCAGGAGACGGAAGAAGCGCTGAAAATGATGGCAGAGAAGATACGCATGGAAGAGCAGAAACAGCATAAAATCACAAACGATGAGGATGATGACGATGAAGATGAAGAAGAAAAAATATTTGGTGAGCTCTTTGTCACATGTGTCAGGATGAATGAGAAAAGATTCTAATCATATGCACCCATCATTTGTATTTTTCAGTGTTTCATTCGTTAGAAAGTTCATATGACAAATTTTCAGCTTTTGTTGAAAAAAAGGAGGAGAATGGTTTTGCTAGACAGAAAATAAGCAAGAGAGAAGTCTAAGATAATCTACATTGTAAGCCCAAAAATGAGCGAGAGTTTCTTTAGATAGGAGGGGTCAGCTATAACCCATCCAATGTAGTTTTTTTTTGGGGGGGGGAACTTGTACAAATGGATGATTCCTTTTAGCTGCCAGTGAATCCTGTTGTGTAATAAAAACAAGTAGCGGAACTTATTAATTTTTTAAAATTAACTGATTCCTTTGCTTATTTTTTTTTATTTTGATTTTTTTAATTAACATACCAGGACCAGATGGAGGTGACGATGATAACGACTCTGATGATGATGAGCTGACTGGCAAAGCAGCCAAACCTCCGCGACGCCGACTGAGAGCAGGGGGTTAGTCAGCCTCACAGGATTAGTACTCTGACATAAAAAAATGTTCAACACAAATACAGTGGAAACAATACTGTTGATAGTAGTTGTTAAATAGTCGAAGAATAAAACTTAACATGAAGGCACACACATGCCCACACACAAACACTCTCTCTCTCTGTCTCTCTCTGTCTCTCTCTGTCTCTCTCTGTCTCTCTCTGTCTCTCTCTGTCTCTCCTCTCTCTCTCTCTCTCTCTCTCTCTCTCTCTCTCTCTCTCTCTCTCTCTCTCTCCACAGAATGTTTCTCTCTCTCTCTCTCTCTCTCTCTCTCTCTCTCTCTCTCTCTCTCTCTCTCTCTCTCTCTCTCTCTCTCTCTCTCTCTCTCTCTCTCTCTCTCTCGCTCAGAATGTTTCTCTCACTCACTCTCTCTCTCTCTCTCTCTCTCTCTCCTCTCTCTCTCTCTCTCTCATCTCTCTCCTCTCTCTCTCTCTCTCAAAATGTTACACAAACATGGAAAAAGATCAGCAGCATCCGTCTGGTGGGCTTCAGTTTGTGTGTGTGTGTGTGGGGGGGGTGTTATAGATTTTAGAGGATCTCCAAACTCAGCATATGAGTAGGCCTGTCTGTACTTTCAGATACCCTAGGAGATAATAAAATCTGGTGATAATTGATAGCATGGATTCAAGCCTCCTCTGTGGTGTCCCTTTTAGGAGATTTTTCCTATTGAACCAACATCACAATTGACTGTACAGGTCTCTGACAGTTCTTGGGACAAGGCTGTAAACTGAGGTCCTGAGTGCAGTTGCATGCAGAATAGGTTGTGCACTGATAAAAACTTCGATGCACTTTTTGTAGAAGATTTGAAGATAACCAGTATGCAGCCTGCAGCCTGGATAGGGATGAGCTTCATCACATTCAGCTTGCCCACAAGACATGACATGGTGTGAAAAATGTTGGTGCAGTACAGTGCCCCACCAACTTTTCAGGGAGGTAAGGGAGAAGGCAAGTCAAGTTTTTGCCTCAGTAATTTGGTAACTGAGAAGAATAACTGTAGACTCTGCAAGAAGTAGCTTTGTGTTGTTCATATTGGCAGAAACAGGGACTTTTTTTACTCAATTTTTCATTGTAGTGACTTTTGCGTCAGGAGCAGACATGAGCGGCCAGCCACAGGCCTTGGGCAGCATGAATCCTGATATCAGTGAGGTAAATACAGCGCTGGGATGTGGGCATGTTCAGTTGTGATAGAAACGTTTGAATGTTGTGTGTGTGTATGTGTGGTGTTGTATGTTCAGTTATGATAGAAACATTTGAATGTCGGTATGTGTGTATGTTGTGTTGCATGGTGTGTACTTTTGTAAAACCTTATTCTTTAATTAAACAGCAAATAACCAATGCGGACGCAATATGAATGATACAAAATAATGTCTCAAACTGGGCTACAAAAATACTTGCTTATGACTGCATGATAGTGTCAATTTATCGCAGTTAGTTAAAGTCTGTCCCGAGCCTAAGGCTCATCAGGCCGGTGCTTATCCCGGTTTCTGTGGCGTTAAGCGAGTGAGAGTCATAGACTCCCCCCTGGATAGGACGCCAGTCTATCGCAGGGTTAACCCCCAACACAAGGTTGGTACCCCTTTTACACCTGGGTGGGGTGAGAAAATAGCCAGAAAGTGCCTTTTCCAAGGGCACAACGCCATAGCCGAAAGCTGGGATCGAACCTGCAACCTTTAGATTACGAGTCCAACGCCCTAACCACTAGACTACAGTGGCGGCTATTTATCGCAGTATATGTCTGAAATAATCTTTGACATTGTTTTAAACTAGATTTTCATTTAGAGATCAAATGTGGTTTTGTTGGATTTTTTCTTTAATTGAAACTTTTTTTCACAAAGATTTTGATTTGTTTGGATGTGTAGGTGTGGTGGGTTCTTTTTTGTTTTGTTTGTTTGATAGGGAGGGAAGGGCTGGAGGTGTTTTTTTTTAAGTTAGTGTAATTTCCACATTTGAATGCTGTTTAAGTTGCGGATACAAAGTATCTCTTGTGTGTTTAACCCTTTTAATTTTGTTTTATTTTATTTATCTATTCATTCATTAATTCTTTTATTTCAAGGATAATGGAAGGTATAATCATAAGAAATAACAAAGATTCTGAAAGATTGTTGCCCTTTCTGAAATAGTTAGTTAATAATGACTGTTGCCCTTTCTTCTGTGAAGAAAACTTCCAAAACTGAGGGACATGCTACAATAAAGGTATAGATCTGAGAGGTTCATGGGGAGGTGGTGGTAGTTTTGAAGTGTAATGGTTGGCGACGCCTTTGGAAAAAGTTTTGGTGGTGCCTTGCTGATGCACTTTGCTTCAAGTTTGTAAAATGAACTGAGTGGATTGAAGCTTCATATGACCTTTACCAAGTAGACGGACACAGTTTACATTGCTTTTGGTGATGGCAAAGTTGTGGGTGCTTGAAGGAGTGTTAGAGGAAGGTCAGATTAAGACATAATTGAGACAGGAGGAAATGGAGAAAGAAAAATAGATTTGAAATAGAGGAATACCCAATGTAAAGCTTAAAAAAAAAAAAAAAAGTTAAATTCAAACAAAGAAATTAATCAAAGTCCATTGAGAAAATGTTTGTGTCAGAAGGGGAGACTGTTTAAGCAAAGGCAATGTACTTTGTTCATGCTAAACCTGCTTGTCATTGAACACATTACTTGTTGTGTAACAAGTAAAACCCTGAAAAAGTGAATGCAGCTTACTTTATAGATTTAGAATTGTATGGGATATTGGTTTGGGTTTGTTTGGGGTTTTTTGTTGTGGTTGTTTTAGGGGTGGGGTTTTTTTTTTGGAGGGGGGGGGGGTAAATTTGGTTGTTTTTTGTTAGGGGGGTTTATTTGTTGCTGTTGTTTTTGGGGGGCAGGGGGTGTAATTCTCACTTTGGTTGCTTTGTATAATCGTTTTTCAATTGCTGGGAGTGGGAATGTTATTGTAGAATGATTTGAGTACATTTCTGCTTTAATAGGTATGCATTTCTACAATATTCAAGCTTCTTTCTTCTAAAAATTGCATCAAATTTTATACAGTTGTAAACTTTCCCATCACTTGTCAGAGAATATCTAACAATTAATCAGTTATATTGGCTTTAAGATGATTATAAAAGTGCTCAGTTAAAATCATGCTTTGTGACATATTTCAAAGTTTAGTGGAGCATGAGAGATTTTTGGGGTATACATTTTGAGTCCTTTTTTTTTTTTTTTTTTGCTTCATACTCTGCATCTGGGAACCCTGTATAGCACTTAATTTGGTAAATACCAATTTGAATTTTGATGATTGATGCGTGTGCTATTAAAATGTTGAAAGTGAAAAAATAAAATTTAAAAGGTTTATACATAAATTGCCCTGGAGATTGCAGAAATCTTAACCCTCAATCTCTCAACATCATCAGAATAGTTGGTTCAGTGTCGAGTTTTTTTTGCTTTGTAACGCAAGTATCCTGTGTCATGTTGCAGGAGAGTGAGACAGAGGGATCGGGTGATTCAGAAATCGACATGGATGATGATGACGATAGCGATGGAGTGGAGGCGCCACAGGGGGCAAAGGGGGGACGAGGGCGACAGCCGCCGGCTCAGAAAGAAGACGAGGACAGTGATTTTTGAGTCAGCTAGTCATCGCTCTGTGTGTGTGTGAGGGGGGGATCTGAAGCATTCCAAGCATATCACGGAAGAAAATCCTTGGCCTTTTTGCCTGTCAATGCAAGTGTGAATGGGGTTTGCTCTGCACGCAGTTTTGTTGGGTTTTTTTTTTTTTCCAGTATACTCTTGTTTTGAGGGAGGTTGTGGAATTCACTGAAAGTGGTGTTCTGGTTTATTGTTTTGGGGTTTGTGGTTGTTGTTTTTTGGTGCTGCTGTTTATCAACACCATGAGTCAGGTTTTGTATTTGATGTTATATGATATTCTTTGTGTTCATATTATATACACACACTCACGCACACACACGCATGCATGCCACAGTGCACAAATCCAACATCACTCAGCAGGGTCTAGTCAAAAGTGCTAAATTTAGCGCGCTCCCTCCTTTTACCTAGTCCCCATGTGGTCAGCTCCTGCTATAAATTGCACCAATGGCCACAGATGGGCTGGGTTGGGATGGATTAATTAGCAGCTGAGAGGAGCTGAAAGTGGAGGAAACTGACAGCTGTGATGCACACACACACACACAACACACTTGCACTCACACTCTTATCTGCAGATAAAATCCACCTCTTCTGGTTTGAATTTTGAATGCAGTCTTAATAACAAAAAAAATGGTTGAAAAGTAGATGTGTGTTGGGGGTTTTGTTTTCATGTTGATTTGAAAACCAAACGAAATGTTTTGCAGCATTTGTTTACTACAATGTGCCCTCTCGATTCTCACATAATCAAAACAGGATCCTGGATCCTGGCATCTCTGCAACTTTTTACATTTTGTGCCAATATTGACGTAATGTTTCAGGTTTCACAGTTTACGCAATCTAATCGGAATGTTCCTCTGCTACATTGTGGCGATGACTTAACTTACCTCTTCGTGGTTTTTGTTACCTAATGTTAGATCAATTATACTATATGAAAAATATGCTTCTGATATGAAAGTTTTGTTGGTTTTTTATGGTAGATACCCACCTTATAATGCTGTGCCCTGGAGACCAAAAGTCTCTACATGGCATGCTCACACTTAAGCGTACAGTTTTTAAATGCTCAAATGAAGTTTTTCAACACGCAAGAGTAGATATTTCTGCTGAATGTCAGTAAAAGTTTTCAACACCCATAGAGTGTTGCCATTTCCAGGAATATAATTATGTTATATAAGCAGATATGAGTGGTTTTTCCATTATACTCAAAATAAAAGAAGAAGAAGAAAAGACTACATCACAAATAAAACATTACCAAATGAATTGAGACAGGTGTTATCTTTTTTTGAAAACCAGTTGACAACCACAGCTGAATAAAAGTGTTAAACAAAAGAATTAATACTTTTATATATATATATATATATATAATCTAAAAACTTTATGTATGA
Organism: Stramonita haemastoma; assembly: GCA_030674155.1. Lineage (NCBI taxonomy): Eukaryota > Metazoa > Mollusca > Gastropoda > Neogastropoda > Muricidae > Stramonita > Stramonita haemastoma. The sequence continues at coordinate 56,990,236 of CM060316.1, read as the reverse complement.
AAGACATGGCTACCTTACCAAATCATTTGGGCTGAAAAACACCATCTAGCAGGGTGCTATGCCATGAAGTAGATGGAGAGGTAAACCGAAAACAGCTGAGAAGATATGAGCAGTAGTCCTGTCTGGCATGAACTAGAGGATGAACAGCAATAGTAGTGAAGGTTGACCAGGGTGTCAGTAGTGTTTCCACAACGCAGGTTATTGATGCATTGCAAAGTACTTTGATTTAAACTGTCACAGATTTTTGTCTACAGATTTTGTTTTCAGAGTGTTCATAAGTGTTGTTGGCTCAGGAAAAAGGTGTTTGGTTTTGTTGTGTATATGATTTTCTTTTTTTCTTTTTTTTTCCATGGTGCTGGATTCTGTATGTTGTAGTCCTCCGATGGTGGATTTAGGGTGTGAGGGAAGCAATTGAAATTGATATGTGAAAGTACAGTGCTCTTTTATGTGTGGTTTTTGGTTTGAGTCACTGGTAATTTTCATTTGTTTGTACAAGTTTATTGTATAGCTATCCTTCCAGAGTTTTTATACTATGTTGCTTCATTGTATAACACCCCCCCTCTCCTTTTTTCTGCACCCATCTCAGTGCCATCATCTTTTCCAATGACACTTCAGTTTGAGGTTTTCACTTTTGGTTTTGTAATACTTCTTTATTACTGACAAAATGTACACTAAAGCAAAAAATTAATTAATTAAAAAATAACGATAATAAAATAGATAAATAAGAATAAAGTCTAAAAAAAAATTTTTTTTAAGGCAACAACAAAAAACGCTTGTACAGATACATCCTGGGGAAAAAAAAACTTTTACCAGTAACAGTTTGTACATTGCAACACCATTATCATTACAGTACATTGTATCCAGTGATTGACTTACCAGCTAGTCAAAGACTAACACCAAACAGATGGTCAAGTACTTTCTGTAGGAAACTTGATCCAAACCAACTATCTTATTGACATAAGGCTTCATACCATCAAAGTTATCGGACTCAAAGCTGCACGATAATAATTATATCTTGACAAACTACTTGATGCTGTCACCATAATCACTCTGAAAGTGAAGGCTAATTCTTATAAGAAGTCAAACCTGTGTCTTTTATATCACAAATTTGTCATTGCTCAGTTAAAACCCTCAGAGATTTGGACTCTTGTGTCCAAATTGCTGATATTCAGTTGATTATTCCTTTTCAACTAATTGAAGTTATATAATCCAAAGTGATCACTGTTAAGATTGTTGCCATTGCCTCATTTTGAGGATAGGCCCCCTTGCATAATTGAAAAAAGGCTTTTGTTTTTCTTTTTGCACTCTTGCCATTGATTGCTTTGATCCACTATACTCATGCTTTGCTTTTAAAAGCTTCTATGAAGAGAAGAGTTTGTATTTTTTCACAGAGAAATATCAGTGGCCGTGACCAGTACCCTTGACATTTGTTTAGATGTGTGTCAAGAAGACTTTTCCCTTGTTGTTCTGTTGCTATTCAAAAGACCATGCGTGTTGCAAGTTCACATGTTGTTTCATTCTAATGCTTATCACTCAAAGCTGTCTTCTCCGTAAAATTCTGGTCATGCTGGATTCATTATATTCACACACTTTGAAACAAACCACTGAGCAGGTGTACCTTGTTTGAGTTAAAAACCAGTTCTCGTTTTGAAAAGTGGAATCATTTGTACAATATTTGTGTTCAAATGTTTTGAATGGAAAAGTGGAATAGTTTGTACAGTGTTTGTGTTCATATGTTCTGAAAGTTGTCT
>CM060316.1:56909414-56988385 GCA_030674155.1 Stramonita haemastoma | reverse complement strand
TTATTCATAAAAACTGCACTTTCTGCGTTCTCGTACAGAGCTTTGATGACTTCAATTAGACAGCTGTCAATGTTGAAGTGCCTGAGTACTTGCCAAAGGCCGTCATGCCATACCCTGTCAAAGGCCTTTTTGAAGTCTATGAAATTGTGGTACAAGTCTTTTTGGTGTTGGAGATGCTTCTCTATCAGAAATCTCAGATTGAAAATTTGTTCCATTGTGCTGCGTTTTGGTCTAAAGCCCGCTTGTTCTTCTGCCAGGAGTTTTTCCGCTTGGTTTTTCAGTCTGTTGAGGACTACCTGCAGCATGATCTTGCTAGGATGACTTATGAGACTGATGGTTCTGTAGTTCTGGCATTGTTTGAGGTTTCCTTTCTTTGGCAGGGGTATTACAAGAGACTGTGTCCATTCTTTTGGCCATTCTTTGGTGTCGTGGATCTTCTGACAAAGTTCTGTGAATCGCCTTGCTGTTTCATTCCCTCCATTTTTTATGAGTTCAGCTGGGATGTTATCGATTCCAGGGGACTTCCCCTTCTTCAATTGTCTAATAGCTGCATCTACTTCACACCTTAGTATTGGTGGGTCTTTATCTTGGTGTTCAGGGGATTTGTCAGAAACTATGTTGGTATCTGGGCGTAGTGGGTAGTTGTACAATCCCTCACAGTATTCTGTCCAGCGTTGGAGGATGGCATTGTTTTCCGTTAAAAGATTTCCTTCTTTGTCTTCAATAACAGAGGCTTTAGGCTGTGTGGTTTTCGTTAGTGCTTTCAAAGTGTCGTAAGCTGTTTTGCTGTTTCCCTTGGTCATTCCAGCTTCGATGTTGTTGCATTGTTCTTCTATCCACGCTTCTTTGGCTTCTCTCATCTTTTTCCTCACTTCTCTGTGGCTATCCATGTACTTCTTGTAAGCTTCTTGACTTGTGAACTTTTGTTTCTTAAGTTCTCTTCTTTTGTCGCAGAGGTCAAGAACCTCATTTGTCACCCAAGGTTGTTTCTTTGTTCTGCTTCTTCCTAATGTTTCTTCTGCTGCTGTCGTTAGCACTTCTTTGATGTTGTTGGCCAATGTGTCCACATCATTGTCGATGGCTGTGAGTGCGGCGAACTTTCCTCCAATGTTGGCTTGGAAGATCTCAACCACTGTTGGGTCTTTCAGTTTTTCCAGGTCGAATCTTATGCGTGGGCTTTTTGGCTGTTGTTTTGCTTTCAGTTTCAGCCTGATGGTGGTAAGTACAAGGTCGTGGTCACTGCCAATGTCAGCTCCTGGGAATGTTCTTGTGTTTGCCTTGTTTATGCTGGATTTGAATCTTTGGGGTGACAGAATGTAATCAATTTGATTATGAATCAGACCATTTGGTGAGTGCCAGGTTGATGTTCTGGATGGCTTGTGAGGGTGGAGTGTGTTAGCCAAAGTCAGTTTGTGCTTCTTTGCGAATTCCAGCAGCCGCTGTCCTCTGTCATTTGTTTCTCCCAGTCCAAATCGTCCTGTGGTTCCTGCCCAGGTGTCATAGGCATCAGGTCCCACCTTAGCATTCCAGTCGCCTTCCACAATAAGGATGTCTTTTTTGGGCGTTTTGGAGATGACGTTTTCAAGTTCTTCATAGAATTCTTCTATCTGATCGTCATCGTAGTCAGATGTTGGAGCATAAACTTGGATGATGGTGAGATTCTGGGGTTTTGCAGAAACTCTGATTGAGATGAGTCTGCTGGATACTGGTGTGCAGCTGATGATGCTTGACACAATCTCTTTCCTGACAATAAAGCCTACTCCATGTTGATGTAGTTTTTCTTCTCCGCTGTACCATATTTTGTGGCCGTCTTGCGTGGTTGTTTCTCCAAAGCCAATCCATCTGACTTCCGCAAGCCCTACTATGTCCCATTTATACCTCTGTAATTCATGTGTAAGTTCCTGTACTCTTCCTGTTCGGTACAGAGTTCTTACATTCCATGTACCAATGGTTGTCCCTTTATCTGGAAGCTTTAGGGTTTGTTCTGCCCCAGTAGCACACTTGTCACTCACACCCTGGAGACTTGCAGTGGGTAGCGCGGTCGTTGTTGATCCGGGCCTCGACCGATCCGGCATGTCTTTCTGTTTTGTTTAACTCATCATGTCCTTGCAGTGGGCTTGAGGAAGCTTGGTGGCGCCCATCTCCTCTCCAAGACTCCTACTGGTGGTTAAGAATGCACCAGCCCCTCACAACGTTTCGCCCGCCAGTAGAAGCGGTTACCGGGGTGTGGGTGGGTTTAAGGACCCGGACCCAGAAGTGAGAGTTGAGTGCCAAGTGAGGACCAGTGCTCCCGTCCATCCCGAAGGATGCTACTGCCAGGTTTACAAAGGTACCACCTCTCCTTAAGCACCCCATACACCCCTCTGGCGATTAGCAAACATCAATAACTGACACAGCTGTTGGCCTGGGTCAGTTCAAGGAGTTGTCGTTGTAGTGCGTTCCTCAGCTTAACACTCTAGGGGTCCTCACCCACAATGTGCACTCTTGACTTACTCATCCCATCTGGGATTCACTGTGAGATTGAAATTGCACACTGAATGAGAAGTTTGCGTGTATGACTTGTTTTTCAAGTACCTCGTCCTATAGGCAACCATACTCCGACTTCAGAGGGAAAGCTCAAGGAGTTAAATCAAAGGAGAATTCAAGTCATTTAGGAAGGAAATAAAACTTAAATTGCAAAAATTTTCAGCTTCTTCTTCTTCTTCTTCTTCTTCTTCTTCTTCTTCGTGGAACGCTCACACAGCTACTTTTGTTGTTTATCATAATAGGCTATGAGCAAAAATGCGTTGCGCTGCCGTCACACCACGGTAACCTTTTCAAAGGTTATTCCTATTGGAAAGAGAACCTCAAACTGCTGAAAATACCGTGTGTTTTACTTATTTATTTATTTATTTTTATCATTATCCTTCAGAGAGACTGGAAAGAAACGCAAAGGACATTGCAGCATCCCCACAGTAGATTTTGATAGGTGATAAGAAAGCACCAGGCTGATAGATGAAAATTTTTATTACATTCTTCCATAGTGAATGTCTGATCAAAATGTTGTTTTTCTTGTTGTTCTTCTTCTTCTTCTCCTTCTTCTCCTCCTCCTCCTCCTCCTCTTTCTTCTTCTTCTTCTTCTTCTTCTTCTTCTTCTTCTTCTTCTTCTTCTTCTTCTTCTTCTTCTTGCTGTTGTTGTTGTTATTCTTGTAGAAGGGAGAGCAAAACTAAGAAATAAGATGTGTCCTTGAAATATGAATTATTTCCCTTTTCTATCTTTGCTACTGGGCATTCCCGAAAAATATACTGCTACTGAGTTTCTGTGTTCCTATAATAATGATTCTATAATAATGTTGTCTATCTGTCAGCCTGTCTGTCTGTCTGTCTGTCTGTCTGCCTGCCTGTCTGCCTACCTGCCTGCCTGTCTGTCTGTCTATCTGTCTGCCTGTCTGTCTGTCTGTCAATCTGCCTATCAATCTGCCTGTTTGTCTGTCTGTGTCTCTGTCTGTCTGCCTGTCTGTATGTGTCTCTGTCTCTGTCTCTATCCCTCTGTGTGTGTGTGTGTGTGTGTGTGTGTGTGTGTGTGTGTGTGTGTGTGTGTGTGTGTGTGTGTGTGTGTCTGTCTGTCTGTCTGTCTGTCTGTCTGTCTGTCTGTCTGTCTCTCTCTCTCTCCTCTCTCTCTCTCTCTCTCTCTCTCTCTCTCTCTCTCTCTCTCTCTCTCTCTCTCTCACTCACTCATTCACTCACACACACACACACACACACACACACGCGCGCGCGCGCGCGCGCGCGCGCGCGCGCACACACAGACACACACACACACACACACACACACACACACACACACACACACACACACACACACACACAAGATTTTATCAGTCACAACTTCCTGTCATCTGACCAGTTATCATTATCAATAATGTTAAAACAATCTTTCCCCAGCACAGCATTATTTTTACAGAAGCATTGGGTTGGGGTTTTTTGTTGTTGCTTGTTTTGGTGTTTGTTTGTTTTTTTTTGGGGGGGTTGGGTTTTTTTTAGTTGATTGTTTGAATGATTTTTTGAACACATTGACTGTGGCGTGTGTTTTTTTTAAAAAAATTTTTTATACCACTTTAGGTCACGGCAGATTTCTCTGCGTGAAATTCGGGCTGCTCTCCCCGGGGAGAGTCGCGTCGCCACAAGTGCAGCGCCTACCCGTTATTTTTTTTCTTCTTCTTTTTCCTGTCTGCAACTGTATTTGTTTCCCTACCATGATCGCTTTTTTTCTACCGAATTTTGCCATGGACAACCCTCTTGTTGCCGTGGGTTCTTTTACGTGCGCTAGATAATGATGTGTAACACACGGGACCTCGGTTTATCGTCTCATCCGAAAGACTAGCACCCAGACCACCACCCATGGTCTAATGAATGGGGGGAAAGTTTGGGGCCCAAACGGGACTCGATTCACCGCACACTCCAACCCGGACTTTTCGCTGTTTAGACAGGCGCGTTACCTCTAGACCACCGATCCACTTGTTGTTGTTGCTTTTGGTTGTTGTTGTTGTTTTTATTACCACACAGGCTCTGGCTTTCAGAGATAAAAATGTATGATAATTAATATGAATGTGATCGCCTATAGACCTCAATCCCACCCCCCGACCGGCTAACCTCTGCAACATGCCCAGAAGGAGAGGGGGGGGGGGGGGAGAGGGGGGGGGGGGGGGCTGCAAAAATCAGAGTCCATCCAATTGACAAAAAATATACTGTAAATCTGAAGATTGACAGCATATTTTTTTTGTCAGTACATAGTTTCCCTCTGAATCAGGTCGTTCTGATATTTTAAACGTTACGAGGTGACAGCCCTGATATGGCCTTTGTGGTCGGCATGGCTGTAAACAACAAGATTGCAATGGATTGGATTGAATGGGTTCCGTAAGGTGATGTCATCGTTTCATCAGTTTTAGTGACCACAAGTCTAAGGTGAAAAATAACCTCCTCATCTTTTCAGGCTTCCCTCCTGTCCATTGTATGTCTGAAAATTCATTGGGTCACACCACACTGAAACTTTCATGCAGTATTATGCCAGCAACTGCAGAGGAAATATTGTTATTTTGCTGCTGTTGCTGCCGCTGCTGCTACTACTGCTACTGCTACTGCTGCTGTTGCTGCCGCTGCTGCTACTACTGCTACTGCTGCTGCTACTGCCGCAACTGAATTTGGTTTGCTTTCATCACAGATTGCACGCTACATATGCCAGTTGTATCATCCATTACGCTAGTCATAGCTGGCCTAACCGTGCCCGTCAGTTCTACGAACAGAAAGATGGATTGGGTTTTTCACGCGTGCACAAGACGTTGTGGACGCCTTTGCATTGATACAGGCTCTTGTTTTATAGTCTTCTTCTTCTTCTTCTTCTTCTTCTTCTTCTTCTTCTTCTTCTTCTTCTTCTCCTCTCCTCCTCCTCCTCCTCCTCCTCCTCCTCCTCCTCCTCCTCCTCCTTCTAACGCTCAGACAGCAACTATTGTTATATGTCACATGAGCGAAAATGCGTTGTGCTGCCGTTAAGCGCCTGACTAGTCAGAACCAGCACATCCGACTTCCGCACGAAAGAGAAAATCTTTTAAGTTTTCCTGGGGGGAAAAAAGGCAGCAGAATGGACAATGGAGGCAGAAAATAGACGAGAAGGAGGTGACAAGAAGAAAAGGAGCAAGGCAGAAACAAAGGGAGGGATAGAAAAGAGGGAATTTCTAGCGCAGAACTCCAGAAAGTGGGGATGCTATGTATACTGACAGGCCCCTGGTATCCCCACGGGGCAGTTTTGTAGTCTCCACTGCATGGCCATGATTAGCCAGGGTCGGAACGGATGTTCATTCCAAGGGGAAGTAATCCCCTCCAACGCAACAGTCTAGCAGAGACCCCACCCTACGCCCTAACTTGAGCCCTGTAACCAAGTCAAGTAACCCCCCCCCCCCCCACCACCACCACCACCCCCCCACACACACTTTCATTAATCATCCCTGAAAGGCAATTACAAGTCTCAGTTACCTGTCTCGGTTCCTTTACCACTCCACCACATTCCGCCTCCATTTTTCTCATCATACTGCGCGAAAGGTTTTCCATGGTTTCTGGTTATTGTGTTGTAAGGAACTAACTTACTTTATTTATTTATGAATTTATTTATTTATTGATCTAGCCTATTTATCTTTTTTTTTTCTTTTTTTTTTTGCATCGGGAAAAATGGAATAAGTACTCATGTGCATCTTCATATCCAGTCCCCCTGTGTAGCCTACACTGTTTTGTCAATTTTGTCGTCCGTTCCCACCGACATACAATGGCCTACTCTTCCGAAAAGCGGAACAGGATTTTACATATGTGCGAAAGATGTTCTATGTGCGTTCGCACACGGGGCCTCGGTTTCTAGTCTCATCCGAAGTTTGCATTCATAAAGTCCATCATATTGGCGTTGTGTTTGATCTTTGTTCATCAGACCTCCAATTTGGCCTTTCCCCCAACGGAAAACAAACAAACAAACAAACAAATAAACAACAACAAAAAACCAAACAAGCAACCCCACAGTGAGCTGATTGCCTTCATGAATTCGCAATAGCAATGCATTACATTTACCCACCAGGACAGAATCGGTGAATCCGTTTTGTGTTTTATTGATCCGCGAGTTTAGGGACTTCTGCTGAATCACACTGAGCCAACAAAACTCTTTCCCCCTTCTCTCACTCTCTGGAACCGGATTCACACCAGACAATCATTTTCCTCGTCACGGACAGGGGTGTTGGGTGGGGATGGTGGGCATAGGGTGGGTGGGGGTGGGCAGGGGTGGGGTGGGGGAATAGCGCAATGGTTAGAGCGTTGAACTCGTGATCTGGAATAAAAGTCAGAACAGGGCTTCAGTTCTATTCCTCTGAGCTGTCTGTTTAAGGTTCATTGGTTTGTTTGATTGTTTGTTTGTTTGTTTGTTTACCAATGTTTTATTATACCTCAGAGAAATTGATGTGGGTTGCAAGCTATATACTAACGTTTATCACGGAGAGTGTTAAAATTCAATCTAAAAAATTCCACGCACACATGCACGCACGCACGCACACACGCGCGAGCACGCACACACACACACACACACACACACACACACACACACACACACACACACTTCTCCTTTACACACACGCGCGTGCGTGCGTGCGCGCACGCGGCGAGCCACGCATACACACACAGGAGACGCAGGTACACACACACACGCAGCATGCATACACACAAACCAATGCAAAAATGACGATAACGGTAAGAACAATAAACCAATGTGATGCATGATATTACACTGCAAACATCACACTGTTTGTTTCTGCAGTTATTTGGGGACTTTTGGTGGTGATGATGATGGTGGTGGTGGTGGTGGTGGTGGTGGCGATGCTGATAGTAATGGTGGTGGTGGTGTTGGTGATGGTGGTGATGATGGTGATGGTGTGTGGTGACAGTGATGGAGATAGTGGTGTAGTGTGGTGGTGGTGGTGGTGATGGTGATTGTGGTGGTAGTTTTGTTTTGGTGGGTGAGTTCACCCTTAAATCAACATTGGATTTGACTCCATTCCCATGCAATTAATGTCATCATAGAGAGATACTACTGACTTACTAGTAACGCTTACCCACACACCACACACACCACCACACCACACCACATCCCACCACACCACACCACCACCCCCACCCCACCCACCCACCACACCACCACCACCACACCACACCACCCACCACACCACCACACACCACACACACACACCCACACCACCCACCACCCACACCACACCACACCACACACCCCAACCACACCACACACAACCACACCACACCAAACCATCAGTACACACTAACCAAAATCATACCACACCATTCCTTGTGCGAACCGCGTCATTCACAACCTGACAACTTGTGATGCACACTTAGGCTTAAATTGCATTCATTTTTAAAGAAAGAAAGGAAGAAAGAAATAGAAAATTGCAGTCACTTTTGTTTAAAAAAAAAGAAAGAAAAGAAAAAGAAAACTGAATTCACTTTTGATTTAAAGAAAGAAAGAGAAAAGAGAAAGAAAGAAATGTGTATTCGCTTTTGATTTAAAGAAAGAAAGAAAGAAAAGAACAGAAATGTGTATTCGCTTTTGATTTAAAGAAAGAAAGAAAGAAAAGAAACAGAAATGTGTATTCGCTTTTGATTTAAAGAAAGAAAGAAAGAAAAGAAAAACAGAAATGTGTATTCGCTTTTGATTTAAGAAAGAAAGAAAGAAAAGAAACAGAAATGTGTATCGCTTTTGATTTAAAGAAAGAAAGAAAGAAAAGAAACAGAAATGTGTATTCGCTTTTGATTTAAAGAAGAAGAAAGAAAGAAGAAAGAAACAGAAATGTGATTCGTTTTTGATTTAAAGAAAGAAAGAAAGAAAGAAAAGAAACAGAAATGTGTATTCGCTTTTGATTTAAAGAAAAGAAAGAAAGAAAAGAAGAAAGAAAAGAAACAGAAATGTGTATTCGCTTTTGATTTAAAGAAAGAAAGAAAGAAAAGAAAAGAAACAGAAATGTGTATTCGCTTTTGATTTAAAGAAAGAAAGAAAGAAAGAAAAGAAACAGAAATGTGTATTCGCTTTTGATTTAAAGAAAGAAAGAAAGAAAGAAAAAAAATGTGTATTCGCTTTTGATTTAAAGAAAGAAAGAAAGAAAAGAAACAGAAATGTGTATTCGCTTTTGATTTAAAGAAAGAAAGAAAAGAACAGAATGTGCATTCGTTTTGATTTAAAGAAAGAAAGAAAAGAAACAGAAATGTGCATTCGTTTTGATTTAAAGAAAGAAAGAAAAGAAACAGAATGTGCATTCGTTTTTGATTTAAAGAAAGAAAGAAAAGAAACAGAAATGTGTATTCGCTTTTGATTTAAAGAAAGAAAGAAAGAAAGAAAGAAAAGAAACAGAAATGTGTATTCGCTTTTGATTTAAAGAAAAGAAAGAAAGAAAGAAAGAAAGAAAGAAAAGAAACAGAAATGTGTATTCGTTTTTGATTTAAAGAAAGAAAGAAACAGAGTGATTGCATTCGCTTTTGATTTAAAGAAAGACGGAAAAGAAAATTGCATTCATTTTCAGATAGAAAGAGAGAATGAAAGAAACATTAAATTGCATTCACTTTTCCATTTAAATAAATAAAAAAAACTTCTGTGGGCAGTAGTATGGTTGGTATTCATGAACATACCCAGCCTCTGAAGTCGGGTATGGCTGTCTATAAAGCGAAGTACTTGAAAACCGGTCATACACGCGAACTTCTTATCAATAGTGCTTACGATTCCACAGTATGTCTGGGCGGGTCACCCTGGGTGCTAAGCTGGGACCACACAACAACAAACCACAACAGCAACAGTATCACATTGAGAAATAAAGCCATATCAGCCCCCCAAAACAACAACAAACAAACAACAACAAACAAAAATCAACAAACAAACAAAACCTTATAGGAAAAAAGTATGAGAAAAGAAACCTTCCCCACATGTTAAAACCCGTTCCGCTTTTCGGAAGAGTAGGCATTGTGTGCCGGTAGAGAACGGATGACAAAATTGCCAAAACTGCATACACACGGGGACTGGAACTAAAAAAAAAAGCACATGCGAACTCATTCCATTATCTTCGAAATAAAAGAATTTTTAAAAAGAAAGAAAAGATATTAATCTACCTTAATGCGTTTCTTCATCATTTATAAAAACTGGTTTAAAACTGCAGACACAAAACCAGGGTTGATTGTTGTTGTTGTTGTTGTTGTTGTTGATGCTGCTGTTGAATGTCAGTTGTGCCATCTCAGCTACGCGAATGGTACTAAGTGCGTGTAAACAGCAATAACGAAAGTGTATTGAAACCAAAGAAAAGTCCGACACATATGCTCAGCCAAATCAGATAAATCTAAGCTTCTTCTTCACTTCTTTTTTAATGATCTAGGTCGCACCGCGCATGCGCGCACGCGCCGGTGTGTGTGTGTGTGTGTGTGTGTGTGTGAGAGAGAGAGAGAGAGAGAGAGAGAGAGAGAGAGAGAGAGAGAGAGAGAGAGAGAGAGAGAGAGAGAGATTACAAGAATTATTTCATTTCTTTGACCTTTCTTGTGATACACATTTAACACAGGAGAATATACCTCAACAGTAAGTCACTTTTAAATATATCATACATACACACGCGCGCGCACTCAGTGCATACTTACAGCAACATTACAGACCTATTAGAAAACATTTCCTCCCACTCTGAATAATTGATTTTACACACACACACAACACACACACACACACACACACACACACACACACACTCCCCCCCCCCCCCCCCCCCCCCCCACACACACACCACACACACACACACATCGCGCGGAGTAGAAAAGGGATGGGGATGGCGGCGGGAAATTGTTATTGTTCATATCTGTGCATTAGTGAACAAAATGTGTTTCCCCCGACATTTTGGGGGTTGTTTCCCCCCTTCATGTTTTTGTTCACTGGCATTCGGTGAGATTTAGCCAGTGCAGGAGAATAGTTTGCATAATATTATTGACTTAAACTTGGGTAAACTGAAAAAAGAGAGAGAGAGGGGGGGGGGGGGTTAACTTACGAGAGAGAGAGAGAGAGAGAGAGAGAGAGAGAGAGAGAGAGAGAGCTCTAGGCTAGACTAGGTTATTCATGAAACTTGAGAGCACCACTGCAGCTGTGGGATTGTGCGTGCAGTGGCTAGGTCTAGGCTAGCCGAGCCTAACAGATCAAACTGTGCGCGCCTTCCTTCAACTCTCCTGGCCCAAAGGAATTCTTCGCCTTCCAGTCATGCCGAGTCTCTGGGAATGAGCCAATCACAGCTTTCGTTAAATTTGCAACCATCGTGGTGAACATGGGACCATCATGGCTGATGCGACGACAGTGGTAGAAGGGAAAGTGAAATTTCGCGACGGCAAAAAGGTACGAAACTTCCAAATTGTAGTTTGCTTGTCTTAATCAGTGCGCAAGTGTTCGATTGTTAAATTTCTTCCATTTCTTTTGCAGTGGAAACCTCGGTGGTGCGTGCTGAAAAAGCCGTCGCCTGTCGCTGGTAAGTGAAGTTTTTATTTTCTCATCGCTTAGTCTTGGAATCGGTCTGCTAGGCTTAGGATTCTGGTTTTGGTCGTTCTCGCACATTGCCTGAGGCTGGCAGGCTTAGGCTCTGTTTTCCTATTCCTCTCAGTGGCAGCATTTGGGTCCCTCTTTGTGTTGATGCTGAATAGCTTCTGATTTAGGCTATTTCCCGGCTGTTTCTATGATTGTCCGTCTCACTCGGGTTCAGTGTTTACAGTTTTTAGGTTTTAGAAAAGACCTTTATATTTTTCTGGCATATTATTTGTAATTCATCAGTTTGTAAGAGGTTGACAGTAAATGGAAGGATATTATTTATTTGTGATTCCATTTGTAATTGTTTAGTGCTCTTAATTGTTAGGTCTATTGTTAGGGTAAACATACTTTTCATCATTAAATGAACATTCTTTTTTTAGTAACTGTCCCCACATTGTATACAAAATTTAAGTATACAGTGTGTGTGTGTGTGTGTGCATGCGTGCATTCGTGCATGTGTTGAGTGAGTGTGAGTTGTGTTGTGAGTGTGTGTGTGTGTGGTGTGTGTGTGTTGTGTATGTATGTATGCTGTTGTGTGCGCATCATGCGTCGTGTGCATGTGTATACATGTGCACTTGTAATATGTATGTAATGTCACTCTGTGCACAAGCATTTTATTTTTAATTTCTACTCCAGTGATCCATCTTTCTCATTGTCATACCCAGATAATCACATAATTAGGTATTTCAGCGGTTAATGGGTTATTGAATAAAACTATTAAAAGGATGAAATTGAAAAAGAAATGTGTTTTCCTATATATCCTGTTAGCAAAGAGTACACTGAAAATTCCTATTAGTATTTAGTATTTAACACATACATACATGTTACAATTTACATGCATCTGATCTAGCTCTCTCAGATTACACAGTATGGACTGTGAATGAATAGGTCTCATACTTATCAATTGTGTGGGTGTGTGTGTGTGTGTGTGTGTTGTGTGTGTGTGTGTGTGTGTGTGCTTGTTTGACTGCGCGTGTGTGCTTGTTTGACTGTGTGTGTGTGCTTGTTTGACTGTGCGTGTGTGTGTTACTGTGTGTGACACTGTGTGTGTATGAATTCATGAGTGTATACCATACATCATTACATGTGTGTGTATTACAATTAGTGAATTACCCACTTCATAACATTTATACATCAACTGGTTTAAATTTATCAGTTAATACTTGCTTGTAGCCTTCAATGCAACAAAATATATATCTCAAGTTTATCAGCATGATAGAGTTGAATCATAGAGTGAAATCAAATTTTTAAATTAAGCTTTAGCTTTTCTTAGGAATAGTCTTGAGCATTTTCAATATTGTGATCAGCAATTAAAATTGATATTTGAACTGGAATGAACTTGAACTAGTTGAAGTCAAGATTTATTACTGTGCCAAAATTAGCCACCTATTGTCTTAATCAGTTCATGAATGTGTGTGTGTGTGTGTGTGTGTGTGTGTGTGTGTGTGTGTGTGTGTGTGTGTGTGGTTATGTTATTTACTATGTGTGTGTTTCTGAGTAATATTGATAGTGTGGAGAGGATGTGTGTGTCCTTGTACGTATCTATACTGTTAGTATTACCCTTTTGTAAAATTTAAAAAGGTTGTATTAAATTTGTTATTAAGTCACTTTTCATAGAAAAAAACATTGTTTCTAGTGAATTCTTACCAAGTTTACCCCGCCAGCCTCAGTGTTAAAAACCCACTCCATCTTTGGGAAGAGTAGGCCATTTCATGCCTGTAGGAATAGATAAAAAATGCATGCACATGTCACAGGTGTCATGATGAGATCTATATCATACCCAAGTCAGATTGCAGCTACCTTAATTAATGGCAAGTAGAAACAGTCAAATACGCACAATCTCACCATTGGTAAACCTCGGAGCTGTAACTGAAGAGTATAAAGGAAAAAAGTCTTCCTGGAATCTATGGCTTCACTTCTTTTTATTGGATGGTGCTGTATTGTGGCCACATGCTCTGCCCAGGGAGAATAGTCTGTTTTCATAAAGAAAACCCCGCTTTGATTATAATAATACAATAAAAAACAGTACAACACAAACACAACACTACAAAACACAAACTACATAATGCAAAACTCACAAACATAACACAACACAAAGAAGTTGTGATAAATTAGCATTCCACTTCATATTCATAAACAGGAGTAAGTTTATAATGGTGCAGACTAAAGTGGAATAGCTAGATCATCAAGAGTAGGAAGGGAGGGGCCTGCAAGGTTCTGGCTTTGTGTGTACAGCAGGTCTCTTCAAGTGGCCTTTCTTGCATCAGAATCCCTCTTTGATGTGTGATCAGGGGCTGGGTGTGCACACACCACAGGGTGCTGGCCCTAAGTCAGTAAAAGAGGCCCTCTGTTCCCTCCCCTCAGTCCTCTGTTCCCTCCCCTCAGTCCTAGACAAGCAGGAGTCAGTCAGTCTCAGCCCCTGAGTAATCCACACACCCATCTGGCTGATCTCTTGTTTAAAACTCTGGCGCCCCCCTTGTGGTACTCTGTGTGTGTGTCTGTGTGTGTGTGTGTGTGTGTGTGTGTGTGTGTGTGTGTGTGTGTGTGTGTGTGCGTGCATGTGTATGTGTATGTGTGTGTGTGTGTGTGATGTGGTGTGTGTGTGTGTGGCACGCGTGTGTATGTGTGTGTGTGTATGTGTGTGTGTGTGACTAGTGTCTTACATATGCTAACTAGTATCCCTGGGTGCTGTTGGAGTGTGTCTGCAGGTATCTGGGGGTTTTATTCAAAGGGAATCATCTGTTGGAAAAATAGGTCATGGTTAGAGTTAAAGTAATCTTATATATGGAATGAGTTAGATAGATGTCTTTTAAACTCTTAGTCCCGTTTTAGTTATAACAACGTCATATGATTGTTTTGTTTCTGTGTGTGTTGTGTGTGTGTGTGTGTGTGTGTGTGTGTGTGTTGTGTGTGTGTGTGTGTGTGTGTGTGTGTGTGTGTGTGTGTGTGTGGTGTGTGTGTGTGTGGAATTTAAATTCTTTATTTCCATGGATGATAATGGAATAAACACTCATGCTTTTTTATTTACATCCAGCCCCCCCTCCCCCAATGCACATGCGGTTTTGTGAATTTTGTCATCTTTCCACGGGCACACAAAGGTGAATGGCCTACTGTTCCAAAATGCGGAATGGGTTTTCATATGTGGGCAATATGTTTTGCGTGTGTTCGTGATCGTACATGGGATCTTGGTTTATGCTTAGTCTCATGCAAAGAATGAGTGTGTGCAAGTGCATTTGCGTATACTCTCACTATATCGTATATATGGGTAATTTTTTCTTTCCTTTTGTTTTCATAACAGAAAAAAAAGTTTCCTGGGTGACCCAAGACTTCTTATCCTTGTATTTTGTAATTTTCATTTTTTTCCACCTTGTTCGTTTGTGAAATTGTGCTTAATTGTTTCTTGTATTTTATTTCTTTACAAGTTTTAAAGTGCTTAGTTTTATTAACTCATTATTTAGTAAGTAGTGCTATGCAAGTGTTAAGTCAGTGAATGTAGCACTCTTTTGTGTTTATTGTTCTGTACTTGTTCTTAGGAGAGAGAGAGAGAAGAGTTAACAAGTTTGAAGCGCAATAACCTGAAAATGCATTAACTTGCACAGCTTTCTTGTTTCAAGAGCGTTCTTAGTTGGTCAGTCTATTTCATGACTTGGTTGTTTACTGTCCAGTCCAGCTCTGGCTGGCTGCAGTCAGGGGATTGGAAGCTGGGTCCATCCTTGGAAGAGGACTGGTCAGCCCTGTTGGGTGGACCAGAGGGGAAGGGCGGTTATGGGCAGTAATGTGATTTATTGGACAGAGAAGAAAACCACTTGGGGGGCTGCTGCTGCTAAAGACTTTAGAGGAAAGAGGGGGAGGGGGTGGGTGGGGTGGAATGGGCTTTGGAAGGAGGAGTGTAGTATATCACAACCAGTTCCTCTGCATCTTCTGTAATTCTGTGAGGCCTCTTTAGTTCAGGAGGTGTGTGTGTAAGGTGTGTGTGTGTGTGTGTGTGTGTGTGTGTGTGTGTGTGTGTGTGTGTGTGTGTGTGTGTGTGTTGTGTGTGTGTGTGTGTGTGTGTGTGACTGAGAGAGAGATGGTGTGTGTGTTTTGTGTTGCATGAGTGTGTGGTGTGTGTTGTGGGGGTGTGTGTGTGTTTGTGTGTGTGTGCGCGCGCACACCAAGAGTGAGTGAGGGGCGGGAGGGTGTCGTCCTTCCTCTAAACTCACACCCCCTGCCCCTTTTCTTCCTTAAACCTATCCTCACCTCTTAACATCCATCTCTTCCTCCATCTTCCCCACAACCTTCTTTCAGACAGGGTGTCAGTTCTTTCATCTCAGCTGTGGCTTTTTTTTTTCTTTTTTTTTTTTTAAAGCAGGGAGGAACTCGAGTAACCCCATTTAGCATCATGACTTTATTCCACTCACACCCACGCACGCAGCATGCACACAGTACGCATACACATGCACACACGTACGCATACACACAACACACACACACACGCACGCATGCACACACGTACGCATACACACACACACACACACAACACACACATCACACACACACACACACACACACACCACACACCCAACACACACATTCACACTCAAACACATCTCTCTGCTCTCTCTCGTCTCTCTGTCTCTCTCTCTCTCCTCTCTCTCTCTCTCCTCTCTCTCCTCTCTCTCTCTCTCTCTCTCCAGACAGAGGTTGGCAAACTCATCATAGGGAGTCTGACTTGTTTATTTTAGCCAGCTTTCTAATTCTTCCAGTCAGAGAGGCGTTTCTGAATTTATTTATCATCTTTTCTTTTAAAAAAAAAAGTTTTTACCTGTTCTGTTTTTCTTGTCTGTTTTTGTTTCATTTATGTCTGTTTATTTAACAAAATATTAGATTATAAGCTGACAGAGCTCGGTTTCTTCGAGTTGTTTTCTCTCTTTTGGTTTTTTCCATCTTGTTATCATCTTCTTCTTGTCTAACACAACGGACTGTCTGTTTCTCCTCTTCCTCTCTTTTCCTTCCTCACAATTTTCTTTCTATCCCAGTTTGTTACTTCTTCTTCTTTCTTTTTTTTTTTTACTTTTCGTCTTTTTTTCATTTTCTGGTTTTGGTGGTTTTTTCACACTCTCCCCCCCCCCCCCACTCCCTCCTCCCCTTTCCTCCCCAATCTCCTCCCCTCTTTCAATGTTCAATGCTCTCCTGTCTCCATTCCCCCTGGCAACCACATTTTGTCCTCTCTTTGTCTGTTTTTGTGTTGTTTTTTTTTCTTTCTTCTTTTTTAGTTTTGGGTTTTTTTGGTATTGTGTGAGCTTTTTTGTTTTGTTATCTTCTTCTTTCTTTTCCTCTTGTGCCTTGTTTTTTTCACACATGTAATTTTTTGTGTCTTCTGTTTTGTGCTGTCTTTTCTTTCTAGCTCTTTGTTGTTGTTTTCTTTTTTTTTTATCATTCGTCTTCTCTTCATGTGGTTTTTTTCTCCTTTTTTTTTTTGCTTTTGTGTCCCCTTATATAAAAAAAAAAAAAAAAAAAAAAAATGTCCCCCTCCCCTTTCAGTTCACCTCATTTTTTCTCTGTTAGTGTTTTGCTTTTGTTTTCTTTCTTTGGTTTTGTTTTGTTTTTTGTTTTGTTTTTTGCTGTTGTATTCCCTTTTCATTTTGTCTTGACCTCCCTCCAACACCCCCCGCCCCCTCCCCCATCTCTCTGTCTTGTCTGTCAGTGTCTCTGTCTCAGTGTCTGTCTGTCTCACTCTCTCTCTCTCTCTCTCTCTCTCTCTCTCTCTCTCTCTCTCTCTCTCTCTCTCTCTCTCTCTCTCTCTCTCTCTCCTCTCTCTCTCTCTCTCTCTCTCATACATACACTTAGACACAGAGAAACTCACAGCTCACACATGCACGTGTGCGCGTGCACACTCACGCACGCCGCACGCAACGACACGCACCACGCACACACACACACACACACAACACACAGGGAACGAGAAAGAACGAACAGCATATATTGGTATAAATTCATAACAAAACAAGTTTCATTGATTTACCCTACAGAATGACTGTGCATGAACAGTGAGTTAGTGCAGGCCCATGACACACTCTACTCTACACGCTCCACCACAGTCCTCCCAGGAATGTCAGAGGTTCAAAGCAATTTGATTGATTTTGCCAGCCAGCGCAGTCTCTAGCCTAGGCCAACCATTTTGCAGCCAGCTCGGTATGGAATTTAGCTAAATTAATTGCATAGAGCAGGGGAAGAAAAGTTTTCTGTCGTTTGTTGCGTTTGCTTGCTAGAAGTGTACACTGTTTCATATTGTGTGTTACAGGGTAAGGAAGTGTATGATTGAATGTAAACAAAAGACAAGTGCTCTGTGTGTGTGTTGTGTGTGTGTGTGTGTGTGTGTGTGTGTGTGTTGTGTGTGTGCGTTGACAGTGTACAGTGTGTGTGTGTGCACAGTGTGTGTATGTGTGTGTGTATACAGTGTGTGTGTGTCACTCACTCACTCATTCACTCGTTAACTCACTCACTCACACACACACACCACACACACACACACACAACACACACACACACACACACACACACACACACACACACACACACACTCACCCATGCACTTACTCACAGAATCCCGCCATACATTGGATATTAATATTGAAGGTAAATAATTTGATTGCATACCCTCGTGAGGGTGAACAGATCCATCTTGTGTTTGTGAATCGGGCAGCAACAAAAAACTCTGTGTGTTAGAGTGTGTGTGTGTGTGTGTGTGTGTGTGGTGTGTGTGTGTGTGTGTGTGTGTGTGTGTGTGTGTGTGTGTGTGAGTGAGAGAGAGAGAGAGAGAGAGAGTGTGTGAAAAGTACGAGTTTAGTATGAACATCATTTACCCCCCAAAAAAAACAACAACAACAACAAAAAACAAATCTAACAAACAAATCCCCCCCCCAACAAACAACGAAACAAAAACCAAAGAATGTGTGAATCAGTTGAACAGGCCAGTGTTGTGAAATAGATTGAAATGCCCTCAGAAATGCACTTTTAAAAGAGATTCCTGTGCTTGGTGAACATAATCTCCTCCCCCCCCCCCCCACTCCCCCTGAAAAAAAGAAGTAAATAAAAAACCAAATGAAACCAAACCAGACACAACCAAAGGATGTATGAATCAGGTGAACAGGGTAGTGTCGTGAAATAGACTGAATGCCCTCAGAAATGCACTTTTGAAACTAAAGTGACTGCTTTTCTTGTGACTGAATTAGAAGTGCATGCACCAGAACAGACAGCTTAGGTATGTTCAATCATACTGCTGAT
Source organism: Stramonita haemastoma (assembly GCA_030674155.1). Lineage (NCBI taxonomy): Eukaryota > Metazoa > Mollusca > Gastropoda > Neogastropoda > Muricidae > Stramonita > Stramonita haemastoma. The sequence continues at coordinate 56,970,006 of CM060316.1, read as the reverse complement.
CTGACTCATTGTAGTCATATTCATACTCAAAGGTCATACACTTTTGAATCTAGACAGGCAGGTTTTGAGAACCCCTCAGTTTATGGGATGGAGGAAAGTCCAACAAGAGGTTACGGGTTGGTGGGGTGGGGAGTGGGGGCAAAGATGGAGAGAGGAGGGGAGGCAGAGTTGATAGTCAGTGCCATGGAGAGGGGGTGGTGGAGGCACCTACCACTACCATATCTTACACATGGTTTGCTGACTGGCTCCCAGAAACAAAAGGGGGATTGTTTCTGTTTCACAGCCAAGGCACAGAACTTTTATCAGTAACAGCCTCTAGCTCCCCCCCCTCCCCTACTCCCCCCCCCCCCCCCCCCTCTTTTTCCATCTGCAGACTGACTGTACTGTACTTGTTGGAACCCACTATATACTTCACCACCAGACAGAAGTTAGGTGTCCTGGTAATGGTATGCACCTCAGTGACCTTGCACAGTATTTTTAGTGGTTCTCCCTGGTCTTGAAGCAAAGAGGGACATGCTAGCACAGTAGTAGGTTATTTAGGTCTGAGAGACAAAAACCTTGAAGCCCAAAAATTCTCTTTTCCTTGTTATTTATTATACTAGCAGGAGCAGAAAACGTGATTTTTGACTGTTAGTGCAGTGCCTTTGAGTGTAGTAAACTGGTAAACGTTTATTTCCATTTGTTATTGCTAAGGCAGAAAGTATAAGCTTGCTGCTTCAGAATCTGAGATATGTACTTGATTGTTAGCAAGTTTGTTATTTGTCAACATCATTTACTGTGGCTTAAAAAAAAAAAGTGAAACCGTACATAGTATCTTTTTGGCATGTTATTGCTCAATTAATTTTTTTCAAAAGAAAGGATCGAGCCTAAATGCAGCCATGTTGAAGTGAATGATCTATGAACTGTAACAGCCATAAATTTAATGAGATGTGATTTGATTATCTATTTGCCTAGAGCTGTAATCACTCTTGAATTATTCACGTATTTCAATGTCTGCAATATCTGCAACTCTTTTGGATGGTGTTTCTATATGTTTAATTCTATTTGTCACTGCAATCGCTCTTGAATTATTCACTTATTTCAATGTCTGCTTAATGGTTCTACTCTTGGATGATGTTTCTTTTAATTCCATTTGTCACTGCAATCACTCTTAAATTATTTGTGAACTTGTGTCTGCTCAATAGAATCCTTTTGGATGGTGTTTCTTTTAATTCTATTTGTTTCTGCAATCACTCTTGAATTATTCACCTAAGTTATTTCAGTGTCATCTTAATAGAACACTTTTGGATTGTGTTTCTTTTATGTTGGATTGTGTTTCTTTTATTTACACATACCTATTTATAGTGCACACTCATGTGTGGTAGCACAACACACTTATTATAGATAAATGAAATGTACAAAGATACACTAAAAGCAAAACACTTAATCAGGTACAAACATCTCTCTCTCTCAGTCTCTGTCTCTCTGCCTCTTCTGTTTGTCTCTCCATTGTCTTTCTCTCTCTCTCTCTCTCTCTCTCTCTCTCTCTCTCCTCTCTCTCTCTCTCCTCTCTCTCTCTCTCTCTCTCTCTCTCTCTCTCTCTCTCTCTCCTCTCTCTCCATCTTTGCCTCCCCCCCACCCCCCTTTCTCCTGTGCAGGTGTGTTCATTCAATCACTGTCTCCCTCCCGAACAGATACATGTATAGCCCTTTCTGTCTCAGTGTCTGTCTGTCCATCTGGCCGGTTGTGTTCGTCTGTCTTAACAGTCCTTCTGTCTCTCCCTGTGTCTTAGTCTCTCAATCTCTCTGTCTCAGTTGTTCTTGTCTCTCTGTCTCTGTGTTTCTTTCTCTCTCTCTTTCCTTCTCTGTGTTGTTCTCTCTCTCTTTCCCTCCTCTCTCTCTCTCTCCTCTCTCTCTCTCTCCTCTCTCTCTCTCTCTTCTCTCTTCTCTCTCTCTCTCTCTCTCTCTCTCCTCTCTCCCCTCTCTTCCTCTCTCTCTCTCTCTCTCTCTCTCTCTCTCTCCTCTCTCTCCTCTCTCTCTCTCTCTCCTCGATATAAAAGAATAAAAAAAAATAAATAAATAAATAAATAAACTTCTCTCTCTCTCTCTCTCTCTCTCTCTCTCTCTCTCTCTCTCTCTCTCTCTCTCTCTCTGTCTCTCTGCTCTCCTCTCTCTCTCTCTCTCTCTCTCTCTCTCTCTCTCTCTCTCTCTCTCTCTCTCTCTCATCATATTTCACAAGCATTTCTGTGTTCATGATATCTTTCTATGTTAACAGTAAACTCCTATGGCATAAACATACACTGTATGTATACTTCAAAACAGTCACCTCTTTGTCTGAAAACAGGAAAATTTCTATGTGTGACTCTGTGTGTGTGTGTGTGTGTGTGTGTGTGTGTGTGTGTGTTGTGTGTGTGTGTGTGTGTGTGTGTGTGTGTGTGTGTGTGTGTGTCATGTTCTAAGCACTCCTGTGCTTTAAAAAAAAACTTTTTTTTACATTCAGTCCCGAGTACAGTGTATGTGGTTTTGTAAATGTTATCTGTTCCTACTGGCACATGATGTCTACTCTTCCAAAAGGTGGAACAGGTTTTAATGTGTGCGCAAGATATTCTCAGTATTTCTGTGTGCTTTCATATACGGGGGCCTTGGTTTATAGTCTCATCCGAAGTGTGCGTGTGTGTGTGTGTGTGTGTGTGTGTACACGCATGCACGTGCGTGCGTGCATGTGGAGCCCATGTATGTGATATTAGGAATTCTGTTTGAAGCTTAGAAAGCTTGTTATCAGGTGAAGCAAAACAGAAGGCCAGACAAAGGTTTGATTGTTTCCCCCCCTGTTGTGCATGTGTCTGCTCAAAGGCCTTTGATTCAGTTGTGTAATGGACATATGTGATAACTGAGGAAATTTATTACCAAAACTGGTGCACATGCCATTTGCTGGCCCTGAAACTGTCAACAATGAATGAGGCATTTAATGTGATGCATGAAAGCCAACTTGAAACTGGTTGAAATAGTATCAATATACTAGAGTGTGTAAAATAAGTATAAAGACTTGAAGGTGTTGTGACTTTAATATTGGTTCTTTTGGTAGTTTAGAAAGTGTGATAAAAAAAAAAAGGATTCTTAGTAATATTCTTTGTAAGCTTTGAGCTCAGGGGCCAGGGTAGAGTTTTGGTTTCAGAATGGTTTCAGTACTCAAGGATGCCTTTTTATTTTTACTTGTTTTGCATTTTGGATGCAGTATCTTCTTTCAGGTGATTCAGTGAATCAGATAGGTGGAAAGCAAAATGCTGCACGTGGTAAAACTCATCAAAAGCATTGCAGGCTGATGGTAGGTAGGTAGGTCAGGAGAAGATCAATTAAATAATCCATTTGAGGATTGTTGAGTGCTAGCGTTTGCAGTGCAGTACCCCACCCGAGAAAGCAAAGACAGGACTGTCCTTCTCTATACAGACAACTAGAGCTACAAAACAGAAAGCAAAGACAAGACTATCCTCCTCTACACAGACAACTAGAGCTACAAAACAGAAAGCAAGGACAGATATATCTGGAATGCTCGTCATGCAGTAAGACCCGAGAAAGGAGTCTCTGATATGCAGCATGGGCATATAAACGCAGCAGGACCCAACTATAGCAGAACGTTTAGCACGTGCTTTGAGGAAATTAAAAAAAAAAAAAAAAAAGAAACTTCAGTCAGCTGAGCTGCTTCAAGGCCATTCTCATCCAGCCTGGCTTTGTCCTGTTTTGCCAGCCTGCCCCACCCCTAACTAAAGGTGATGAGACTCTGCCAGAAGCCAGCAATTTGCCGCTTGACAAAACACATCTGGAACCGTTCAGATTCCTTGCTGCCATTTGATTCTTTGTCTGTAGGGTACCAGGCTGACTGAAGTCAGTGTGCTAACTATCGTAGCCGGCTGCAGTGGAGAAGTTTCATTCTGGGTTGGAATTTGAGGCCAAGGACTGTGCATGTGGGGTATCATCGCTTTGTACCAAAATGGTCATGCTTGTTAAAAACAAAAAGTAGGGAGGCATCATTCGTTGATGAGACTGGATTGTTGGATCCTTGTTTTATTGAGGTTTTATTGGTGTTGGTTTTATGTATTTGCTGGTACAGCCTCTCCCCCTTCAGGAAATATAGATTAAATGAATAGATAAAAAAAAAAATGAATAAAAGGAGGTAATACCCTTTGCAAGCAGTTAGGCGTGAAGCCACTAATTAGTAAATCATAGGTTTCCTTCAAGACAGAGGGTATAAAACAAGAATGATGATTTCGTGAATGAGTAGAACATGAATGAATGAACGAATACACAAACAAAAGGAATATAAATAAATAAGCGTAAGCAGCAGCAGCAGTGCACACAGAGAGAGAGGGTGGGTGGCTGTTACCGGAGACGCTGTTTATGATATCCAACCCCTAACCTGGTTCCCCCCATCTGGCAGACGAGTTATCTAGAGAGAAGCCCCCCAAAGAGACACAGAGGCACCACACATAGGTAGGGAGGGAGATAGATCTGCTCCCCAGACAAAGAAACTGGGTGCCGAGTTGGTTCAGAAAAAAAAAAGGGGGGGGGGGGTTGTTGAGGATAGGATGTGATGCTTAGTGGTGGAAAACTTCCCCTCTGCCACCTATTATCATTATCTTTAAAAGTATATATCTGTTTATTTTTAGATATCTTTTTCGACCTCAGTTGCTCCTGTTTCCCAAAAAGCAGGAACAGGTATATGAACATGTGGAACAGCGGGGAGGGAGGGAGGGAGGGAGGGCTCGTGCTGATCATGGATGTTGAGATACAGGTGCTGACATATAGGGATTCTGTCAACGTGTGGTGTGTGTGTGTGTGTGTGTGTGTGTGTGTGTGTGGTGTGTATGTGTGGTGTGTGTGTGTGTGTGTGTGTGTGTGTGTGTGTGTGTGTGTGTGTATCTCTCGGGCCAGTAGGGGTGTCTGTATGTGCCAGTGTGTATGTGTGTGAGTGTGTGTGTGTGGTGTGTGTGTGTGTGTGTGTGTGTGTGTGTGTGTGTGTGTGTGTGCGTGCGTGCGTGCTGTGTGTGTGTGTGTGTGTGTGTGTGTGTGTGCGCTGTGTGTGTGTGTGTTGGGTAAATCAAATGTGTGTTCAGTGTGTCTTGTAAATACATCAGAAACCACAACTGCCTGTTCTCGGCCTCCGCTGTGATATAAATGGTACATTTTCATATCGTATTTATGCAGCCGTTCCCTAAATTGCTAAGTAATTGCATGCTCATACTAAATGCCTAGCTCTCTAGCTCTCTACGCTCTCTCTCTCCTCTCTCTCTCCTCTCTCTCTCTCTCTCTCTCTCTCCTCCTCTCTCTCTCTCTTCTCTCTCTCTCTCTCTCCTCTCTCTCTCTCTCTCTCTCTCCCCTCTCTCTCCCCCTCTCTCCCTCCCTCTCCCTCTCCCCTCTCGTCTCTCTCTTCTACTCTCTGTCCTCTCCTCCTCTCTCTCATCCTTCTCTGTCTCTGTCTCTTCTCTTTCTCTCTCTCTCTCTCTCTCTCTCTCTCTCTCTCTCTCTCTCTTCTCTCTCATCTCTCTCTCTCTCTCTTGTTAAAGATTTCTTTTGTTATTTATTGTTATCAGTATAGATGGTTGGATGTAAAAAGCAATTATGCTTATTCTGTCACCTTCTAAAAATTCATTTAATTCAATTTACTCTCTCTCTCTCTCTCTCTCTCTCTCTCTCTCTCTCTCTCTCTCTCTCTCTCTCTCTCTCTCTCTCTCTCTCTCTCTCTCTCTCTCTCTCTCTCTCTCTCTCTCTTTTTCTTTTAAAATATTGGTTGAACTGCTGTTGGTGGTGATGCTGGTATGTAGGGTAGGGAGGGGGGTTCTTAGCTTTATTCCCTGATCAGGGCAAGGGCCGGATGAAAAAAAGTATGTAATGCTTACTCTGTAACCCTTGAAAAATAAAGATTATTCATTCATTCATTCTCTCTCTCTCTCTCTCTCTCTCTCTCTCTCTCTCTCTCTCTTCTCTCCTCTCTCTCTCTCTCTCTCTCTCTCTCTCTCTCTCTCTCTCACACATTAATTCAGTCCAATCTCTCTCTCTCTCTCTCTCTCTCTCTCTCTCTCTCTCTCTCTCTCTCTCTCTCTCTCTCTCTCTCAGTTTTTGTTCACTTCTTTCAGTGTGTTTTTTCTGCCATTCAAAACGCACTTTCATTTTGGAATTTTTTGATAGATGAGAGCTATATCCTGTCTGATCCACACTTGAAAAGAAAGAATGTCCACTAATCATACATTCAGTGTTGTGGTGCTTTGCTCCAGAATTAATTAAAAAATAAAAAACCAAAAAAAACAAGAAAAAAACCCAAACAAACTGGAAATGAATGTTCTGGAAGTTGTCTACAGTACAGCATGCTATTTTGGTAAATTTTGACATTTTGATAGCAGAGTTGTCTTTTTTTTTAACCATAAACTGAAGCATCTCTCTCTCTCTCTCTCTCTCTCTCTCTCTCTCTCTCTCTCTCTCTCTCTCTCTCTCTCTCTCTCTCTCTCTCTCTCTCTCTCTCTCTCTCTCTTTCTGAGTTCAGAGTTCTCTGTGTCTCTTAGTCTTACTCACTCACTCACTCACTCACTCACTCACTCTCTCTCTCTCTCTCTCTCTCTCTCTCTCTCTCTCTCTCTCTCTCTCTCTCTCTCTCTCTCTCTCTCTCTCTCTCTCTCTCCCTCCCTCCCTCCCTCCCTCCCCCCCCCACCTTTGACCTTCATCTTTCTCCATTTAGAACTCTTCATTCTAGTTTTCCTCCTCCTCCTCCTGTCTCCTTACCCTTAGTCATCCCCCCCCTCTCTCTCTCCCTCCCTCCCTCCCTCTCTCTCTCTCTCTCTCTCTCTCTCTCTCCTCTCTCTCTTCTCTCTCTCTCTCTCTCTCTCTCTCTCTCTCTCTCTCTCTCTCTCTCTCTCTTTTCCTGTACTTCTGTAAGCTGATCATTTTTGGTTTGATTTTTAAAAGAAAAGGTTTTTGATCATGAAACTAAAAGGAATGCCCCATTATACATTTTTCGCTAGCATGCACACATGCACCACACACACACACACACACACACACACACACACACACACACACACACACACACACACACACACACACACACACACACACACACACACGGGGGGGGGGGGGGGGGGATGGCCTTGTGGTCAGAACATTGCACTCGCAATTTTACGACCCTGGTTCGATTCCTGGTCGAGGGGATTTTTCCTCTGGAGTTAGATCTGTGCTGGCTCCACTCCCCCCAAAAGTCTTTCGAATGAGACTGTAAACCGAGGCCCTGTGTGCGAATGCATGCGGAACATCTTGCGCACATGTTAAATCCTGTTCTGCTTTTCCAAAAGAGTACGCATTCGTGTGCTGGTGGGAACAGATTCATGACATAATTGACAAAAACTCCATACACTCGGGGACTGGATGCAAGAAAGCACATGAGTGCTTATTCCATGATCCTCAATATAAAAGATTATGAATTAAAAAAAAAAAAAACCCACACGCACACAAACATATCAATGCACGCATGTGTTTGCTTACATTCTAGTGCATGTGCACTGGAGTCTGTGAGCGTGGGTATATCGCTATAAAGTGACAGGCTCAAGTTGGTGATAGCTAGCAGTTTATCATTCATCCATTTCATGATATCAGATGGGTGAGAAACGAAATCCTGTTGACTGGTCACCACCTCCACCAACCCCCACCACCACCACCACCACCACCTCCACCACAACTTGCTATGATAAATGTAACCTGACTGCAGCAGCCTGTGTGCCTATTCCATTCCCCAGGGGCTCCTTAGCTCAGGCTACAAGATTTCTCACGGGGTTTGTTTCCTTTGCTCCAAACTGGGGAGGAAACGGTTTATCTGTAATCTATTTCTGCTAATTCTATTTCCGTCCCTCCCTGTTATAAGCTCTGGGGGTTCGTAGGTCATTGTGTGTGTGTGTGTGTGTGTGAGTGAGTGTGAGTGTGAGTGTTTTAATAAATGTATGGGCAGTCTGTGTGTGTAAATTTTGTGTGAGCCAATTATGTTTGAGTCTTTTGAGCTTTGTTTTATATTTATTTACTAGGTTCTTGGGGGTAGGAATCTTCCATGTGTGTGTGTGTGTGTGTGTGTGTGTGTGTGTGTGTGTGTGTGTGTGTGTGTGTGTGTGTGTGTGTGTGTGTGTTGGTGGTGGTGGTGGTTCTTTTTCTTCTTCTTAACTTGCATTCATTCATCAGGATGGGATATCAGACATGCAGACACCCCAAAACCTGAACACATCAACAAAGAAACAAACCCAGGAAAGAGCTCTGTGTGTGTGTGTGTGTGTGTGTGTGTGTGTGTGTGTGTGTGTGTGTGTGTGTGTGTGTGTTTGCACACATGCATGTGTGGGTGTGCATCTGCATACATTGCATGATTTTTTTGTTGATCCAAAGCATCTTTTTAAGGGCCTTTTTAAGTTCATAGGATGCTACTTAATGTATACATTTTTGCAAATCCACATAATGCAATCAATATGTGTGCATGCCTGCTTCTACATGCGTTTTTGCAGTCTGTATTTATATGCCTGTCATACTTCTTGCAACATTTGTTTTACCCGACCCTAAGCAGATCTTACCACTGAAAGATTTATTCAAGTAATTCTTGTTTCTGAGTCATTACATTGGCATCATTATTTTTTTTATCTGCCTAGGTTTCCTAATCACTGTGTCTCAAGTAGCCTACAAATGTCAGTGTAGAACAACAAGATATCAGACACACAGGTAGAACACGCTCTGCTGCATGCATGGGTATTGGATGAGGGAGGGGGGAGTGAAAGGTGAAGGTAAAGTAGAACCGGAAAATGAGTGGGGGAGGGGCAGGAGAGGGAGATAGGAGGGAACAGGTGTAAGGGTAAAGGTAGGAATAAAATGCCTTCTGTCGTCTTTGATCAGCACTGGTAATGAGATGGGGCAGGAAGCAGTGAAGTGCAGGAGCCCCCAGTCCCTGATTAATTTAGAGTAGTGCCAGCACAGCACAGCACAACACAGCACAGCACAGCACAGCACAGCACAGCACAGCACAGTATGGGTGGGGTTTGACTCTGTGCTGCTTGGTTTCCACCCCCTCAAAATAGCCTTCCAAGTTAGTCAGAGAAAGCCAGGCTGAGTCTGCTTACTTACAGCTCAATAGTAGAAGTATGTTTTTTGAGTTTGACTGTTTTCATTTCCTCTGCTTCTTTTATTTGCAGTTGAGGGTTTGGGGTGGAAAGAGGGGGGGGGGGGGGTAAATCAAAATCTGTAAATATTTTTAAAACACAGGTTTAGCTTGTTTTTTTTTCTTTTTGTTGGTTTGTTTGTATGTTTTTGTTGTTTTTTTAATAAGATTTTTCAAATCTGTTAGTACTTGAGCAGGGGATTTGTGGGGGAGGGAGGGGGTTGTAGATCAAATTCTGTGATGATTTAACCCTAAGTTTGGTGCAAGTTTTATTTGACTTTGTAGAGTTGTTTGATGTTAAACAACTTAAATTTTTTTTTTTTTTTTTATTTCCCTTAAAGCCATGATGCCTGCAGTTTTTGGGGTTGTTTTTGGTCTCTCTATCTTTAACTTTAAGATATGACTTGTAAAGGAGATGAATAACTAAACTGATTGACAGACAGACAGAGGGAGAGAGAGAGCGACAGAGAGAGCACGAATACGAATGGGAAAGTTTTATTCATTAAAGGCCTTGGCCCCTCATGAAGGGGTGGTGTGTAGATAATCAACACTCCTAAACATGTTGCATAGGAAACATTATAAACAGAAGAAGGATACCTCGAGTACAAACAGTATTTCTGAATTTAAAAGCTATAAATACGAATAAATTGCTAGTTACTTATTAGTGCATTCATTAGTAGATGAAACAAATATGCAAACTCTAAACATGAAAGGACAGCTCACATATTTTTATGATATCATCTGACTTCCAAGATCATTTAACATAGGGGGAGGGACGGAGAGAGAGAGAGAGACAGAGACAGAGACTCAAAAAACTAAAGTCTACTGTCAGGCCCTTGGCCCACAACAGGAGACAACATTTCAAGAAATTTCGCATATTCGTGACAGTAGACGGAAAAGCACTCGAAGAAGTAACAGACTTCAAGTACTTGGGGAGCACCATATCTTCTGACAGCAACATCGAAAGAGAGATTGCAGCAAGGATCGGCCTGGCAGCTCAGGCCTTCAAGAAACTGAAGAACGTCTGGAGCTCTGCAACCCTCAGCACTAGGACAAAACTCAACATATACCGTTCAAACGTCCGCTCGACTCTTCTATATGGTGCAGAAACGTGGAGAGTGAACAAGAAGTTGGAGAGCAGGTTGAGAGGCTTTGAGGGGAGGTGCCTGAGGAGGATTCTTAAGATTAGGTGGGAGCAGAGAGCGACAAATGAGGAAATCTGGAGGAGGACAGGCTTCAACAACATTGTGCTGCAGGTGAAGAAACGGCGCTGGACCTGGCTTGGCCATGTCTTGCGCATGAAAAAAGGCAGACACCCTCTCGAGGCCTTGTCCTGGGCACCTCCTGGGAAACGAAACAGAGGCCGACCCCTTGGGACCTGGAGAAAGACTGTGGAGGAGGAAATGAAGATAATGGGAAAGACCTGGAATGAGTTGCGGTGGCTCGCCCAAGATAGGACTGCCTGGAGGTCCCTTGTCTGTGCCTTATGCCCCCCCCAGCGGGGCCACGAGGATTGAGTGAGTGAGAGTGATTCACACAAGAATACAGAGAGAGAGAGAGAGAGAGAGAGATTATGTTGTTAACAATTTTATTTGCTTTTGTAATCAAGGCAAAATACACTGTTTTTCCCTCACAAGAACTGTGGGTTGGCTTGGGTTTCAGACCGGCTGCAGCTGGTGCTGTTCAAGGATGTGCACGAGGCTCTGCGGGCTGGGGGCAAGGTGAAGTCCTCCTTCCCTCTGGACGGCTACTATGGCCTGGAGTCAGGCTTCTCCCTGGACAGGGAGACCAACGTGCTGGCCATCCTCTGCCAGAAGCAGATCACACTCCTGGCCTTCGACACCAGGGAATACCTCATCCAGTTCGAGGTCAAGATCCGTCGCAGTATGGGCCAAGGTAGGCAGGGAGCGAGGGTGTGGTGTGGTGTGGTGGGGTCCTAGGGAGGGTTTGATTTGATTTGATTTATTTGATTTATTCTTTTATATCGAGGATAATGGAATAAGCACTCTTGTGCTTTTTTACATCCAGTCCCCGTGTGTATGCAGTTTTGTAATGTTATCTGTTCCCACCGGCACACGATGGCCTACTCTTACGAAAAGTGGAACAGGATTTAACGTGTACGTAAGATGTTCTGCGTGCGTTCGCACACGGGGCCTCGGTTTAAAGTCTCATCCGAAGGACTTGAGGGGAGAGTGGAGTCAGCACTGATGTTAACTCCAGGAGAAAAATCTCCACGACCGGAATCGAACCCGGGTCGTCAAATTGCCAGCGCAATGTTCTGACCACTAGGCTATCCTAGGAGGGAGGGTGTGGTGTGGTGTGGTTGTTTCATGTCTTTGGTGGGTTTGTGAACTGATTCATGCTTTGCTAGATGTGTCTGTGTGATGTTCAGTAGTGTGTGTGTGGTGTGGTCCTTTCTGTCTTGGTGGGTTTGTTGGAACGTTGTGTTAGATGTGTATGATGTTCAGTAGTAACAGTGCAGTCTGATGAGTAAAGGGCAATTTATTAAAAAATAAGTTTTCTTTTCAGGAGTCTTGAAAAACTCTGTGTGTGTGTGTGTGTGTGTGTGTGTGTGTGTGTGTGTGTGTGTGTGTGTTTGTGTGTGTTTGTGTATCTGTGTATCTGTGTGTGTATGTTAGAGAAAGAAACAAGAATTGTTCTTTTCTCTGAAGAAGTGTAACAGATTGTCATTTCTCTCCTTTGCTTCCTGTAAAAATGGCTGTTTGTTTGACAAGATGCAAGTTCATCTGTCATACATCACAGATAACTAAGTGCATTTTGCGGTTTGCCAAAAAGGTCATGGGTCACTTGCGATTCTTGAGGACATTGCAGATCACTGTGTTTGGGTCTGAGGTTACTGCTTCTCTCCCCTTCCTTCCCCTCCCCTTTTCTACACATCCCTACTCCCATCCCAAACCTTGGAGATGTCATGAGAAGCATACATGTGCAATATACCATGTATTCAACACCACACACGCCAAAAATATGAAGCAGATCTTTGCTTGACCGATTGAGTAACTCCAAGCGTGGTGAGTCTTTTCATGTTTTTGCAACCAAGTGAACCTTGGCAGAAGCTACTCAGATGCAGATACTTGATTTTCTGCATGTGTGTATACTATACATGTGGGGCTTGAAAGTACTGGTAGGCCTGCATATATGATATATATACCTTGGACATCATGAAAATTCCCAGCTTTTATTTCACCAGCCCGTTCAGATTAAACCAATGGTCTTGAGTCTGTAAGGGTCAGAAGTTCAAGCCTCTGCCCAGTGAGATAGTTGATGCACTTGTCAGTTGCACAAGAATTTTTAAAAAAACCAAAAAGATTACATCGTAGCTTGGAATTACCATAGCTCACCCAGGCAGGGGGACATTCTAATGCCAATGTGTTTTTCACACAAGTGATGCATGCATCAGTAGCTTGTATATACACAGGTCTTCATGTACTGGTGCACCCCTGCATGTATATAGCAGATGTTGATAATGAATTTGTTTGGTAGACAGGGTGTTTTTTTGTTGTTGTCTTTTTTCAAACCCATTTTGGGTCTGTGTTGTTATTTTAGTTTTGGGGAGAGTTTTTTTTGTGATTTTTGTTGTTATCTGAGTGTTTTCTCAGGGGTGAAAATGTAGTATGTTGTTTGGTTTCAGGGGGTAAAAAAAAGTAGTAAAAAGAAGAGGAAAAAGAACCCATGTTGACGTGATAAGAAAAGCAAGTTTACACTCTCCCACGCACCACAGTAAACAAGACCAGGTGTTTATCATCATCAGGAAAACTCAGGTGCACGAGGTTGATGATGCACAGCTGCATCTCCCAGGTGGTGCATACCATACCACGCGCCAAAGCCACACTCTCCCACATAGACAAGAGAGATTGTCCACAGCTTATTGTTCTGCCTCTTTAGTTTAAGCCATGTTTTTTTTTTAGCCTTCAGTTGTCCTGTCTAGATGGTCAGTCTGACCATTCAAATTGTGCCCCCACCTGGCCCAAAAGTGACTTTCCTTTTTGTGCAAGGACTGAAAATGATGGCAGCATGGACTTGGGATGGGGGGGGGGGGGGGGGGGGGGGGGGGGGGGGGGGGGATTGTGGTGTAGTTTGCATGGTTTATTTTCTGCAGTTTGTAAAACTTAGCTGTGGTACAGTATTTCCTGTGTGCATGGAATTTTTTTTTGGTAAATCATTGTGTACATATTTTTTTGTTAACATTTTCATTAAAAAAAAATTGGTATCAATATGTGTTGTGTTTAAACATCAGTACTATAGAAGATGTCTGTTGTCTCATTTATGTATGTGCCTAAAAAAAAGATAAATGTGTGATATACTATGTCTGTGCATGTCTCTCTGTGTGTGCAAGAAGAGGTTCACAAATGTGGAGCACAAGAAACTAGACACCAGTCTTTTCTTCTTCTTTCTGCTTCTTTCTGTTCTCTTCTTCTTCTTCTTCTTCTTCTTCTTCTTCTGCCCCCCCCCCCCCCTCTCTGTCTCTTGTCTCTGTCTGTCTTCTCTCTCTCTTCTCCCCTGTCCGTCCGCTGTCTTCGTCTCTTCTCTCTCTCTCTGTCTCTGTCTGTCTTCTGTCTCTGTCTCTGTCTCTCTCTCTCTCTCTCTCTCTCTCTCTCTCTCTCTCTCTCTCTCTCTTCTCTACTCTCTCTTTATAAAAGCTTGGCTAGTCTTGTCAAGTTGTAAACCAACCTTTATCCCACAGAGACAGACATGTACTTATTCCAATGAGATGACAGCAGGCTTGAAAATAGGTTTGGTGTTAACACGGTCAGGGTGGCGTCTGCTGACAATACCTTAATGACCACTTTTGTCAAAGAATGCTCTCTCTCTTCACTCCTCCTCTCTCCCATTTACACAATGCAAACACATGCCACACACACACACACGTGTACACACATTCACATACACATCAACACACAGTCCACATACACAGGCATGCACGCATGTACACGCGGCTGCGTGCACACACACACCACACACACACACACACATTCACACACTCACGCATGCACACACACAGTCACACACACACACACACACACACACACACACACACACACACACACCACACACACACACACACACACACACACACACACTTTTCCTCCTCCTCCTTCTGAACTTGGTATGGTGTAATGGCAGGGGTAAAATGCATCGTTACTTTCTGCTTATCTTCAGCCTACACCCTCTCCAGCCCCCTTTTGATCCAGGCAATTTAACTCAGTAGGAGATTTTTTATCCATAAAGAGTCTCTCTTCCCTCCCCACTTACCCCTGTGTGTGTGTGTGTGTGTGTGTGTGTGTGTGTGTGTATGTGTGTGTGTGTGTGTGTGTTGTGTGTTGTTTGGTGTGTAGTTGAGAGAGAGAGAGAGAGAGAGAGAGAGAGAGAGAGAGAGAGAAGAGGAGGAATGAGTGAGAGGGAGACCACTTGTGCCAATGAACATTTTGCAATTATAGATGTGTTCATGCGTGTCTTGTTCTGCTGTCTTATTATTTCAGACTGTTTTTCTGTGGGTATATTTAAGAGAGAGAGAGAGAGTGTGTGTGTGTATGTGTGTGTGTGTGTGTGTTTGTGGTGTCTTGTGTGTGTGTGTGTGTGTGTGTGTGTTCATGGGCATGTGTCCATGTACCATGCCTATCTATAAGCCTTGTCAGCCTGAATGTCTGTCTGAGTCTGTCATTGTTATGCACAAAGGCACATCTGCCAGGTAATGTGTAAGTGTTTTTGTTCTGAGATTATGAGAGTGTGTGTGTGTGTGTGTGTTTGTGGTGTGTGTGTGTGTGTGTGCATGGTGCGTGATGTGAGTGAGTGATGAGTGTGTGTGTGCTAGTGTGTCTGTGTGTTGTGTGTTATTTTTTTATTGTGTATATTTTATATTGAGGATATGTGTGGTGTATGAGAGTGAATGAGTGAGAGTGTGGTATGGGATTGGGTGTGCGCGCGCATGCATCCGTGCATGTGTGTGTGCATGCGAAAAGAAGAAGTAGAATTTGATAGAGCTCTGTGAAAGGAGTTTGGGTGGATCAGGTATTTGGGTGGGGGTAGTCTACTACACTAACCCCAGCTGTTGTGACAATCATTCCTCATAGCAGAAGAGCCAGCTGTTGAAAGACTGGCTGGTTGCTTTGCTTTGAGCTAGGGAGGAGTGATAGGTGCTATCACAAGGCTAGGATCTAATAGACCTTGGCTGCCTGTGTTTTTTGGGGGGTGGATGGTGTTTTTGTTTGGTCTGGTCTGCTCTCTGCTGTCTTAACTGGGTTGTTTTTCCACCTTGTCTCCTTCCTTGTCTTAGTTTCACACAACAGGTAGAGGTGTTCTTTCACTGGTGTATTGTGTTTTTACACTCTCACACTTGCATGCACATTCTGTCTTGTTAGTCTTGTCTTGTCTGCCTGCCTGTGTGTGTGTATGTGTCTGTCTGTCTCTCTCTCTGTGTTTTTGTCTCTGTCTGTCTGTCTCTGTTCTCTGTCTCTCGTCTCTCTATCTCTATCTCTTCTCTCTCTTCTTCTCTGCTCTCTCTCTCTCTCTCTCTCTCTCTCTCTCTCTCTCTCTCTCTCTCTCTCTCTCTCTCTCTCTCTCTCTCTCTCTCTCTCTCTCTCCTCTCTCTCTCCCCTCTCTCTCTCTCTCCCTCACCCCCTACACAACACATGCAATAACACACACACACACACACACACACACACACACACACACACATACACACACACACACACACACACACACACACACTCTCGTCGTCTCTGTCTCTCTGTCTCTGTTTCCTGTCTGTCTCTCTCTGTCTCTCTCTGTCTCTCTGTCTCTCTCTCTCTCTCTCTTCTCCTCCTCTCCTCTCTCTCTCTCTCTCTCCTCTCTCTCTCCTCTCTCTCACTCACTTTACTTACTTCATCTTCAATGAATCACGACTGGTTTGATATCAGAATTGTAAGAGCTCTCTCTCGTAGATGGGATTGTGTCTCCTAAAATTTCTTAGTGATAACAACAAAAAAAAAACCCAAGCCAACAAATGAAAAATAACAATAACCCCCCCCAACTATGTACAGGTTTTAATATCATGAGGATTCTCAGGAAGAAAAGAGCAGCAAAAAAAGAGAAAAAAAAAAAGGTTTTAAATCTGCACAAAAGTCTTTGGGATCAATTGACAGGCAGTTCACCTTTCACGAGTCAGGCATCCAGTGACTTGGAAACTGGGGATTATATTGGCAAACAACTGTCACCACCCCTACCTGCATTGTGGGAGGAGAAATCAATGCTTCAGGCTGCTGTGTTTTTTGTTTTTTCTCTTCCGTCTGCTTCAGGGACTGACTGACATAAGAGAATGAAGTTTAGACTGTTCACTTTGAATGTTGAGAAGGATTGCTTGTGTGCCTGCCAGCTCATGACATAGATCGAATGCAGAGAAGGTGAAGGGCTCCTTGCCTTGGGTGTGTGAAGATTTCCTAGAAA
The DNA here is from genome assembly GCA_030674155.1 of Stramonita haemastoma. Taxonomy (NCBI): domain Eukaryota; kingdom Metazoa; phylum Mollusca; class Gastropoda; order Neogastropoda; family Muricidae; genus Stramonita; species Stramonita haemastoma. The sequence continues at coordinate 56,953,416 of CM060316.1, read as the reverse complement.
GTCAGTAGCTAATGAGTGACTTTTTTTTCCCTTTATGGGTATGGGTTGGGTATGTGGTAATGTTGAAAACTACTCTAGTGTCACGACACTAGAGTAGTGTTGTGATGTTGTGTTGTGATGTTTTTATTGCCTGCTTGATTAATCTTCAGTAATATCTGGCTGGATAGGGCAAAGGTGTGTGACTGTATTTTATTTGTTGTAAACTGCTCACAAAGTTAGAATTCACAGAGTGACTTAAGCATAATTTTTTTTTGTATCCAGTTTATGAATACATAATATTGCACTGGCAATGTGTATCTGTGGATGTGCAAGTGCACATGTGCACACATTTGCACAAAAAGGCGTCACATGTCATTGTGCATGCACAGGCATACACAGTCCACATATATGCCAAATATATGCACGCGCACACACACACACACCACACACACACACACACACACACACACACACACACATACACACACACACACACACACACACACACACACACCAAACACAACCACTCACACACTCCCTCTCTCTCTCTCTCTCTCTCTCTCTCTCTCTCTCTCTCTCTCTCTCTCTCTCTCTCTTCTCCTCCTCTCTGTATAGTAATGTATGTGTGTGAGTTAGGGAGATCAATTTAAGCTGTAGAGCTTTACTCTGTGCTCACAGTACAGAAACTCTTCCAGATGTCCCATTCACTGAGGGAGGCTAGGGCATGGAAACTGGCACAGCACAGGAATCATAGAGCCAGCCCTTGTTGCTTAGGGCACCACCCCTACAAGGGGTTAAAGCAACAAGGAGCCACCATTTATTTATTTGGGGGAGCAGTGTGAAACAGAAGAACCTTGACACTAGGTGACACCCACCCCAGATTCAGCCAGCATGCATCCCTGTGCGGCTGATTATTGTCAGAGAGTCACGACTCTTGTCTGCTGACCTTTAGCTGCTGCTGCTGCCTTTGCCCTTGTAACTTGCAGGTTCAGCTGAGCTTGTATCGCTGCTCGATCCGTCTTTTTTTTTTTCATTGCGCTACTAGTTTTTGACTTTGTCTTTGTTTTGTGGCACTTGTCAAGACGAGTCAACTAAAAAACAAACAAAACCCAATTACAATTTCAGTACTGACAGCTACTGGCATATTGATGGGAGTTACAATCTTAGAAGACACAAGACAACTACATTTCATATAGGCTCAAACATTCTAAGATGACAGCAGATAAAAATATCACAGACTACTGTACTATCATTTTAAGGTAATGTGTTGAAACACACACACAGGCAAATTATAAGTTGTGTTGTTTTCCTCAGTTGAAAGAGGTCTTTTGTTTTACCCAATTGTTGCTAACCATAAGCAAAGAAGGGTAGGAAGCTGATGAACAGTTAGACAAGGAGCAGGGAAGGGGAGAGGATGACAGACAGATGCTGATGATGAATAGGGGTAGATGCCTGTGTATGTCCCTCATCTCTCCATCAGTCTGTGCTAAGCAGTGTGTAGGTAACTGTGTTGTTATGTAGCAGTAGCAAGAAATGCAGCTGTAGCATCAGTGACTCTAAGACTAAGAGAGAGACTTAACGGCTGTGCCAGTGACAAAAGAAGCAGAGAAAATATGCTTTTGTTGGTTTTGGTGGTGGTTTGGTTTTTCCTGTTGTTTTCGTCTTCTTCTCCTTGCTGTTGTTGTTGTTGTTGTTGTTGTTGTTGTTGCTTTTTTTTTTTCTTCTTCTTCTTCTTCTTCTTCTTCTTCTTCTTCTTCTTCTTCTTCTTCTTCTTCTTCTTCTTCTTCTTCTTCTCTTTTTGTCACAGTTCCTCCTTTGAACAGTTACTCATAGATTTAACCTCTCTTTAAAAGCATGGAAAAGGAGTGAGTATAATATATATATATATATATATATATATATATATATATATATAAAGAAAAATTATAAATGGATGACAAATCACATAGAGCTTATTATTAATCCTTCGCTGCTGCCTTCCAACCATGCAGCAGTCAAGGATTAAGGTTTAGTGTATTATGAAGTTGGATAAGAGGGGCGGAGGGGGGGTGTTGTTTCTTTGGGTTTATTTTTTCTGAAGAGGGTTGGTTTTGGGCACAGGGGAAGTAAATCTCTTGGGGAGCCATTTCCTTTTCCGTTTATCATTGGTGGAAGGAATTTGACTGCCTGCCTCCCTTTCCTGTTTCCGTTTTCTCTGATTGACGGTTGACGTGTGCATCTCATCTGTGTCATCTGTCAGTTTGCCTCTTAGTTCCTGCCTCTGCCAGCTTGCTTCTGGTGTGTGTGTGTGTGTGTGTGTGTGTGTGTGTGTGTGTGTGTGTGTGTGTGTGTGTGTGTGTGTGTGTGTTACTCTGTGTGTGTGTGTGTGTGTGTGTGTTACTTTGTTGTGTGTGTTTGTGTTGTGTTGTGTATGTGTGTGTGTTGTGTGTGTGTGTGTCTTGTGTTGTGTGTGTGTGACTCTCTCTCTCTCTCTCTCTCTCTCTCTCTCTCTCTCTCTCTCTCTCTCTCTCTCTCTCTCTCTCTCTCTCTCTCTCCTCCTCTCTCTCTCTCTCCCCCCTCTCCTTCCCTCCCCCTTCCTCCCTCCCTCTTTCCCCCCTCTCTCCCCCTTTTCCCTCTTCCGTCTCCCCATCCTCCCCATAAACCAAGTATGCAACAATATTCACTTGAGATCTTATTGGATGATTCATAGCTTGATATCAGAAGCATGAGAACGATTTTTCTTTTTTATCTCCTGCAAGTAACTCACGTGATAAAAGAAAAAAAGTACAAGCTGCTTTGCTTTGTCACTTGTAGAGAACGAAGAAAAGTTCAACAGAAGAAAGAAACAAAAATAATGGAACTCTTTTCAATCAATTCACAGTCAGTTTACATCTCATGAGTCAGTCAGGCATCTAGCGACACAAGGACAGGGGATGACGATATTGACAAACAACTGTCGCACGTACCACCCGTGCATGCATTGTTTGTAGGAGGAGAAATCAATGCTTTGTGCTGGGTAGTTTTCTCTCTCCCCCCCCCCCACCCCCTCTTGTCTTTTTCCAAGATTGAAGTAAGGAAGGCAGTTAAGTTCAGGATGTTCACCTCGAAGGTTGTTCAGGACTTTGGGGGTTTTTTGTTTCAGTTCATAGATTGAAAACAGAACAGGTGATGTTTATGTTTGGTGTACTTTTTTATGTTGTTGTGCGTTCTCTAGCTTAACACGTTGGAGGTCACCCAGAATGTGCATTCTGACTCACTCATCCATCCCACCTTGGAATCACTGTGAGATTGAAATTGCACTCTGAATGAGAAGTCTGCATGTATGACTGTTTTCAAGGTATATCGCCCAGAGGCAGCCATACTCTGACTTCAGAGGATTTTTTTTCTCCTTTAAAGGAGAGTGCAGGTTGTTATGTTAAGAGCTTGTCATGGCTGAAGGCAATCTCAACACAACATTTTACAACATAATATGTTAGTGTAGGCCTTGGCAATTAGCCGACATCAATAACTGACACAGCTTTTGGCCTGGGCCTTTTTTTTTTTTTAGCTGGAGGTATGTGGTAATTTTGAAAAGTGTGGTTTATGTTGAAATCTGTTAATTTTGAAATAGTAACTGGTTTATCTCCCCAGGTTCATCTTTCTAGAAGCCGAAATTTGGTACTGCGATACTTGTTGAAAACTCTGGCAGTATTGGTTTAATGATTTTTGTTTGTTCTCTTCAATTTATTTTCAGTATCGTAATCTGGGTAGTGCAGTGTTGTGTCTGTATCAGTTTTGGAAATCAGCTCGTTGATGGGTCAGTCACACAGTCAGAGTGAATCTTGTGTTTTTCATGAGCAGTTTAGGATACACATACCTATGTACACATAGTTTGCAATTACATGTATGTATTTTTGTGGTTGTGCAAGCTTCCTGACTAACACACAAGCTCATATCACATAATATGCATGTTGCACACATGCATGTAGTCATACACTGTATGCATGGTGTACTGCCCATTTGCATGCATGTGCTCAGGCACATTCATGCACACACACGCACACACACCACACACACGCACGCACGCACCACGCACACCACACACACAACACACACACACACACACACACCACACACACACACACACAATCTCTCTCTCTCTCTCTCTCTCTCTCTTCTCTCTCTCTCTCTCTCTCTCTCTCTTCTCTCTCTCTCTCTCTCTCTCTCTCTCTCTCTCTCTCTTTCAAATGTGTATGTCATATCAGTTTAACCTGCAGAACTTAACCTCATGCTCATATGAGTTCTTCAAGATGTTCCATTCACTGATGAATGATAGGACAGGGAAACTGGTGGCGTAGGAATGATGTAGCCATCCGTTTAGGTTTTAGGATACAACTTTCTAAAGAGACGTTCAGACAGACCAAAGCAGTAATGCATCTACAGATGTTCCTTCAGATAGACTCCAAGAAAGGTGAAAGCAGCAAGAAGCCACGGCTTGTTTATTTGGGGGCGAAGTGTGAAACAGAAGAACCTTGACGTGAGTTGACTCCCGCCCCCTGATTCAGGCCAGCATCCCTATGTCGGCTGATTGTTGTAATAGTCATGAACTCTCGTCTGCTGACATTTTGTTGCTGTTGCTGCCATTTCCCTAGTTTTTCTCATCCTGCCTCCCCCTACCGCCCACCCTCTATTATCCCATTGCTCCAGTTCTGAGCCTGCTCTGTGCTGGATGTGTTATCACTGTACTAGTGTATTGGGCCCAAACGCTGAATTACTCTGAAGTTAAAAAATCATGTATGTGGTGGTTTTCATCTATAGTGAAAGAAGAGGTCGTTTGCCTCAGGTATGGGTTGCTAACCCTGAGAAGAGGAGGGAAGGGGTGTGTACGTGGAGGAGGTGGACTGATCAGCTTTGAGGGATGAGAGCATGGGTGGAAGATGAAAGCAGAGAGAAGGGGTGAAAGATGAAAGCAGATAGGAAGAGTGGCAGATGCCTGAGTTTCCATCTCTCTGTACCCATCTGTACTGACTAATCTCTCACTGTGTATGTCTGTGCTTGTTGATAGAAGTGGCAGCAGCTGGGGAAAAGAAATGTTAACAAACAAATTAAAAAAAACAAACAAAACAACAGCTTTAGAACTGTATACAGTGACAAGAGAATCAGAGAAAGAGACTTTGGCTGGTCTGGTTGTTGTTGTGTTTTTATAGTTTTTCTTCTTTGTCTCCTTTATTTTGTTTTTATTGCTGTTCTTTAGAGTAATGTTGTGTGCATCTTTTTTCATGAAGGGAAAGGATGGGGGTTAGGGCAGAAAGAATAGAGGTAAAGTAAAGAAAAAGCAAAATGAAGATAAATCACAAGGGCTTATTATCTTCAGCTGCTTCCTCCCAGACGTGCAGCAGTTGAGGATTAGGCTTAGTTTATTATGAAGGTGGTTGGAGGGGGGGGGGGGGGGAGTTTTATTTTCATTTTTTTCTGACAAGGTAGGTTCTTTAGGCAGAGAGGAAGCAAATCTCAGGGGAGCCATTTCCTTGTTTCTGTTGAACGTGGCTGCAAGGAACTCTTCTGCTTGCCTCCCTGTTCTGTTTTGTGTTCTCTCAGATTGGTTGTTGAAGTGTGCACATCTCTGTCATCTGTCAGTTTGACTTCTCTGTGTGGTGTGTGTGTGTGTGTGTGTGTGTGTGTGTGTGTTGTGTGTGTGTGTGTGTGTGTGTGGTGTGTGTGTGTGTTGTGTGTGTGTGTGTGTGTGTGTGTGTGTGTGGGAGTGTGTGTGGTGTGTGTGGTGTGTGTGTGGGGTGTGTATGTGCAAGCGCATGCATGCATGTGTGCATGCATATATACGTATGGACACAGGCTCTTGAATATAGATGTGTGTGTGTGATCTCAGGGGGATGGAGAAGGTGAGGTATCACAGATGGTCAGTGTTTCAGTCTTGTTGGACTGTAGTACATTGTGGCATTAGCATAAGGGTGGAAAGAGGTGAAGGGATGAGACTGGGAAAGAATGGAAAATGTTGGTTTTATCTGTAGTAGGAAGGAAGGAGGCATTGAACTAAGTGAGGGTTAGGTTTTGGGAGGATGGAAGAGGAACTTCAGAGGAAGGGTTAAGCCTCTAGGGATGTTTATTGAACCTTGCAAGTGCATGCATGTTGGCTTTTTCCTTAACCATCATGGACGACACACATGGATACAGAGATACTGTACTGGTATAATAGGCCAAGCATTGAAACACTGTGGAACTAATTTATAGTCATGTATGTGATTTTTCTTCTTTGAAAAGGTTGTTTTGCCTCATGTGTGGGTGACTTACCACAAGAAAAGAAGGGGAAAGAGAGGTGTGCTTGGGAGGCTGATCAGAGTTGGGGGTTGAGGGAAGGGGTGGGGGGGGTGGGAGAGGGAAGTTGAAGATGAATGGCAGATGACTGAGTTGTGTGAGTGAGTGAGTGAGTGAGTGTGAGGTGGTGTGTGAGTGAGTGGTGAGTGTGTGAGAGGGAGTGAGAGTGAGAGGTGAGGAGTGAGAGGAGTGAGTGAGAGAGTGAGGAGGAGAGAGAGAGAGAGAGCATGTGTACATAGGCACACAAGTGCATGTGTAGGGGGGTGTATAAGCATGCACAGGAGTGCATGTGTATAATGAGATCTCAAAGTGTTTAGGACAGGTGAGTCTCCACTGCATCCTCAGTCTTCCTTCATAGTATGGTGCATACATACATTAGGGCCCAGGGTGGAAAGAGGTGAAAGGATGGGACTGGGAAAGTGTAGGGAATATTGCTATTATCTACAGTAGGAAGGAAGGAGAGGGTGGGTTGATGGATAGGGTTAGGAGGATGGAAGAGGCAGCCCTAGATGGGGCAAGAGTATTTATGGTTGTGTACATGTTGCCTTCCTTAGATGGGGGCAAGGGTATTTATGGTGCCTACATGGGTTGGCTTCCTGGTTAGCTATTATGGACAGGGATGCGTTGAAGAATGTTCAGTGATGTGAGTGCATGTTATGAAGACTGTATACATGTTCAACACAGCAAATCTGATATTGTTACAGTGTTAGTGATGATGTTGCAGCCTTTTTTTTCTGTGAAGATGTATAGAATACAGAATATTCCTTATGTCTTAGTTACACCACATGTACTACTAAAAATACAAAATAAACGATCAAAAAGAAAAGACATTGGGTAGAAGGGTGGGGAAGTTTCCTGAAAGTTCCTAGTTCTTACCAGCTTCTTGACTACTGCATAACCTGGTCATGTGTTTGTTACATTGACTTGTAAACCCTCTTTCTTTTAAATGTTTTTCCCTTCTCCTAGACCTTTTTGCCTCAGAATAACATCAGTACAGCATATGACAGACTTGGCAATTTTGAGAATTTAGGACTGAAAAAATGCCAAGGGAAAATGTAAATGTACATGTTCCTTCTCTTATTCTGACTCTTCCACCTTTTGCCCCCCCCCCCCCCCCCCCCCCTTCTTTTCCCTTATGTAAGAGTGAAAAGTAATATATATATAGGAGGTAGGTTGGAAAGAAAATGTAGCTATTTTGTAACACACAAGTATGTGTGCATACTTGCATATGCATACTACTTAAGTGAAGTAGCAAACACATATAACTTGGAAACATTTGTAAGTAGTACTGGTAAGGAAGATTTCTATTGTATTTGTTTGGTTGGGTTATAATGAAAAGGTGGATGGATATAATGAATGTTGGCTACATTGGTTGAAATATTCAGAAGCACATTGATGGCAAGATTTAGCCATCTACATTATAGATACTCGTCAGTGTACTTGAAGAAATTGTTTTTACATACATTATTTAGAAAAGCAAACTTTTGATTGTTCAGTGTTGGTATCAGTTGATTCTTACTATTATTGGCATCAAGTTATTTGTTTCATTAGAATCCTCTTTACTGTACAGTATCTATCAGTTAGCTGCATGATATTCTCAATTTCAGGAGTGCAGTGTTAAATTGTCTGTGTCAACAGACTCCAAAGAACCTTTAAGTCTTACTGTTTGTGCCAAACTGTATTATTATTTTTTTTAATTGACGTGCTTTTTAATAACCTAGGGACGTTTTTGTACCCACCATTGATGAAACATTTCAGTTTTAGCCTGTCTTGTTTGATCCACTATTGACGACTGTTCATGTTTGTGATGATGTCAAGTATGATCTGGTGCCGAGGGATGGGCAGGGGGCTGAGAGCTGTAACACCCAGGTTGCTGATAAATCATGCTGCAGCAGGGCAATCCGTCAGCCCCTGTGCTATCTCTCCTCCCTAATCCTGTCTGTCCAGACAGCTTGATGGTGCTGTTGGCACCCTGCCCACATCGGCCCTGCCTGGCCGCGCTGCTGCCTGCTGTCTCAGAGAGGGAGAGAGAGAGGCACCTGTCTGAAAATTGCCTGTCCAAGTCGGTTTACTTGTGGATTAGAGCCCTGATAAAGTGATGCTTGGAACAGCTACAACTACCCCCCACTGGCCTGTTTTTTTTCTTTAAACTTCTCCCTCCTTCCTGCATTGCTTTGTGTCAGAATGGTATCTGGTGACGTGTGTTACACCCAAGATGCTGGTGGTTCTTACCCAAGGTTCTCTTTGTTGTATCTCTGCCTTTCTGTTTGCATTTCCGCCATCTCTTGAGCTTTCTTTCTGCTGTTTCCTTGTGCTGCTTTTGATGTTTGGGAACAGCGAGACTTTCTCTTTGTGTGCTGTTGGGTTTTTTGTCTGTGCTGTTGTTTTATGTCTTCCTGTGTGCCTCTGACTGTCTGCATGTGTGTGTATGTTCGTTTGTTTCAGTTTCAGTCCCCCTCTCTCTTTTGCATGCATGCATCTTACTGTCTTCTCTCCTTTGAAGTTGTGTTTCTTACACAATTTCACTTTGCAATATCTGCTGGAATGAGTGTTTTGGGTTTTTTTTTGGTATACTTTTTTTAAATTACAAAATGATTTTAGTATTCAGCTGAGCTGTTTTACTTTAAAAACAAAAATTCAAAAAATAGCAGTCCTGATATGGCCAGGCCTGCATATGGTCAACAGCACTTTAAACATCCTGAAGGGAAAAAAAGCAATATTTCTTACACAATTTCTTTCGGGGGGGGTGGGGGGGCTGCTTAACTGTTTTCCTGCTTAGAGTTCCCTTTCTGGTATGTTGAAAGTTCCCCATAGGATAGGATTTCAGGGTTAATGAAGAGATCCCAAACAAGGAACTCAGTCTGGAGATCAGTACATCAAAAACTCCAGTCTGTAACTAAGGCAGGAAAGAAGGGGGGGGGGGCATTCTGGCTGAGCAGACTGGTTAGCAATAACAGACAAGTTAGTACACAAGGGAGTTGGGATAGCCTAGGCCTTGAGTATCTTTGGCCGAGAGAGAGAAGAGAGAGAGGAGAGAGAGAGAGAGAGAGAGAGAGAGAGAGAGAGAGAGAGAGAGAGAGAGAGAGGAGCGCTAGCCCTTCCTCAGTCTGTGCCACCTACGTGATAGTTATCAGCAGGAGGGGTGCAGTTGCATTTTCATCCAGGTTCTTGTCCACTGGTGTGCAAGATCAGAGGGACTGGTGGGGAGAGGCTGGGGCAAATAGAGAAGGGGGGGGGGGGGATGAAAAAAACTAGAAGGGAAAGGCAGCAAAAACTGAGCTGTGCTTGTTGCTAGTTATCTTATCGGAAGTAGATCGATGAGAGCCTGATTAGAAAAAAATGGGGTGGGGGGTGGGAGAGATAATTGGAAAGGGAAGGAGGAAAGGGGATTATTGAGGGTGAAGCCGGAAAGTGAGAGGAAATTAGAAAGTGAAGGGGGGGGGGGGGGGGGGGGGGGGGATGCTGTATGTGGGCGAAAGTGTGTGTGCCAACCAGACCTCATCAGAGTGTGACATTCCAGAATGGGTGCCAGCTTGTGTGTTTATGAATCCTGCCTGCTCCTGTAGTAATGAAGTGGATAGTGGTGGGGGTTGGGGTGGGGTGGGAAGGGGGAGGAGAGGGGGTGTGTTATTTATCATATTGTTAAGGATTGTGGGCCGGTTTCCAAGTTTCCTTTGCTAATGGTGTATGTCTGATTAATTGAGGAGAATGACTCCTGGTGTTATGCTCGCGGGTTGGCTGGCGCCATTTGGGGCCACCAGTACATCATCTTTTTTCACCTCGCCTTCTCTCCCTCCTTCCCCCACTTTGTTCTTTCTGTCTGTTAACTGACCCTTCCCATACTCATCTTCCAGCCCTCCTTTCCTCCTGTTTTCATAGACACTAGACAGGGGTAATTTTTCCCCTTTCTCTTTTTTTTTTGAAAATTTTTGTTGTTGTTGTTTATTTGTAAAGAACAGAAAAAGTCTGGATTTCTGGAAGCGATATTGTGGATCATGGCCAGAGGGGTAGGGGTGGGGGGGGCAGACAAAGAGTGTGTTTTGTTTTAGGGGAGAGGTGGGAGGTGTGAGGGGGGGGTGTACATGCATGCCCATGATAATGTTGTGCTTTCAGTAGAGCATCATTAAGAGAAAAACTTTTTGGACATAATGTTTCCATGTTATGCATGCATGTATGCACACATCAGCATGCATGTATGCATGCGCAACACACACATGCACGCCACACACATACACACACTCTCCACTCTCCCCAAAAGTCCTTCATGGACCTTTAAAGCCAGCTTGTGCGAAAGTAGCACATCTTGTGACACGTTAAAATCCTGTTCCGCTTTTTAAGAGTAGGGGTGCTGGACAATGCACTACAAACTGCATACACACGGACTGGATGTAAAAAAGCACAAGTGCTCATTCCATTATCCTCAATATAAAAGAATAAATCAAATCCAAATCAAATCAAATCAAATCAACCACACACACACACACACACACACACACACACACACACACACACACACACACACACACACACACACAAACAAAACAAAACAAAACAAATCAAAACAAAACCCAGCTGTTTACATTTTCAATTAAACTTCCCAACTGTGGAGCCCATGTTGGGAGCCCTGCTATTGTTCAGAGACTGTCTTCATTCGGCTCTTTTCCTCCTCCTCCCTCTTTTCCTACTTCCATTATACTGACTCTTCCATTCAGGAACTGGCACTCTGTGACGAGCTAGAAAATTTGTTTACTAGCTCTTTGAGAGCTTCCTTCCTCTCAGGTTTTTTTTTTTTTTCCTGGCAGCTTTTGAAATTCTTAGAAGGCATCAACACAAGATGATCTGTCTGTCATGGTTTGTAGGGGTTTTTGTATTTGTTTTGTTTGGGGTTAGGTTTTGTTTTGTGTATGTGTGTGTTTTGGTTTTTTTTTTTTTTTTTTTGGGGGGGGGGGGGGTTGTGTGTCACTATGTGGTTAGTTTTTTGTTGTTGGTTTTTGTTGAGTAATTTGTTTCCATTTTAATGATAGTTAAAAGATGTAAACCACTGTAGAAAAATAATACTTTTTAACAGATGGTCACTCTCACTATCAAATTCTTTCTGAAATTGTTTTGGCTGGCAAAGAGATCCAGGGAGTAATGTCATCTAACCTTCTGCATGTGTGTATTATAGACACAAAGAATAAAGGCATTGCCAGGTCTGCACTCCAACCTGGGACATTAGAAAAAAAACAACCCCACCCTTTATTTTAGCCAGACATAGCTGCTGAGATTCAAACCCACATCTTTATGAACCCTCAGGGATGGAACTCAAACGTTCTATCCACTAAACTTTAGCATCCTTCTATGTTATGTAAGTAATGTTTCTGCATACGCTGCATAGATATTTCAGTTCAAGTGAGTAAAATGACAGAACTGTTGAAAAGCTGCAGAAAAGTTGACTGTTTTTTTTATGTTTTGTTTTTGTTTGGTTGGTTGTTTGTTTTGGGGTTGTTGTTGTTTTTTTTTTGGGGGGATAAAATTAGCTCAGCATTAGTTGAAACTTGTCAAGACCCATCGCAGTGAAGATTGCAAGTTTTTTGTGTGACCCATAACTAGCCTTGTGGCTCACTCTTGTCATTCGTAATCTACGGTTTGTTGGTTACAGTAGTTAAAAGTTTGGTTAAGACTTGGTTTTTCTCAGCACCACTTACTTACTATTAGTAGCATATACCCCTTGCTTCATACTTTCAGGTCTTGCTTGATTTGGCTCTTGTGCCTCTGATGGTATCAGTTTTCAAAGTCATTCCTTCCTGATATAATTTGAGTCATTATCTGAGAGACTGAATTTCATGGTTAACAGTCACACAGCCTGTGAGTCATTTTACAGGTAAAAAGTTTTCACAGAATGTTCATACCAACAGAGTAAGAGACTGATTGTTCCGCTGTATTGTTTTCCCCCCCCCCCCCCCCCCCCCCCTCGGGCTCTTGTTGCATTTGGTGGTGAAGATTTTATGACTACCATATCTTCTTCCTTGCTGTCTGTCTTGTCTCGTGCATTCTTGAATGTGAGTGCTTTGGCTGAAGGGAGGGAAGCAGCTTTGGCAGACAGTGTAGGACTGTAGAGGTGGAGTGGTAGGTTTGCGTCTCAAGGACTTCTGGTTCACTGCTGATTGGAAGAAATGGCAGGTCTGTTTTCTTTTACTGGTTTTTTTGTTGTTTGTTTTTGTTTGTCTCCCTTTTTTCATTTTGGGGTGAGGGGTGGGGGTGGAATTGAGGAAATAAGGGGGTAGGGGTGGATTGGGGGTGGAGGCGTGAGTGTTCTCTGTTGCTGCCTTTGTCTGTCTCTGTTGGTCTGTCTATTTGTTTGTCTGTGTGTCTCTACTCTGTGCCTCTCTCTGTCTCTGTCTATGTATGTCCCTGTCTGTCTGTCTGTCTGTCTGTCTGTCTGTCTTCTGTCTGTCTCTCTCTCTCTCTCTCTCTCTCTCTCTCTCTCTCTCTCTCTCTCTCTCTCTCTCTCTCTCTCTCCCACACACAAACACACAAACTCACAAACACACACACACACTACACACACATTTACACACACACACACACACACACACACACACACACAACACACACACACACAGAGTTTTGTTCTGCTTTGATTTTTTTGTTTTTTTAGTAAAGGAAGTGGCGGGGGAAGAGTTTTTTTTTTGGGGGGGGGGGGGGTCAGTCAGTGTTGATTTTTCCCCTTCTAATATCTTTGTTTTCTTGTGTATCCACTATGTATCAATCGTTACAGTGTATAAAATTAAACTTGAAACCTCTCCGGTAAATTAAGAATAAAACATTCGCAGAACATCTTGCAGACATGTTAAACATGTTCCGCCTTTTGGAAGAGTAGGCCACAGTATGCTGGTGGGAAAAGATTTAACAAAATTTTCAAAACCACATGTGCATGGGGACCGGATGTAAAAAAAAAAAAGAACTAAGTGCTTATCCATTATCTTCTGAGAGGGGAGGGGAGGGGGGGGGGGAATGGGCATGGGTATTCAGATTATACAGAAATCTTTTTTATATAATGTATGTTCTGTTGCTCTAGGCTGTGTGTGTGTGTGTGTATGTATACATGTCATGTGTGTGTACGTGCACATTCATTTTGCCATCAGTTTCTCTGTTAATCTACTAACCGCCTTCCACCCATCTGCATTAGACTACATAAATGTGTTGACGGTTTTAATACACTTTGGCTGTATAACACTATATATTACAGTTATTACATATTTTCAACCATTTATACAGTGTTGCTTGTCAAAAAAGTAATAATAAGTTCATGGGCAGTTGTGGTGCTTGTCTTCACATCAATATTGTGCTCATGCCCCATGCAATATTGTGTCATGCCCATGCAATATTGTGTCTTACTTGACATGTTACTGCCTGTTTCAGTCTAGAAATTGATTGAAATGCAGTGTCATATCTGCTGGCATATTGCTTGCAGCTAGGTTGGAGAGAATCTCTCTCTCTCTCTCTGTCTGTCTCTTCTCTCTGTCTCTCTCTCTGTCTCTGTCCTCTCTCTCACTCTCTCCCTCCCCCCCCTTCCTCTCTCTCTCTCTCTCCTCTCTCTCTCTCTCTCTCTCTCTCTCTCTCTCTCTCTCTCTCTCTCTCTCTCTCTCTCTCTCTCTTCTCTCTCCCCCCTTCCCTCTCTCCCTCCCCTTCCCTCTCTCCCTCCCTTCCTCCCTCTCTCCTAGTCCTTTCCTCTTTTTCCACTCCCACTTTCTTCTCGTCCCCCATTCTGTCGATTTCTCTTTCCTTATTCTTTATATCCATGTGCTTGAGAGTTAGGCATGTGTGTTTTTGTGTACTCTTACAAATATTGGTCATGGACAGATAACACACAGTAATGATTAATCAAATGCCTGGCTGTACAGAACTCAGGAGTGAGACTAATTACAGCTGTAGAGCGCACACTACAACTATGTTGGGTTTTGGTTTTGTTTTGTTGTTGTTTTTGCAAGATAGTAACACTGTTGAGTTTCCTTTGCTTGATGATATAAATAAGTATGTGGTACTGGTTGCAAAATCTTCGGTTGTGCCCCCACGGTCCATGGGACTACGGGACAGGTGAGGGTGAAGGTGACTGGTAGGTAGCAATGCTACAGCCCTAATCTTTAGAATATCTGCCCATTTTAGGTGGATTAAGAACTAGTTGAGGGGAATAGCAAAAGGGCTGTGAGTGTGATTTTGTGTTTCCACCTCAAAACATTTTGGAAATGTTTTGAGGTTTGAAACAGACAGTGACTTACCAGCTGGCTTTGTGGCTGGCAGGCAGTGACCCATAAAACCGGTTTAAGAGCCATGTTAAAGGAAAGGGGACTGACTGCCGGACAATAGTGTTTCGGAGTGACTGTCCAGGCAGGCTGGCCACAGATGGATGGTTCTGTGTGTGTCCACAAGAGCACAGGTCAGTCACTGGTCAGTGAGTCAACACGGGCTAATCACAGGCCGTTTTTGTCCGTGTGCAGAGTACCAGTTTCCCGTCCGGGTGGTCAAGGTACCCTCCGGAAGTCGTGTGCCTTTGGAAGGGGTGAAGCTACTGATCCATGGGTGTCGCTTCTGCCTGACCGCGCACATCCCTCCCGCATCCTACAGGCATGGAACGTGGGGGACCTGCGGCGCTATGGGGCCGTGGACGGCAAGTTTTGTTTTGAGGGAGGCTCCAAGTGTGGCAAAGGTGGGTGCGATTTTGGAGTCGGGTCTCTTTGTCACAGCCAGTTTGTGTCGGTGACAGTTGTTCAGGGAATAGGTTGGCTTAGCAGCTTGTTCGGCTAAAAAAAAATGTATTTAAAAAAATGGTTAAAGTAGCAAAATTTTTCAATGGTGTCTCAACAGTATACTAGACTTTGGGATAGGTGAAGTAACTGTTTTGTGTGTGTGTGTTTTTAAAAAAATATTATTATTGTTTATTCTAGGGATTTGAGTTTGGGGTGTTTTTTTTGTTGAAATTTTGGGGTGGGGCGGGAGATGTATACAAAGGAAAAATGCTAAATCTGCTGTTTCTGAAGAAAGTTGTGGGTTTTCCACATTTGTGAGGATGTGATAAGGACTGACCCGTGCAGGGGGTATGTCTGATTCACAGTGACGTTGGTGTTAGGAATTGTAGCCAGGAAAGAAAGCAGTGCTTTTCTTTTGTCTTTATCACTAGTAGTACTGTCTGTTGTGCAGTTGTTCAGTAGGTGGATGTGCTGAAATCAGTCTCCTTTTTTGTGTTGGAGCTGTCGGCATATTTGATATGGATTTTTTTGTTTTATTTCGGTTTTTTGTTGTTTTTTTAAAGATTCTGACTTCAAATCAATGTTTCTTCCTGTTATGATTTTCTGTTAGAGTGTGTGTGTGTGTGTGTGTGTGTGTGGTGTGTGTGTGTCGTGTGTGTGTGTGTGTGTGTCGTGTGTGTGTGTGTGTGCCCGTGTGTGTGTGTGTGTGCCCGTGTGTGTGTGTGCCCGTGTGTGTGTGTGTTTATATGTAAGAGTGTGTGTGTGTGAGGGGGGGTGGGTGCATGCGCACGTGCGCTTATACATCTAGTATACATACTTTCATGCATGTGCGTACATGTACAGTACGTGTCTCTTTAAATATGCACATGACTGATGGATGTTGTTTTCAGGTGTAGGGGGACATGCTGTGCAGACAGAACAGGCAGAAGAGATTTCCGAGATCCTACGCCTCAGCAGTCTGGGCAAATCTTCCACTGCTCAGTCATCTAATAACAGGAGTGAGTTTGAATGAAACCTGCTAGCAGTGTGTCTTACCAGCAAATTTGTCGTTTAGTGTGAGTGATTCTGGTATGTGTGTGCACATGTATCTGCTGTGTGTGTGTGTGTGTGTGTGTGTGTGTGTGTGTGTGTGTGTGTGTGTGTGTGTGTGTGTGTGTGTGTGTGTGTGTTGGAGAGTCAAAGTCAAAGTCAGTCAGAATTTTATTTCCAGATGGTGTGTGTGTGTGTGTGTGTGTGTGTGTGTGTGTGTGTGTGTGTGTGTGTGTGTGTGTGTGTGTGTGTATGCTTTGGAGAGAGTGTCTGTATATATTTGTGTGTGTGTGTGTGCTTGTGTGTGCGCGCTAAAATGGATGCATATGAGCTCACCATGCATTTGCATGAAGTTGTATAAGTTTTCTTTGAGCAACCTTCTAGGTGATCACGTTACTGTGGAGGTAAGTAGGAAATCAACAGCTTGTAAAACAAATGAAGTTTCTGCAGAAGCTTTTTAAAAAAAATTGGGGGGGGGGGGGGGGGGAGATATTGATAAATGTGATTGTGGATTGCATAGAATTTGTCAGAGAACCAAATGAAAGCAGCTATGAAATAAGTAGTAATTTCTTTAGATTCAGATATGTAGATAGTGTGTTGTGGAATCATTACCAGAGAAAATGAAGTCATCTTTATGCCAGACTCTTGTGGCTGCAACTGTTTCCGTGCACTCAGATTTACATGTTGCTTTATAGTATTGCACATAGTTTTACATTGTTCAGGTAGTTACACATTCGTTGTTCTTTACATAGAAATATAAGGGGGAAAAAAAGAAGAAATTTAGATGTATGAAAATAAAACTTCCATGTTCTTCAGTTAATCATATGTCCAAATGTTTTGCAGAGAAAACAGGATACATATTTGGTTACTAAATATAATTGTGGTTTCTAGAATACAGATTCTTTTATTAACAGGCACGCCATTTTTTCTTCATGTATATGTGGAGAGGCACTAGCAAGCCTGTACAGATATTGATATGGAATTTGCAAGGTCAGAGCCACAGAGATGGGGGATAAGCATAAATACTGTAGATAAAAAAGAAAAATGTTGCATTGTGTGGATGTTGCTTGATTACTAAGACTTGGCTGTACAGTCAAGGACATGGTGTAGACTTCACGATGTGGTGAGATTGATAGCTGCATGGAAATGATTGCTTTGTGACAGACTGACTGAAGTTTTGGGTGTGGCTGTACAAGGTAAAGTTTGTTTGAGGAAAATGGATTTTGGAACGCTGCAATGTGCAGAAGGGAAATGTATACTGCATAGTTTTGGTTTTTTAGTTTAGTTTTGTTCAGGACACTGTAGAAATGATAGTTTAGTTAGAGAATATGAGTTTGTCTGGGAAGAAATTCTTACAAAAATTTTTACCTGTTTTTTAATTATATCATTACAATATCTGAAGCAGCCAAATAAGTAATGAAGGCATGAATGCAGATCATTTCATCCTGTCTTCCGTGTTGTGTTGCTGTCAGATTCCCAGCTGTTGGACTACAGCCTGGTGACCCCAGACTCGCTGTGGAGCCAGGACAGAACGGGTCCCGGGGCCAGTGCAGTGGGGGCTGACCAGTCCTCCCACCTCGCCTGCTGCCAGGGGCTGCCGGCCGGAGCAGACGTGGACGAGTGGGGCTGTCGCAAGAGACACTCGGTCAACGTCACCGAGTACCACCGAGCCAGCGTGGCCACTTTCCAGGAGAAGCTGCGGCAGATGAGCCTCGAGACCCAGGAGCGGCAGCGTCTTATGGCCATTTACGATGTCCCTCCTAAACACCCACGCAAACTAGAGACCGTGTCTGACACCGGCTCCACACACCAGCCCAAAGAAGATGAATCTGCAGCCAGCAGTGTGGATGGTGGTTCAGGAGTGGGTGTACTGGAAGCTGGGCTGAAAACCACGTCAGGACTGACGGTCAGGTTGGACCCTGACACTGCCGCATCTCAGGGGGAAGTGGGTCAGAGCCCTGCAGCGTCGCAGAGCAGGAGGGTGATCGTGACCTCCGTGGCCGGCCGGGAGTACTGCATCCCCCGCAGTCTCAACACCTCCGTGTTCGATTCCATCGTGAATGCCCAGGTAGGACACCACGAAGCGGAAAGAGGCGCTGCAGTCACTGCACAAGCAGGAGACTCACCTGCGCCAAGAAATCGACCTGCTGGACCAGATGCTGAAGGTGTGTCACCCTCACTCTGAAGAGCCCGCCCCTCAGAGTGGTGAGGAGTCCAGCACCGACAACATGGATCCCTGGCAGGAGAGAATCTCCACACTGGAGCCTCCTCTGCAGTGCAGCACCCCTAACCACGTGGCCAAAAAGACAGCCAGCCTGCCCCCTAAAATAGGCAGTGAAGATGCAGAGACGGAGGAGCCTGCCAACAGTCTTATGAGTCCTAACTTTCTGTCCAAACTGGAAAAAATCCCGTGGAACTCTAGTCTCAACGCCCCCCTTCCCTATGTCAACCTAGCCAAGTATGACGCAGAAACTGACAGCGGCTTTATTTATTTGCAAGGGGGTAGCGAGGCGACAGTGGCTACATGGCGGCTGTGCCCAAACTGCTGCGGAACCCAGCAGGGGGCAGCATGGCCAGTCTGCGGCACAGGGCCCTGATGGGGGTGCCCAGTCGCAGCTTCAGCGAGACCCACATCGGGCCGGGCAAAGGGGTGGGGTGCAGCTTGCAGGCCCCGCAGAAACCTTTACCCCTGCCCCCCAAAGAAGAGAGCGAAGATGATCTGACCACTGAAAGCGAAGACGTGTCCCCTCAGTCCCCCTTGTCAGACACGCTGCTGGAAGAGGATTACCTCATGCCTCCCACCACTTACGCCCCCCTGTTCCTTACCCTCGCGTCCTGACCACCATGTCCTCCACCTCTGCTTCAACCTCGGTCACAGAGGCAGCAGCACCTCTGTCAGACTACACCCCCTCTCAGCCGCCTCCACAGCCAGCCCGGAAAAACCAGTCCTCATCCGAGAACCTATCTACGCCAATGAGCCCCCTCCTCTGCCCCCTCCTCGGTGTAAACTGAACACTCCCCCACCAGAACTGCCCCCAAAGGACCGGCTCTGCTGCAGAGAAGCAAGCTGCGAAGTTCGGGGACAGGAGCGTCTATCAGCACCACAGTGCCCCCTGCCCCCCTGTCAGGACACGCAGCCTGTCTGTGGGCTCGCAGGGGGGCAGGAGCAGTGAGGGGGACAAAGCCGCTTCTGGCTCTCCACCCGTGGCGGGTAAAGAGGGAAAAAAGAGCTGTGGGGAGCAGGCCTACCTGCCCATGGGCAGTCCTCAGAGTGCTGCTCGCAGAGTCCACGCAGACAGCAGTAAAGGTGGGGGGGACAGCAGACCGTCTAGCTTCTACAGCAGTCCCAAATCACGACCCAAAGGTATTGTTGTTGCTAATCGCCGAGGCAATGCGGAGGTGCTTAGCGGTTATATGGACATGGCCAACATGTTCATGGAAGAACCGAAGCAAGGAGAAAATGTCAACACCTCAGGGTCTGAGTCTGTCTGCACACCTGAACTACACATCACTGAGCCCATCGTGGATTGCAGCAGTGAAGCGCACGGGATAGCAACTACATGGAAATGTCCAACTTCCTGTCCAGCCCAAGAGCGCGGTGCTGAAGAACCTGGAGGCTTTGCAGACCTACATCAGTATTACATCATCAGGGGGAGACACCATGCCAAAGTCTGGGTCTTTCCAGCTGCCCGGGCACACCCAGTAGGTCAGCCACCTCGAGTACGTCCGATGTGCCCGCCCCCAACACCCCACCCACCAAAGCCAGCAGCAAACTGCACAGGAAAGTGGTCACTCCAGCACAGCCAACAGCAGTGACGAAAACGTTTTCACCATCACTGGTGTGGAGGGTGAAGAGTTGAGTACAAGCAAAAGTGTCAGGTGTGTCAGTAGCAGCGGCAGCAAAGCTCGACCAGCTATTCCATTCACCAATCTGAAAAACTTTGAGCAGAAACAGTCCAAGTCCTATGTCAACACCTACATTCCAGCACCAGAAGTGCCGTTACCCGAACCCCCCAAGAAAGAGGAAGGCTTCTTTGCCCGGCTGATGCGCCGAAACTCCAAAGACAAAGCACCTCGAAAAGCCAGGAGAGTTTGAACCAGCAGAAAAACCGCTCCAGCGTGTTTGAGCGAAGCATATCTGAACAGGGGGAGGTAGTGGAGGAGAAGACACTGACCAGACTGAAGTCTGGGCGACGAAGGTCAGCCAGCTTTCCTAACAGACTCAGTTTCCATGAAACTGCTGGCTCGGACGGAACAGCCACTCCCACCAAAACCGATGCTCCACCCCTCTCCCACCATCCATAAAATCATCGTCATCCGTCAAGTCATCCTCGTCTACAAAATCGTCGTCGTCTGTGAAATCCATCACTTCTTTGAAATCAGTCCTTCCACCAAGTCCTGTTCCTCCTCCTCCAAGTCCAGCTCCAAGCAGTTGAGGACCAACCCTGAAGATGCCGTCAGCTCAAAGCCTCAGCCTGATAATCGCTCAGACAATTCTTCCCTCCATGATCTGTCAGATGACTCGGACAGAGCTCCCTTGCTAAGGCAGGGAAACAACAACACAGTGAACTGCGGGTGTTGACAGTGTTGCACGTGCAGCAGGAGTTGAGCGTCAGTCCACTGGCCCAAGTGTGCTCTCACCTCACCTCTTGCTCAAGCAGCGACCCCTGTTCAGCAAGTACGGGGATTCCTGTTCCAAGTTAAGTGATTCTTCCTCCATCTCCTTGTCAGACTGCTCTAAAGCAACCTCCTTTGACTCCTGCAAAACAGCATTATCCGATTCCTCCAAAGCAGCCCTGTCTGATTCTTCCAGAACGGAGTTATCCGATTCCTCCAAGACAGATGACGAAAAGCTGATAGAACTGTTAAAGTGTGGCCAGAAATCCCCAGAATTCACCGAGGCTGATGAAGTCAAGCCCCACACAAACTCAGACCACGACCAACAGTCGGTGACAAACGCCCAAGAGGAGGCAGCCGCCATCGCTCGGCACGTGGCGTCTGTGCCCCCTCTCATCCCCCCCAAGAACAAACGTCTCCCGCTGTCCCCTGTGTCAGAGGTGAGCAGCCCCGGAACCCTGTCTCTGTCGTCTGCCTCCCCCTCCTCCCCTCCCCAGCACCCGCTGCTGCCCTCGGCCCCTAACCAGGACGAAGCCATCTACATGGACATGAAGGAGCTGTTCCCCCAGCCCCCCCAGGCCTCCGCCTCCCCCGCCACCACCGCCCACCTCCACCCCTACAACTGCCCCAGGGAGCAGAAGGAGCGCGCGCGGGCCACGCTCAGAATCACACCCGCCCTTGAGGACGAGGAGGGCAACATCTGGGTGCCTCGTCACGGGGCTGGAGGTACGTCCTTCACCTTGCCTCCTTGATCATGAGAGGTGGGAGGCCTTGACCCCCCTTGCCAGTAAAACATCACATGGTACGTGACCTTTGCCATCTTTGGCATGGCATGACCCGGCCTTGACCTACTGTAGGTGCCTGACCTGTGACCTTTTGCCATGAAAAGCTTGGTGACCGCACATCACCAGGACGTTCACTGTCTTGATGGAGTAGCCATGGAACGCCCTTCTGTTAATTGTCTCTCCATATATCTATCTGTCTTTTAATGGTTGTCTCTATATTGAAATGAATTACACTTCTGAAAGAAAGAACCCCCCAACACCCACACCTCTAAAATCCCTCATTTCACCATCTTAAAAAATCTTAATCACTGCATCTGGAAGGTTTGATGTCATTTTTAGATTAGTTGCCATGAGTTACATGTCTCTTGCTGTACATATGATTAATTGCATGGCTAAAATTTCAGACAGCTGATTATCACATTGCATTTCATGTGTTCATAATCACTTCATAGGTGTTTGCATGAAGTGTTGCATGTTTGCTTACATTGATTTGAATGAGTGATCACTGTTTTTGTTTACGTCCATGGTTTGTAAGCCTGTTTGAGTCGGGGTTTGTTTGGGGTTTTTTTAATCATTTTTTTTATTTTGGGGTTTTTTTTTTTAGTCGCTGGTAGTTCAGTTGCATAATATTTTCATATTGACATAGATGAACTAAACCTCTTTTATTTTCAAGGTCGTGGTAAAGGCAGTTTTGTAAAGAAAGTTTCAGGTAAAGGCTAAATAATTTCAAAGGATGTAAAGAAGAAAGGGTTTTTTATTTTGTCTTGTTTGCTGTCTCTTTCTCTTGTGAAATGGTGTAAAGCAACAAATTGTTCAACTGAGCAGGGTTGAGTTAGTGCATTGAAAGTGTCTTCACTGTTGACTATAAGGAGATTAGCAGAGAAGTTTGAGTGAAGGAAGGAAAGATTGGTAAAGAGAAGAAGGGGGAGTCAGCAAGGGAGGGAAAGGGGTTCTATAAGGGAGATAATGTCTTTGTGTTTTTGCTTGATCATGGGTAAGAAAGGGACTTTTAATTGCATGTGTTTCTAGTATTGCATGTCACACACAGTTTGCTGTAGATCAGCTTGATATGCATGGCATTTCCATTTGGTTTTCTTTTTTGTTGTTGGTTTTTTTGTGTGTGTGTGTGTTTTTTTTTAATTGATTTATTCATTGACCAAATAGCCCATCAGTATCAGTATCATATAGTTACTTTCTTGTTGAGATAGTTGTGCAGTCTTAAAAAAAAAGTGATGTTTCTAAGGAATGGCCTGTGTGTGTATTTTTGGTTTTTCATTTTATATTTCATTTTTTGTTTGCTTTTTTTTTTTTGGGGGGGGGGGGGGGGGTAATTATGTGATAATGAAGAATACTGGCTGTCGTACATAGATGTATGTGGTCATTATTTTCATAGTATTAAGGTATAAGTGTTTGTATGTGGTCATTATTTTCATAGAATTAGGGTATAAGTGTTTGTATGTGGTCATTTTTTCATAGAATTAAAGTATAAGTGTTTGTATGTGGTCATTATTTTCATAGAATTAGGGTATAAGTGTTTGGTGTACTGTGTTGAGTGTTAGTTTTTGTTGTACTGTTTTGTTTTGTTACTTTGGAAAAGCTGCATGTGCTTATCATTTTCAGGCAGGTCAGCAGCGTGTTCTTAGGCTCGGGCTTTTTTTTTTTTCTTTTTTTTTTTTTAAAGAAAGTCTTTTAACACTATCCCTATGTTAAGGGCAGAGAACCCCTCTTTCCTGTACACATGCACAGTGCTCATTTGTATGCTCCTGTAACCCAGTAGAGGGTGATACGTAGGGAAGGACTTGAAGTGGTTGGTTGCCCAATTACAGATTACCTGTAGGGAAAAGGTTAACACGAACCAGTTGTAGTGTTTAAGACTGACAAAGAACAGTGATGAATGACACCAAAGTTAGAACCTAATCAGCAAGAATTGTTGTTTTAAAAAAAAAAAAGAACAACAAAGAAGAAAGAGAATTTGTTTAGAAACCAAAATGACCAAACTTTGTTATGTGTGGGTTTGTGCTTATAGCTGCCGTTTTTTGTGTGCTGTTACTCCTTCTTATTTCATTTAGCACTTTTGGTGTGGTCTGTATTATTATTATTATTTTTTTTTAATGAGATGCAAAATTCTTGTGTAAATTTGTCCTCTAGTAGTATTTGATCGGTG
This sequence comes from Stramonita haemastoma, assembly GCA_030674155.1. Classification (NCBI taxonomy): domain Eukaryota; kingdom Metazoa; phylum Mollusca; class Gastropoda; order Neogastropoda; family Muricidae; genus Stramonita; species Stramonita haemastoma. The sequence goes on along the minus strand of CM060316.1, from coordinate 56,929,825 downwards.
ACTTTGCAGCACAGATTTCTGTTTTCATATGAATGGTTTTTCTGCTTCGCACTGCGATTGATCTGTAAAGTGTTTATCGCACATACTGAGTTTTAGGTTTGTATTTCCCTTGCTCAGGAGATTTCTCTTTTGCCCATTTGTAGAGATTTGCTTTTTGCATTGGGGGAGGGGGGGGGAGGGTTCCATTAGCAGCAGCCAGCATGCTAGGGTGAGCAGTTCTGTACTTTGCTGTTGATTCCAACACTAACTAACCTCACTCGGGGGACAAATAGCCCGGTGGTCAGAGTGAATGCTGGTGATCTGCTGATCCAGGTTCGAATCTCTTTCAAAGGGATTTCTCCTCTAGAGTTAACATCAGTGCCAACTCACTACCCCCAAAGTTCTTTTGGATGAGACTATAAACGAGGTCCGTGTGTGAAACACACGCAGAACATCTTGCACACACATTAAATCCTGTTTTGCTTTTCTCAAGAGTAGGCCATCGTGTGCCGGTGGGAACAGTTGTTAAGAGTTACAAAACTGCATACACACAGGACTGGATGTAAAAAAAAAGGGGGCCCATGAGTGATTTTTTCATTAACCTCAAAATAAAAGAATAAATAAAATAAATGAACTCACTGTTGTAAGGGAGCAGAGTACCATTGAAATATTATATCTGTTTATCTTATCATATTCATATGATTTGATGGGTTACAGGGCTAGCTGTCTCTGACAATTTTGATTCCTGTTGGCCAGGAAGGTGCATCAGTATTTTGTGATTGGTCGATAGGGATAATGGGACATGGATTGACACACTACTTCTGCTTTGCAACCAGTTAAGGAGATCATCAACATTGATATGACTGAATGATGATGCTTTTCATAGCATTTTGGTTGAGTTAGATGTCAAGGCACACAGTAGTATAAGGCACAAACTGTTCCTGTAAACAGTATTCTTACAGTTTGTGTTCTGATTTTGAACTGACTGCTAGTGTAGAGATGAAGAGGCTGGGATGAAAACAGCTAGTGAAGACTTTGCTGAGGAATAGTGTGTTGTTGTAGCTTCTTTGTTCGTTTGCGTTTTTCGTTCTTTTTTTGTTTTGTTTTGAATTTGGTGGTTCATGCATTGTGTGTTGAATGGGAACAAGCAACATTATGATATTGATAAAGAGAGAATTATATTCACCTCTTGTGCTTTCTTCCAGTGTAAAAAGACAGACAGCATGAGACTATTTTTTTGCTTTATTTAACATTTTGAGCTCGTTAAGTCAGTAAAAATCATGTATGTAATTCTATGCAGTATCAAAGTAAAGTCAGCTTTATCAGGAGAAAATATTTTTTATAACAAAGGTGTTCTATTTTTTTCAGGTAAGTATAAAATTTCTGAATTAGTCTTTTTTTTTTTTCACTTGTAGAGTTATGATAATATTCTGCAGTTTGTTGTAGGAAGCTGTAATACCGAAGTAGTTGCATATCACGGGTATCATAAAGTATTAATGAAGATTGGTTTGGGTATTTTTTTAGGTTTGTTTCCAATTTAATCCATGTTTTCTTCTGTGTGTGTGTGTGTATGCAGAAGCCCGGTCCCGTCCTGTAACCGTGTTCGAGTCCCCACCTCCCGTGCCTAGTCTGTCTTCCAAACTCCACTCACTCCCAGCTTTCAGCCACCCCTCCCCGCGCCTGGGGGGGGAGGCCCCGTCCAGTCTGTTTGAGCTGCGCTACACCACGCCCCTGGTGGTGTCTGTGGACCCCCTGGAGGGGGCGGGGGAGGGGCTGGCCGAGCCCCTGTCCATGTCCTCCCAGGGCAGCTGCCCCAGCCTGCGCAGTCTGGACGACGACGCCGCCACCGCCATCATCAGGGCCAGCCCTGCGGCCACCGTGCTGCGCCCGCGCTCTGGGCGGGAGTACCAGGTGGTGGAGCGTCGACCCTTGGGGTCGGAGAGTCTGTCCCCAGCCCCGCCACGCAGTCCCCCACCTACAGCTCCGTGTTCACCTACGAGGCCTCCTCCCCCCTCCCCACAAGTCCCCGGCCTCCCATAGTAGCTTGTTTTCCTGGCAGAGTCGGGACCACGCTGTTGCCTCCTCCTCCTCCCTGGCCACGCCATGTCCACAGGACCGTCAACACCACTGTCACGAGAAAGGACTCCGCCCACACCTTCATCGGCGTCTTTGTCCTTGTCCAAAGAGCTGACTCCGTCCCCCAGGGTGCATGCTAGGCGTGATACCCCGTTGCCAGTGCCTCCGCGCAGAGTGCGGGCCTGTCACCGAGCTCACTCCGAGCCCTGGTCCGGGCGGACAGACTTTCCCCGCGTGGTGTGTCACAGCAGTAGGTCCTCCCCCCCACACACCCCCAAGCCCCCATCTCCCCACTGGCCCTGCCCCAGAAACCCCCCAGCCCACCTTGAACTATGCAGAAATCGACTTGACTGCCATGGCTTCCACACCGCCTCCTGTGGAACTGACCAGACATTTTTCCCGTTGGCAGAAAAAGGCTCCCCCCAAGGCGGTGGCCATCGAATACACGCAGATCGATCACACGGCCACCACGGCCCTCAAGATGGCCGGAGAGGAGCACACCCAGTCTCGGGAGGTCAACAACAGTCTGCGTCGTGGGGCCGCGCCCATGAGTCTAGCCCGCAAAAACTCCGCCCCAGCCAGCACCAAAGACAGAAAGTACCCCACTTTCGGTGGAGAGAGAAAGCTGAGTACTTGTTCTATGGACTCTATTTAATTAAAACACTGTGGGGGGTTTGGTGGGTTGGGTTTTTTTGTTGGTATCATCACAGAATGTGAATTATGATCTGTTGATTGAGATTTTATTTTAATGTTTATATGTGTTTTGTGTCTTTTATACGGTTAGTGTTTTACCTTTTACACTTTTCTGTGTTGTTAAATGTTATGAAAATATATTTTATGTTGAATTTTATTTGTGATTTTCGTCTTGTCATGGGAACTTTTTTTTCTCGATGGATTTGATTGTCGATGTGTTTGATGAGTACATGTCAAATTATTGGAGATTGTGGAATCGTTGATAAATCTAGGATGGCAAGGAAGTAAACCAATACTGCCTGTGACCAGTATTTCACTCAGAGAAATGTAATATGAGGGCATTTCCAGATGATGTAGGGTAAAAAAAAAAAAAAATTAAAAAAAACACTGCAGAATTCGTTTACAATTCTGTGAAAAATGATATAGCAGAAACAGTACTTACATTATTATGATAATAAGTGTGCATGTGATGACTGACCAAAACTACAGAATTGTTTGGGCATTGTGTGTTCCTGTGTCATGGTTGTGTGGGTTGTTTTTTTAGGCATAGACCACCTAAAGATTGATTTTACAGCTATGTTTCAGTCATTTACCTCAAAGCATGCATTACCTATCATTACCTTGTCCCAGAATTCCCATTGAGGTGTTGTTTGACAGGAGAATGTTTATAAGACAAAAATGGCCAGGAGAGGGAATATATAATATATATATGTGTTCGTCATTTTGTAGTTTAGTGACAACCATTTGCTGAAATTTAAAGATATCTACACATTGAAAAGCTCATATAGCAGGGTGCAGATGTCTTAGGATATTATGAGCAGGATATTTTGATTGTTCTACTATGAACGAAATGCTGTACTGTCTTGTGTGTCGTGTTGTGTTTTTGTGGGGCCAAGTTTCATTCTGAATCTGGACCATGATTTGGCTCAGGTGCATAGATGAAATTCAGATTTTCTTATATTGGAATCTGGTAAATTATATCTCTCCCGAAATCAGCTGTCAGTATCAGGGGCCATGTGTCAAAAGTGTTATGGGGAGGGAGATGGTGATGGACAGATTGAATAGCTGTTTCACTGTCTATCTAGCATGGATATCAGAGCTTGAATGATACAGTTTTGCACTTAAGCATATATAATATGAATATGGTGTTTGCGATTTTAGTTAGGATCCTAGAGTGAGGAAACAGCACACATATACTACTTCATTTAGTCTCATGAAAGTTTTTATTTTGTGTGTGTGGGGGGGGTTTGTTTGTTTTAATGTGTTGTGATCCACTGATATAGACGACCATGAAAATACAGTTAGTTTACTGTAGTTTACAGTCAGTTTCATAGTCTGTTGTGTTTGCCTTACACTTCAAATGCATATTAAAAAAATTACTAACTTAGGTCATAGTTAAATATATACAACTCAGGTTGTCACAGTCAATCAAGAATAAGGTATAAACCAAAAATTACTCCATTGTTCATGTTTCATGCCATTCTGAAGAAAATGTATATGATGAGCCTATTATAGCAGAAAAGCCTTAGAAATGACACTTTTCCCTTAGTGAGCAGTACGTACCTTGTCCCTGTTTATCTTCTTCAGCACCAACAACAGTCCTGTCGACCTTCCAAAGTTGATTGAGAAGGTTCTGTTTTGTGACAGGTTTCTCTGTGTATTTGATTTCTTCTTTTGAAGATGGTTGATATAATAGCCCAGTGAATTCAGTTCTGGGTCACATGTGCCTAGGTTCATCATAAAAGATGTATTGGACCTTTTCAGAGAGGGTGGTTTCACCATATAGATTGAACATTTGGGGGTTTTATTTTTGGTTCTGTTTTCCTTTCTTTGTTTCTTGGTTTGATCCTTTTTTTGTTTTGTTCTTTTATCTTTTAAATCCAGTTAAGACAAGTATGGGACTTGTTAAAATGTTGATAAAATACATTGCAACATCATGTGCTGATTTCAGTAACATACACTTCTTTGAAAAGATTTAGGACCTGATCATCCCAAAAGTGACAGTTTACACTCTGTGCATTTGTCTTCTTTCAGAATCCTGTCAAGAGTTTCGATATTTTGTTTTGATAAGCTGATTTGGGGTAGAAGACAGACTGATATGCCGGCATTTAGAAACAAGGGTTTGTGGCAAAAAGTATGTTTAAAATCTGCTTATGAAGCTGAATTATAGACCAGTTTTGGTGAAGATACAAAATGCTAGAACATCTAATGTTTACGCTGCTACTCCATGAAAATTGAAAAAAGAAGGATGTGACAATCTTAGGGTTTTTTTAACAGCCATGAGTTGTGCGTTCCCCAGCTTTAACACCCTGGGGGGCACCCAGAATGTGCACTCTAACTCACTCATCCCACCTGGGAATCACTGTGAGATTGAAATTGCACACTGAATGAGAAGTTTGTGTGTATGACTATTTTCAAGTACCTCGCCGTATAGACAGCCATACTCTGACTTCAGAGGAGAACAGCCATGAGTCAACATGTTGTCATTATAAAAAATCGTCAGCATGGTTTATCAGCAGGACTAGTTTGCTTTATAGTAATACAGTCTTGAGCCTGGATACTAAAAGGCAGAGATACTGATAGTATAATATTGAATGTTATTGATGTACTTCAGTTTTCAAAAGATCTGCCACAAACCTGCATAAATTTAAAATTGAGGAAAAACAGTTACAGAGAGAGCTTATATGTAATGGGTGCTTATGTCCGTCTACTAGTGTTATAAGGCCAGTCAGTCTGCTGCTACAGTCAGCCAGAGAAAAATAACGGTGTTCATGACTTGACAAGAACTGTGGAAGAAGACCGAAATGCAAGGAGTCACCAGAGATATATAGTCTTTTACTTGTATCTTTCATAGCGTTTGGATCATATGTTTTGGAAGTTACAGATTAAAGCATAAAAGTGTGACCAAGTGTATTGTGTACCATGGAGACATATATATTTGTGAGCATTCATCTGACATATATATTTGTGAGCATTCATCTCATGTTCATACTAATCCTAGAGTTAGTTTCAAACCACATACATAATGGGCACTTGGGTTGATGTCTTGTACTGTAAACATTTATTTCTAATGTTTGTTTGGGAGAAAAAAAATATGAAGAATTTGTATCCACACCCTGTGAAGAGAAATCCCACCTGATCTGTTTTTGTTAGATCATATTTTTTTGTTTCATGTTCACTAAATGTTGTGGATCAACTTGACAAACATCTAACTTCATTCTTAAAGTAAGAATGGAGGCAATGATCAGATCATTTGAGGTTGTACTTAGCCATGGTGGAAAACATAAAGCTGATTGTTCTGGTTTTTGTTTTTCATTGCTTGCAATGGGCCCTCAGCCCGCATGCACATTTTTGTTTTACACAGATGATGGTATGATTATGTTGATATTGTTGAACTATATGTATTTATTACCATGGAAAATGCTATGCATTGATTTGATGAGATTCTCTACACGTGTGCACATGATCTTAATTTTATTTTAGATTGGAAATTAGTTTTGTGTGAAGAGAGGCAAGGTATGTGAGAAAAGTTATACCTACATCAGAGCAGGTGATTTTTCTGTTGTGCAGTTCAAGTGAAAAACGAGCAATATTCTCAGTTTACAACGAAAAACTTGTGTTGTGATAAGGAGTCAGTGTGTGTGTCTGTGGTGAGGTACTTGGTAATTCTAAATCTTTTTGAGTGAAGGTTGACTTGGCAAATTTAAGATCTGACTCACAGTACTTTTGATAAGGTGCAACAATTTTTCCACTGTGTGTTTGGTATTCTGTGTGCCTTGCTATTCAGTGCCCGTTAGTTTGGGGTTGTTTTTTTTTCTTAAGGCAAGCCAACTTAAAGCAATGTAATAGGCATTGAGAATTATCCATCAGTCCTTCTGACCAGAAAGCTGGGCATTGTTCTAAATAGGTATTGGGTTGTGTATTGAGAATGACAAGGTTGTGACAGAATTCTTTTTCTGCTCACAAGCAAGTTGCTCTCCCATCATTTTTTAGAGGTTTTTTTTTCCTCGTCATTCTCTCTCTCTCTCTCTCTCCTCTCTCTCTCTCTTCCTCTCTCTCTCTCTCTCTCTCTCTCTCTCTCTCTCTCTCTCTCTCTCTCTCTCTCTCCATGAACATATCAGCATTCATTTTTTTCTGATTCGGTGATTACTTTTTTACAAGAGATTTATTCTGTAATGATGGTATAATGTAAAAGCTACCCATCCAGCCTTGAATCTCTTTTCCTGTGCCTGCCAGCTCTCTCATTGTAAGAGATCTATCTTTTTGCATGCGGACCTGGAAATTCCCCCTGTACCGTTCTGTCTGTCTTTTTTCTACATCTTTTTCTCACTTTACTTGTTATTATAGTTTGTCTGAAAATCACCCCTGCCTGTCATTATTATTAGTCAGAAAATCATCCTGGTCTAAATTTTGTATACTTCTATGGAAACATATTTGTGGAATGTGAAATCAAGAATAATGAGTTATAAAGATTTTGAATTGAAATTTTGGGAATTATTATTTGAGCTAGCTGTTTATGAAACATTTAAAAGTGGTGTTTGATGATGATCACAACTCTGATATGATGTAGTGGTGTAATGCAATTGCTCTTGAAAAGGATTGTAATTGCCCTTCATGGGATGATCAAAGTGCTTTTGACTTGACTTGACTTGAAGTGACTATACAAAGTAAGTACCTTGTACGTTAAAAAATAAATGAAAAAAAATAAAACCCAGATTTTAATTTTTTTTTAAATCTTCTACCATACAGGGTGAAAGCCTTCAATTTTTAAAAGATTCTGATACTACAAATGCAGATTGTCCACAAAATGGTGCTACTTCTGAAATTATGCAAACTCTGAAAATGTTATTTATTGAACATACAATGTGAAGACTTTCCTTTGAAACTTGTGCTGAAGATATATTTGATTTTTTTTTATATCAGAAATTTCTCAGCACTTTTTAATCAAAGGGAGGTACTTTTATGCAGACTGTCAGTTTGAGACTTTTTGTTTAGCCTTAAAGCAGACTTTATTGAAGAAACAAAGAAGAAAAATGTATTTATTGAAGAGAGAAATTTTAAGACTTAAAAGTGTGAAAGTAAATGAGAATTATGATAGTCTGATTGCATGGCAGAGACTACTGTGTGCTTGCTTCAAGTGTAGTTGTGGAAAGGGTAATAAAGGTGTCCTGTGATATGAGTTAAAAGGCCAGTAAGGTTTGAGAGAGAGATGAGGGGGTACTGGTTTTCATTTTCTGTTTCTTTTTTTTTCTTTTTTTTCTCCTGTCCCTTTTTTTTTCTAGTCTTAGTCTTGTTCACAGTATAACCAGCAGTAAAATTGAATTGATCTAAGTTTCATGCAAATCTTCATGACATTGAAAAATTTGAAAGATGCAATGTTGAATATCAGTAACAATTGAAGTTGATTTTCAATAGCAATTAAATATATTGAGTTTTTTAGTTTCTACAAATGATTTTGTTTGTCTGATTTTTTTTTTGGGGGGGGATTTTTTTTTCAGACATATGGTCTGAAATCATGTTCAAAAAGCCATTGATTCATGTGGTTGGGAGAAATGCAATTGCTTGAGTATCATGATATGATTCTGTCTCCAGCAAGCAGTAAGTATGTGATTATTTTGCAATTATTTTGAAGAATGAATCTGGCTACAGTACATGTCTGCGTGTTAGTGTCAGCAGTAAACAAGTGTGTGTGTATTTGGTTTGAGCCCAGTCAGCTGGTGTAGGCTATTGCAGAGCTGTCAGATCTATATGTGTGTCCCATGATATGGTTGGATTTCTTTTGGTGCTTGTACAGAGCATTATTTATGTCATGATTTCCTTGTCATGTCTTCAGAATTCTGGATGATGATTACATGGCAAAAGACACTCATCCCAAGCCCTATATGCAAATAATCTGTAATCAGTGTACATTTGGTGGTAGTCTTCTGTTTTCTGCCTGTTCTGTCTTATGCTCAGTTTCTCACTTAATTTGATTTTTGGTTGACAGGAAGGAGTTCCTCCGTGGTGATGTCAGTGGCTCTTCCAGTATTAAATAGCATCTCCACCCTCTGGAAATTCTGTGTTAGAAATTTCCTTTTTTCGATCACTCTGTGTCTTGTGGTGTAAGCTTAGTATAATTTGCTTGATAACAATAGTTGCTGTCTGAGCTTTCGACGAAGAAGAAGGAGTATAATTTGCTTTTAAACGATGAAAATATGAAGGGAATATCATAACTGTGCTCTTCTGCTGGTTGATAATAACAGGAGTTGCTGTTTGACAGGATTAATATCTTTTTGGTAGAATTTTGTTTTTTGCAATCTACAAAGCAGTTGTGGCTTTGACACAAGTCTTAGTGGTTGGTTTTGGTGATTACACACTTCATTGTCAAAATGAACTACTCATTTTTTTATTAATGGCTTGCAGGCACTCTTGTTGGTTTTATCCTGTGTTAGTATATAGGATATGGAAAATTGCTCGTGATGATTTGTTAGAAGGAAATACATTTCTCAACAGGGCTTTGCTGTCTTATGTAAGTCAGCTGTTTGCAGTCTTATGTAAGTCAGCTGTATGCAGTCTTATGTAGTTGGGATCTTTGCAGCCATTCTAGCCTACTACATAGGCTCATTGCTGTCTTGCATCTGTCAGCTGCCTGCAGTCTGACCTTTGACAGCTGCTTAGTGTGTTTCTCTCTCCACCTCATGGTGTAAAGCAAAATCTCACACTTTAGCATTGTAATAATATGTGATGACATATTAGTCCTGTCATTGTAATAATATGTGTGACATTATTAGTCTGTCATTGTAATAATATGTGATGACATATTAGTCCTGTCATTGTAATAATATGTGATGACATATTAGTCCTGTCAGACACCCAGCTAAAATTGTGAAGTGTGCTGGAATGGTTCAGGTTGGGTGGCACATTGTGTAGCATTTCTGTGCTGTGGGTATTTTAAGTGTGGTTGATAACTGAAGGAAGGACACAGAGGATGGATGCTACTGTCTTTTTGTCACTTTTGAAAGGGAGAGATTATTGGATAGTAATAAATATCACTTGTGCTGCATTTACTGGTCCATGTTTTGAAAAAAAGAAAATGCATGGATTTTGATCTCTGTGTATGTGTATTAATGTACAGCTTTGTCTCCTCATCCTTATGTACATTGGCGATATGTATATATAATATATATGACATATTTCAACCAAACATGATGGCATCTCAGTCAGCAGCTTGTGTGGTGTGTGTCACATCATTTCTTATTTTTTCAGCAGCATTACCTTTTGGGCACTTTGTTCTCTCTCACCTTTACCAACAGACTTCCCACAATGTTTGATAAAAGAATCCTTTTGGTTGGTGTCCTGACATCTTTGGTTCTTTCAGCCTTTAATGCAACAAGATTTTTTCCCCCCAAGACTGGAAAGTTTGTGGAAGTTTTATTGAATGTTTATTTTTATGTTAGAGAAGCTGGTGTGTTGAGGTGTTTGTTATGGTGCTTGCTTGGCTTAGCACGAGGTTTACTTACTTTGTTTTCCTTCCCCTTTTTTTTACACTTTTTTCTTTAAAAAAAATTGTTGAGACATTGTTATCCATGTCTCCTGGTTTTTGTTTTTCTTTCTTCTGTTTTATGGTTCCTGTCTTGGTAAAATCATAAACAAATGAAGCACTGTGCATTTCTGTCACATGTTTTTTGCATTTATTAAACCAGCAATCTTTAGAATTAATTCTTTTTTTAAAGTGAAATGGGTTCAGCATACTTTTAAGAAACCCGTTTTGACATGATTTTTATAACAGCATTCATATTTGCAATTCAGCATTCTCGCATATAAAACTTGAAAAGTGCTCCCCATATGTCTTGCCACTGCACATTTGAATTTTTTTCGTGGGGGGAGGGGGGGGGAACAATTTTTAATCTCACTTGCACAGCTAAAAAGACAATTCATTTCAAGGAAAGGGTACATATTCTGCCTTTTTCTCAGACTAAAGGTGGATAAAGCGAAGATCAAAATGGATCATGCTTAAGCAAGAACTAGAATTGGAAAGTGAGGAAAGAAAGTAATAATAAATAACTATTTATATATATATATATATATGCACACACATATACATTACATATATATATACATTACACATACATATATATAGTGTACATTAATTGGTGTGAGAAAGGAAAAACAGTGCCATACTATAGGGGTATCATTTTACATTAACCTACACTTCATCCCCCCTCTGCCTCCCTAAATGCAAAAAAAAAAATTTTTTTAATTGCAAGTTCAGATGAACATTTGTGTATACCTGTAACAAGTATCTCGTGTTTTAAATCCAGTCTTCCCACAGTAGTTATTTTGATGCCAGATTGATTTTAAGTGGTGCTTATAATTTTCACACTTTTCAATATATACATCTTATGCCAGTTTGGGGGTTGTTGTTTTTTTTTTCTCTCTCCCTCTCCGAACATGTATTCTTTGTACACTGTAGTTTGCATGCGGAAAAAAAGTTTTTCATTTTGAGCATGCAGTCACACGGGTCTTTTCCTGTCTTTTGAGTCGATAAAAAGGATAACCTGACTATGGCCCATGTAAATTTCAGAAGAAAAAATCTTGGCAGTGTTGAAGCCTTGTTCCCAGCTATTTTTTTTACATTTTTCGTTATCATTCTTTTATTTTAAAAAATTATTTATCCTGTCCCCGTGTGTATGCATTTTGTCAGTTTTGTCATCCATTCCTACCGGCACACAATGGCCTACTCTTCCGAAAAGCAAAAAGGGTTTTAACATGTGTGCAAGATGTTCTGCATGCATGTGCACTTGAGACCTTGGTTTATAGTCTCATCGAAGGACTTTTGGGAGTAATGGAGTGGCACTGATGTTAGGAAAAATCCTCTTGAATGAGATTCAAACCCAGGTCAGCAGATCACGAGTGCATCACTCTGACCACCAGGCTATCCATCTTCCATGAAGTAGATAATGAAAGCAGCTGGTTACAGTGAGCACAGGATTCCTGGAACTTCTCCCCCCAGGGTCCCTGGTCAGGCAGGTTTGATAGAGGATGAGACTGACCTCGGTGTTCAGCAAGAAGTAAGAGACAGAATAATTACGTGGAGAGTCTTGTTACCTTACGTTAGCACTGACTGACTGACAGACAGTTCCTCTTTTTCACTTTTGTTGTGAGTGTGAATCTTGTACCATGGTGTTGGTTAGTAGTTAGCATCGTTCATGTCTTTCTGTTGCTGTATCTTTCTTCTTGTTATTGGTGTGTGTGTGACTTGCTCCATTGCTGCTGCCTAATCACTTGGCTGGATGGGATGGGGGGGGGGGGGGGGGACAGTTCTTTTTGACACAAGTGATGTAGTATGTTGCTAGAAGGAAAATTTGGCATGATGCTGTATCTGTCGTCAAAGTGATAAAAACTGGTGTTTCCCATGTTTGTAGATTTTCATAGAATAGAGAGAACATACTGGGTTGGGTTTCTGATATTGGGGGAAAAAAAATTTGGTGTTTGGAAATTAGAATATTCAGATGAGATCTTCTGTGATGCTGATTAAGTTAAAAGGGGGGGGGGGGGATGACAGTATTGTTTACGATAATTGATACTGCAATAGAACTGTGTAGTATATTGAACAACCCATGCAGAGAAAGAGAAACTAAGAGGCATTGATGCTGTCCTCAATAGCTGGAGTTCTTCAGATGGAAAATCTTCATCAGAGGTGTTGCAGAGAGCAACAAGTAAATCCACAGGGATGCTTGTGGAAGGTAACATTTTCTTCATTTAAAAAATATCAAATTATTTGTTAAAAAAACCCTTTTTCTTCATAATAGTATTAACATTTTGATGTCTGTGACACAACAGGGCCTCCCTCCAGGTGAGTGATGAAAACTGAAGAAACAATCAGGAAAGTAAGGGTATAGGTCACTCCTAAGTGAAGAGAAAAAATGAAGACATGTAACTGTGTGTTCCATGTAAAGACCAATGTAGAGAGAATGAATGAATTGGAGTTTGAAAGATGGTGTCATGTTATTTACAATATGTGTGGTGTGCTGTTTTTCTCTCCCCTTGTTTTTGCACTGGTCTCTCTTGTTTTGCTCTTTCTTTTTATAATTATGTTGATGGAAATTATGGAAGAATCCATGTTAGCGTTTATTGTAAATCATGTCTCCCAGCAAGCAAGCCAAGTGCAATATTGTTTCATTTTCAGCGTGAACTGATGAGTGTTTTACAGTCAGTGTGTGAAGTGTTATGTGTTTACAGTTTTGTGTGTAAAGGTTAACAAGCCTTTTTGTGGAGGAGGGAGATTTCTGATCACATTGTCTTTCAGTTGTTTTTCTGTTTCCTCTCTCTCTTTCTGTATACTATACTGTTACAGTGTTGTTGTTAACATGGCTCTGCTGCATGTTTATGTTGAAAGATATTGTTACCCTGTTGGTTTGGGGGGCGGGGGGTGTTGTTTTTTTTCTTTATTTCATGAAAAAATTGAAAATTTGTTCATGTTCCTCTTTACCCTCCTGTGCTTTTCTGTTTGTTGTCATAAATCATGTAATTTTGTGGAAGAAGTACACTCAAGGCAGAAGTTGCTAAATGTTTGTGTAGTTACTTTTTGTTTTGGGTTGTTGTTGTTGAAAACAACAGTTATAGAAAAAAGGATTCAGGAATATAAAATGTAAGTCTTTTATTTCCACATTGTGACCGTTACTTTTTGCTCCAGGTTGAGAGGGACGATGGAAACAGATATTCTGTGGATGCATTGGAATTATGTTCTGAATATTCACTCACATTGTGAAACATTGTATGTGACTTTGATTTTTTTTTGTTTTGTTTATATGTGCCTTTGACAAAAAAAAAAGTCAGAATTTTGCCATTAGAATAGTTTGGCTATCTGAATATATTGATTTCAATAAAGTGGTTCTATTTACTGTCAGTCTGTTTTGGTGTCCTATTTTTGACCAGAATGGATGGCATCATTTTCATATTTCCATCTTCTGACCTCTTTTTTTAATGCCACTTTAAGTCGCAGCAGATTTCTCTGCGTGAAGTGTGCAAATGGTTCGAACCCCATTTGGGCCCCAAACGTTAACTCCATCCATTAGACCATGAGTGGTGGTCTGGGTGCTAGTCTCTCGGATGAGACGATAAACTGAGGTGCGTGTGTGACACAAAAACTATTTATCACACGCAAAAGAACCCACGGCAACAAGAGAATTGTCCCTGGCAATATTCTGTAAGAAAAAGCCCTATTCGCCCAATGGAGCTTTGGAAAGGACGCGCGCGTGCACACGCACACACACCACGCACGCACGCACGTACAGACACACATGCACGCACGCACGCGCGGACACACCACACAACACACGCACGCATGCACGCCCGTACAGACACACACACACACACACACACACACACACGATTGCCTCGATTAAATAAAGGAGTGACACTTAACAAGAGAAGAGATATATTCCGTGTCTGCTGCAACAAGCAAAAGCTGAAGCTGTTCCCCCCCCCCCCCCCCCCCCCCCCCCCACCGCACCCTCCATCCCCACCGGTTTGGCCTTGAGTGGTGGTCTGGGTGCTGGTCTTTCCCATAAAACAATAAACTCAGGTTCTGTGTGTAGCGCACATTCATGGGGATAGGAGAGTTGCCCCTGAGAAAATGTCGTAGAAGCCAAGTCACTATCGCAGAGAGTTAACATCAGTGCAGACTCTACTCTCCCCAAAAGTCCTTCGAATAAGACTATAAATCAAGGCCCTGTGTGCGAACGCACGTAGAAGATCTTGCAAGCACGTTACATCCTGTTCCGCTTTCGAAAGAGTAGGCCATTGTGTGACGGTGGGAACGGATGATAACATTTACGAAACCTCATACACACACACGGGAACTGGATGTAAAAAAGCACATAAATGCTTCTTCCATTATCCACGATATAATAGAATTAAATGAATAAAACAGAAGAAAAAAAATCATACATACAGACAGGAAAAATAAACCAAGTAGGAAGGGGGAGGACAGTCAAGACGTTCCCCTCCTTTACAACAAGCAAACTGTTAGGTTCTGTTTCGATTCCCAGCCTTGCCCTTTCTTCCCAGTTTGACAAGAAAATCGAACTGACACACAAAGTCCTTCAGAAACCAAGCCCCTCGTGCGAATGCACGCAGAACATCTTGTTCACACATGTTAAAAACCGTTCCACCTTTCGGAAGAGTAGGCCATTTCTTGCCGGTAGGGAACGGCTGACAAAGTTATTTTTTCAACCCTTGCATGCAGGTATCATCTCCAGACACCATTCCTGAAGTCGGAATGCGGTTAGCTAAATGGTGGGAGGGGAGGGAGGTCGCATTTGCAAGAAGTCATTGGTGAACCTTGGAGCTGCAACAGAGGAGCAAAAAAAAATGGATGGCGCTGCTCTTGTAGCAACGTGCTCTCCCGGAGAAGGGGGGGGGGGGGGGGGGAGCAGAAACCCGAACTTCACGCACAGAAATCTTACAGAAGCGGAGGTGGCATACAGTGCAATGCAATACAATACAAAATTCACTACGTGACATTACACTTCACCACACTACACTTCACTACACTGCACTGCACTGAACTGAACTATACCGCACCGCACCGCACCGCACCACACCACACCACACCACACCACACACCACACGACACTAGGGAGACAGGATAGCCTAGAGGTCAGAACATTGCGCTGGCAAATTTGACGACCCAGGTTCGATTCCAGTTCGAGAGGATTTTTCCTCTGGAGTTAACATCAGTGCTTACTCCACTCTCCCCAAAAGTAATTCGAATGAGACTATAAACCAAGGCCCCGTGTGCGAACGCACGCAGAACATGTTGCGCACACGTTAAATCATGTTCCGCTTTTCGTAATAGTAGGCCATCGTGTGCGGGTGGGAACAGATGACAAGATTTACAAACTGCATACACAAGGGGACTGGATGTAAAAAAAGCACACGAGTGTTTATTCCATTATCATCGATATAAAAGAATAGATAAATAAAAACACCACACTACACTACAACCACACTCCTCTCCACTACATCACACCACACCACACCAAACCACACCACACCACACTACACTACACTACACAACACTCGACTCCACTCCACACTACACGACACAACACGACACGACACGACACGACACAAGACACGACACCTCATTACACTCCCCTCCCCTCCACTCCACTATACTACACTCCACTCCATTCCCCTACACTCCACTCCAGGGGTGTCACGTCATTGGTAGAGGAAGGCTTTCTAACAGGGATGTCACGTCAGTGATGGGGGGGAGGAGGAGGCTTTATAACAGGGATGTCACGTCAGTGGTAGAGGAAGGCTTTATAACAGGGATGTTACGTCAGTGGTAGAGGAAGGCTTTATAACAGGGATGTTACGTCAGTGGTAGAGGAAGGCTTTATAACAGGGATGTTACGTCAGTGGTAGAGGAAGGCTTTATAACAGGGATGTTAGGTCAGTGGAGAGGAAGGCTTTATAACAGGGATGTCACGTGAGTGGTAGAGGAAAGCTTTATAACAAGGATGTTACGTGAGTGGTAGAGGAAGGCTTTATAACAGGGATGTTACGACAGTGATGGGGGAGGCTCGTGGGGGATAGTGGCGTACAGGGATTGTCACGTCAGTGGTTGGAGGAGGCTCTTTACTAGGGATTTGCAATTGCTCTTCAGGGGAGGATTTAAGTGTTTATGACTTGACTTTGACTTGACTTGTCACGTCAGTTGGGGGCAGGGAAGACCCCATAGCAGGGATTATTGCGTGCAGGGATTGTCACATCAGTTGGGGAGAGAGAGAGAGAGAGAGGAGGAGAGAGAGAGAGAGAGAGAGAGAGAGGGGGGGGGGGGGGGGGAGGGGGGGGGGGGGGGGGGGGGGGGGGGGGGGGAGGGGGGGAGAGAGAGAGAGAGAGAGAGACAGAGACAGAGAGACAGAGAGAGAGAGAGAGAGGCTCTAAAGCAGGGATTGTTCTCTACAGGAATTGCCACATCAATGGTAGGAGGAGGCTCTGTAAAAGGGATTGTCACGTCAGTGGTGGGAGGATCCACTACAGGGATTGTCACGTCAGTGGTGGGGGACCTACAACAGAGATTGTCACATCAGTGGTGGGGAGATCTACTACAGGGATTGTCGCGTCAGTGGTAAGGGGGATCCACTACATTGTCACGTCAGTGGTAAGGGAGAAGATCCACAACAGGGATTGTCACGTCAGTGGTAAGGGGGGATCCACAGCAGGGATTGTCACGTCAGTGGTAAGGGGTCGGATCCACTACAGACATTGTCACGTCAGTGGTAAGGGGTAGGATCCACTACAGGGATTGTCACGTCAGTGGTAAGGAGTAGGATCCACTGCAGGGATTGTCACGTCAGTGGTAAGGGGGGATCCACAGCAGGGATTGTCACATCAGTGGTAAGGGGGAAGATCCACTACAGGGATTGTCATATCGGGGTTGATTTGCGAGAAAATAAAGAGAATATTGAGCCTTGGGCGTCATGTAGCTGAGGCCGCTCAATGCTGTTTGGGGATCCGTGACAGGGATTGCGACATCAGTGTTGTGATGGGGATCCGTAACAGGGATTGTGACGCCAATGATGTGGTGGGGATCCGTGACAGGGATTGTGACGCCAATGATGTGGTGGGGATCCGTGACAGGGATTGTGACGTCAGTGCTGTATGAGGATCCGTGACAGGGATTGTGAAGTCAGTGCTGTGTGGGAATCCGTGACAGGGATTGTGACGTCAGTGCCGTTTGGGGATCCGTCACAGGGGTTGTGACGTCAGTGCTGTGTGGGGATCCGTGACGGGGATTGTGACGTCAGTGCTGTTTGGGGATCCGTCACAGGGATTGTGACTTCTGTGCTGTGTGGGGATCCGTCACAGGGATTGTGACTTCTGTGTTGTGTGGGGATCCGTCACAGGGATTGTGACTTCTGTGTTGTGTGGGGATTCGTATAAGCGCTCTTCACGCCAATGTTGTCGTGAGGATCCGTAGAAGCGCTCGTCACGCCAGTGCTGCGGTGGGGATCCGCGACAGTGTCCACAGCTTTGGCACCAGCTAATGGACCAGACAGTTCAACATTGGAGGAGCTGACGGCAGGATTCCAAGTGTGGACATCGGTCCCGGTTTTCCCTAGTTCCCCGCTGATGTCTCCCCTCCGCTTTAGGTCCGATGTAGAAGCATCACATCTAGAAGCTGGCAAGGAGACCTTGGTCCCAGCTAGCCATTTGCTACGGAGCTTAGGAGCCAAAGGTCCCCAGCCCTCTGTTGGCTGGGATGCTGAGCGCAACTTCTGTAAGCAGGTCTTCTTCCTGTTCATCAGAGCCTTCACTGCGAAAATGGGCAGTGGCAACACTATGATGCAAGATAGTACTAGTTCCAAGGCACCCTCTAGAGTGCCAGCTACTGCAAACGCTTTCTTGAGGGAGACAACAATACTCACGATCATCACGACAGGGCTAAGCACAGTCCAGCTGACCGCAAAGGCGTAGGGGGAGACCGGGGCAGGTTGGGACACTTTTTGCCATTTTCGCTCTCATTTGAATATGAGTACACAAATGATACATAAAATGATTTAAAACAAATCTTTATATATTCAGAAATAACAGAAAAGCAAAAAAATAATTAAAATCAGTAAGTGTTTATTTGTAATTAATGGTTAAAGAGACAATCCAAAGTGTCCCAACCTGCCCCGGTGCTGGGGCAGGTTGGGACACAGTAATATTTTCATCAAAAATAAGAAAAAAAATTATGATTTTTTAATATAAAACAATGAAAGCACCTGTCACCACCTCTGCAAACTTACTATTTACAAAAAAAACGAATGCTACAGCTGTGTGGCACAAAATACTGAAGACATTCCTGACATAGATCTTCTGTCATCTGTCCACTTTGGTTGGGAAGACCTTTCGCTCCTGATGGGCATTGTGCAGCATGTGGGATTTGAAATTTTCTCGTGGTTAGATTAGGACAGGTGGCAGTGCATTGCCTACTGCTTGATGAAGCCAGACATGGTGACAGTCTGGCCAGGTTCATGTGACAGGACTTGTGCAGCTTGCTTTGTGCCTACTTCTGCAACAACTTTCTGTGGCTTCTGTGACGTGGTCAGCCCTGTTTCATCAAGGTTGCATATTAGCTCAGGTGGAGATGAGTAACTGAATGCAGACCTTGCAAATTGCCAAAGAAAACTCAACATTTGTCCTGTTGAAGGTTGTTGTCCTTACATGGCTGGTAGCTTCAGGTGTAGGCTTCCTTATACACACTTTTTGTATTTTGTATTTTGTACCACTTTATGTCACAGCAGATTTCGGGCTGCTCTCCCGGGGGAGAGCGCGTCGCCACATGTGCAGCGCCTACCCATTTTTTTTCTTTTTCCTGCATGCAAGTGTGTTTGTTTCCCTATCAGAGTGGCTTTTTTCTACAGAATTTTGCCACAGCAGATTTCTCTGCGTGAAATTCGGGCTGCTCTCCCCGGGGAGAGCGCGTCGCCACATGTGCAGCGCCTACCCATTTTTATTTCTTTTTCCTGCATGCAAGTGTGTTTGTTTCCCTATCAGAGTGGCTTTTTTCTACAGAATTTTGCCAGGGACAGCCCCCTTGTTGCCGTGGGTTCTTTTACGTGCGCTTGACATTTAAGAAAGCCAGTCCTCACCTGCCATTCCATTGACAGCCCAGCTAGGTGTCCACCTGATTTTGTTTCTGTCTGCAAGTTGATGCTATAGACTCATTACAGTCTTGAAATCTAGGGGGAAACCGATCCATAAAGCTTTCAGTACATATTCTGTCAGTTCCATTTTCTCAGCTTCACCGAACACTTGTCTAGTCTTGCAGGTATCTGTAAAACTCTGGAATTCTTTGCCTTCATTTGATTTTTCAACTGCATGTCTCAGAGTCTCTTTTGGAATATGAAAAGGTTAAGAAGCATTATGCAATGACCACCCTTTAGAACAGCATCTACAGCATCTGGGCAGACACTTGTGGAGACCTGTCCTTGTGTTGTCGTCTTCTTGTAAGTCATCACCATCTGTTCATGAAAAAAGAGAGAACAGAGCATAAGAACACATCAAAATTAAGAAAACAAGAGTGTAAAGTATCAATTATCCACTAAGGGGCAGCTTTGGGTGACCCCGGGGCAGGTTGGGACAGTGGCCCAACCTACCCCGGCCCAACCTGCCCCATACTGTATGATTCCAAACTTTTAACTTTTTTACACATACCAATCAAATTGAGCTGCAGAATCCAGCATAAACATTCTGCCAAGTGATCTAAGAATAGATTACATCAAATAGAACGTTGAACAGAAAATTCCTTGAGCAGTTATTCAGTCAGGAAAGTGGCATAAAAAGTTACTCACGGTGAAAAACCAGGGAGGTTTTGCCAGATGACTTGGAAGCACCAGTACCACAGGCTTACAAATTGGTGTCTGCAGTAGATCCAGTCGATCAAAAACGAGGAATGGAAAGAAAACGGCGGAAAATTACGGTTTAGGCGGTTATTTTTAAGGTGACCCGACCTGCCCCATGGCCCGACCTGCCCCGGTCTCCCCTACTTCATAAACTTCCATGGTAGAATGCCGCATGTCTTATCACCAATGATAAACGAAATATCGTATATAAAACTCTGAATGCCATAGACCCAGGCAAGGGCTATGCACTCCAAGAGGGCAAGTAAAAACACGTTAAAA
>CM060316.1:56891914-56899414 GCA_030674155.1 Stramonita haemastoma | reverse complement strand
CAAGTTACCCTCACAGAAGGGAAAAAAGTTCATGCATACAGACAGGAAACATAAACGGAGAAGGAAGGGGAGGGGGGGGGGATGATGGACAGTCAAGACGTTCACCTACTTTTACAACAAGCAAACAGTTAGGTTCTGGGTTTGATTCCCAGCCTTGCCCTTTCTTCCCAGTTTGACAAGAAAATCGCACTGACACACAAAGTCCTTCAGAAACCAAGCCCTGTGTGCGAACGCACGCAGCACATCTTGCACACACATGTTAAAAAACCGTTTCAACCTTTTGGAAAAGTAGGCCATTTCTTGCCAGGAATGGCTGACAAAGGTTTTTTTTTAATTTTATTTTTACCCCTTCACACTGGTGTCATCTTCAGACACCTTCCCTAAAAATGGAATGCGTCTACCTAAATGATGGAAGAAGGGGGTGTGTGTGTGTTGTGGGGTGTGGTGGGGGGGGGGGGGGGGGTTGGTGAGGGGGAGGGGAAGGTCGCATTTGCAAAAATTCCATCATTAGTGAACCTGGGAGCTCTAACAGAGAAACAAAATAAAATGGATGGTGGTGCTCTTGTAGCAACGTGCTCTCCTGGAGAAGGGGGTGGGGGTGTCAGAAGCCCGAATTTCACGAACAGAAATCTTAAGAGGCTTAGGTGACTAAAATACAATACAATACAATACAATACAAAATTCACTATGCGACACTACACTACACCACACTACAGTATACTACACTTCACCACACTACACTTACACTGCATTGCACCGAACTACACCGCACCGCACCGCACCGCACCACACTACACCACACTTCATTCCAC
Source organism: Stramonita haemastoma (assembly GCA_030674155.1). NCBI lineage: Eukaryota > Metazoa > Mollusca > Gastropoda > Neogastropoda > Muricidae > Stramonita > Stramonita haemastoma. The sequence continues at coordinate 56,898,602 of CM060316.1, read as the reverse complement.
TCCACTACACCGCACCACACCGCACCACACCACACTACACAACACTCCATTCCACTACACTCTACTCCATTCCACTACACTCTACTCCACTCCACACCACAGTACAGTACAGTACACTCCACTCTACTCCACTACAATACACTACACTATACTACACTCCACTCCACTATTCTACACTATACTGCACTCCACTCCACTTCACCATACCACACTCAACTACACTACACCACACTACACTACACTACACCACACCATGCTACACGACATTCCACTCCACTCCACCCTATCCACACATTATCTCCTTTAGTTAGTGGTGCACAAACTCAATCCTCCAGCTGACCACAAGGCATCATAACCCCTGACCCACAGTGACCACAAGGCTTCATAACCCCTGACCCACAGTGACCACAAGGCATCATAACCCCTGACCCACAGTGACCACAAGGCTTCATAACCCCTGACCCACAGTGACCACAAGGCATCATAACCCCTGACCCACAGTGACCACAAGGCATCATAACCCCTGACCCACAGTGACCACAAGGCATCATAACCCCTGACCCACAGTGACCACAAGGCTTCATAACCCCCTGACCCACAGTGACCACAAGGCTTCATAACCCCTGACCCACAGCCTATCCAGTGTGTACATGCTCACCCACGATGTCTGCAACCAGTAGGTATTCTGAGATGAAGACCTCTGCTGCATGCATGTACAGTAAACACAACTTTTTAGAGAGAAAGAGCTAAGAAAGGAAGACAGAGTGTGGTGTGTGTGTGCGTGCGTGCGTGCGTGCGTGCGTGCGTGCGTGCGTGCGTGCGTGCGTGTTTGTGTGTGTGTGTGTGTGTGTGTGTGTGTGTGTGTGTGTGTGTGTGTGTGTGTGTGTGTGTGCCCAAACTGTATAGTTTCGTGCTGGTATGCTTCATGACTGGATATAAATATTCACACATGATGTCTGAAAAGGGATCCAACGCCAACAAAACGACACGCGTTGCCCAGTGGTGAGGTGAATGAGTTCAAGTTTCACAGCACAGAAGCAGACACATCCTACTTTGCTGCTGACTTTGCCCAGAGGGACTCTGCCTCGTGGGACTGTTTTCTTGTGGAAGAAGGCAGGTGGTGAGTGAGTTAGCTCCTGGACTGAAGGCAGCTTGCTGGAGGTGTCCTGCACTATCCTGTCCTCCAGTCAGCACTGGTAGTCATGGCCTATACATCTTCGGGGCAGAGTCTCTTCCAGAAAGTAGCTGGTGGCTGCATGGACTATCGGAGGCAGTTTGCTGGGCACTGGCATCGTTTGAGGCTGTGACATGGCCACTGGTAGATAGAATTAGATAGATAGATAGATAGATAGATAGATAGATAGATAGATAGATAGATAGATAGATAGATAGATAGATAGATAGGTAGGTAGGTAGGTAGGTAGGTGGAGGAAGGCTTTATAACAGGGATGTCACGTTAGTGATGGGGGCGGGGGAGGCTTCATACAGGGATGTCACGTGAGTGGTGGAGGAAGGCTTTATAACAGGGATGTTACGTCAGTGGTAGAGGAAGGCTTTATAACAGGGATGTTGGGTCAGTGGTAGAGGAAGGCTTTATAACAGGGATGTTAAGTCGGTGGTAGAGGAAGGCTTTATAACAGGGATGTTACGTCAGTGGTAGAGGAAGGCTTTATAACAGGGATGTTAGGTCAGTGGTAGAGGAAGGCTTTATAACAGGGATGTCAGGTCAGTGGTAGAGGAAGGCTTTATAACAGGGATGTTAGGTCAGTGGTAGAGGAAGGCTTTATAACACTAACAGGGATGTCAGGTCAGTGGTAGAGGAAGGCTTTATAACAGGGATGTTAGGTCAGTGGTAGAGGAAGGCTTATAACAGGGATGTCAGGTCAGTGGTAGAGGAAGGCTTTATAACAGGGATGTCACGTGAGTGGTAGAGGAAGGCTTTATAACAGGGATGTCACGTGAGTGGTAGAGGAAGGCTTTATAACAGGGATGTCACGTGAGTGGTAGAGGAAGGCTTTATAACAGGGATGTTACGTCAGTGATGGGGGAGGCTCGTGGGGGATTGTGGCGAACAGGGATTGTCACGTCAGTGGTTGGAGGAGGCTCTTTACTAGGGATTTGCAATTGCTCTTCAGAGGATGGTTAAAGTGTTTATGACTTGACTTTGACTTGACTTGTCACGTCAGTTGGGGGCAGGGAAGACCCCATAGCAGGGATTATTGCGTGCAGGGATTGTCACATCAGCTGGGGAGAGAGAGAGAGAGGAGGAGAGAGAGAGAGAGGAGAGAGAGAGAGAGGAGAGAGAGAGAGAGAGAGAGAGAGAGAGAGAGAGAGAAGGAGAGAGAGAGAGAGAGGCTCTAAAGCAGGGATTGTTCCCTACAAAGGTTGCCACGTCAGTGATGAGCAGGGATCTGCAACAGGGATTGTCACTTAGGGGGGAGGGGCTCTAAAGCAGGGATTGTTCCCTACAGGGATTGCCACATCAATGGTAGGAGGAGGCTCTGTAAAAGGGATTGTGACGTCAGTGGTCGGGGGATCCACAACAGGGATTGTCATGTCAGTGGCAAGGTGAGGCTTTACAACAGGGATTGTCACGTCAGTGGTAAGGGGGAGGATCCTCACAGGGATTGTCACGACGGGAAGGGGATAGCATAATGGTCAGAGCATTGCGCTCGCAATTTGACAACCCGGGTTCGATTCACGTTTAAGGGGATTTGTCCCTGGAGTTAACATCAGTGCTGACTCCCCTCTCCCCAAAAGTCTTTCGGATGAGACTGTAAACTGAGGCCCCGTGTGCGAACGCACGCAGAACATCTTCCGCACACGTTAAAGCCTGTTCCGCTTTTCGTAAGAGTAGGCCATCGTGTGCCGGTGGGAACGGATGAAAAGATTTACAAAACTGCATATACACGGGGACCGGATGAAAAAAAGCACAAGAGTGCTTAATCCATTATCCTCGATATAAAAGAATAAATAAATTAATCACGTCAGTGGTAAGGTGAGGCTTTACACAAGGGATTTGTCATAACTGTGTTGATCGGCTATATACAGCGACTATCGAACTCTGGGTCTGGGTCATCAGATGCTTATCATGGATTAGCATCTCAGTGCTGTCTCCCGTCACAGGGATCATCTTGCCAGTGCTACTGTCGGGCCTTGTCAAAGGGATTATCTTGTCAGTGCTACATTCGGGTCTCGTCACAAGGGTCATCTTGTCAGTGCTACATTCGGGCCTCGTCACAAGGATAATCTTGTCAGTGCTACTTTCGGGTCTCGCCACAAGGATCGTCTTGTCAGCGCTACTTTCAGGCTGGATCGTGACATCAGTGCTGCAGTGAGGCTCCGTCACAGGGATCATGCGGTCAGTGCTGCGGTGGGGACCCATGACAGTGTCCACAGCGTTGGCACCAGCTAATAGGCCAGACAGTTCAATACGGGAGGCGCTGACGGCAGGATTCCCAGTATGGATATCAGTCATGGCTTTCCCTAGTTCCTCGCTGATCTCTTCCCTGCGCTCTATGTCCAAAGCAGAAGCATCAAATCTAGATACTGGCAAGGAGAGCTTGGTCCCAGTTAGCCATTTGCTACGGAGCTTAGGAGCCAAAGGTCCCCAGCCCTCTGTTGGCCGGTATGCTGAGCGCAATTTCTGTAAGCAGGTCTTCTTCCTGTTCATCAGAGCCTTCACTGCGAAAATGGGTAGTAGCGACACTATGATGCAAGACAGTACTAGTTCCAAGGCACCCTCTAGAGTGCCAGCTACTGCAAACGCTTTCTTGAGGGAGACAACAATACTCACGATCATCACGATAGGGATAAGCACAGTCCAGCTGACCGCAAAGGCGTACTTCGTGAACTTCCAAGGTAGAATGCCGCATGTCTTGTCGCCAATGATAAACGAAATATCGTAGAACAAGTTTTGAATGCCATAGACCCAGGCAAGGGCTATGCACTCCAAGAGGGCAAGTAAAAACACGTTAAAAGAGGAAACTGTTTCTTTCAAAATGTTGCTCAAGTGAGGTCCACCGTCCGTCAATAAAGGAAGCCCCAAAAGGCAGTAGATGGTGCATATGGTCGCCAGCACGATTTCCTTATGCGGGCGCAGAACAGGAAAGAGATCCAGAATGGAAATGTGCACAGTGTGGACGCCAACTATGGTCGGAGACAGCCCTGCAAAGAAGACCATGAAGAAGAAGCCCACAGACCAGACGGCACCTCCTGAGAAAGAAGCTAGAGCATGTGGATAGACAATAAAACCGATCTGATTAATCCCTTTAATCTGGGAAATGGGTTCACCTAAAATTTTGGACAGAGAGCCAAGAACAGCAAACGTGATACCTCCTGACAGAAGACTGACGACGACGTTAATGGCTGACATCACAGACGCGAAGGTGCAACAGTCTCCTTGGACACTGTGGAAACTGGCCAGACTCAGCAGCACTCCAGCGCTGACGCTCAAGGTAAAGATCGTCAGATTGATCGCGTCCAGCCACAACTCTGTGCTGCCCAAGCTTTGGAAGTTGACTCTGACAAATGATTTGATTCCATCTATAGCCCCATCCATGGTCAAAACGACTGCCAGTTGTACAGCCAATGCTAAGAATATGTAAACCATAGCAATGGTTAATATTTTCGTGAGACTTTTCAGACCCCACCATAAAGCTACAGCAACGGTGATCCAAACGACCACCAAACACCCAAACACTTGTGAGTGGATGTTTCCCAAATTGGACAAACTGATGCCAGGTTTATTTCCTCCTAGAACAAAGTGATGATAGTATTCATACGCTGGAACTACTCGTCTGATTTCGTTCTCCGCAGCAAGGGTGGTGTTCCACAATGACTTGATCTGCCTCGGTGTTGCCGTGTCATTATAGCATGCCCCATCACTGCTGACATTCCACCCTTGATCTCGGCAAAAGTCGTCCGAAGACTTGTTTAAAAAATCCAGACAGAAATCAGAAGCCCACTCACGATCACAATATTTCCAAGGCAGAGTTACCGCAAATGATTTAAACAGATAAAAAACTGCTATAGCCAAGTCCACTTGATAAAAAACCATAACTATCGTGACTACAAACACTGTACCGAAACCCACCCCTCTAAAAATCGGAGAGAACTTCCAGCAGTCCATTGGCCCTGAGCTGGTAAACTGTCCAAGGAATAACTCCAACGTCACAAGTGGGATGCCAACAAACACCATATAAAAAAGAAAGGGAATTACAAAAGTACCATGTTCCAGTCTAGCAGCATAGGCAGGGAAACGCAACACATCCCCTAACCCAACTGAGGCTGCACACAGAGAGACGATATAATTCACGTTGTTTTCAAATCGCCCTCTGGAATACTTGTCTTTCAATCGACCACTGGAGCAACCCGAAAAGAAATTCCTCAACATTGTCACTTGTCAGGTCCTGCTCCCCCTACTTTCTTTGACATATTGTCCGTAGAAGTCAACGGCACAAGAAATGTCTGGCAGCAATAGCCTACGTAAAAGCTCAATATACACGTCATATTTCACACCAATACAAATTACTAAAAAGACGCCAATGACGTGATTGTAATACGTTTTTTTTTTTTTATCTAGACTTACAGCCATGCTTGTAGGCACCAAACACAAACTTTCTTCTATTTCAACAGCTTCAATTGAATTCAGTAATACATTAATTCCACTATTCACTTCTGTGAAGTATCCAGGGTCCTTATCGACAACACACTGTCCATGCAAAAATTCATCACCCAGACCTGTCACTCATGCTACTATTAACTACGGCCTATTAGTGCAATTCGAAAGTATCTGTCCACTGATGCAACATCCAAACTCATCAGGTCTCTTATTCTTTCACCCACGTCTGGACTATTGCAATTCTCCTTTGGCTGGTTTGCCAGCATCATCTATCCACTCCCTTCAACGCATACAAAACTCTGCAGCTCGATTGGTCCTCAGAAAGAAAGCACTTTATCCCTCTTTTGCAATCTCTCCACTGGCTGCCTGTACCACAGAGAGTAAACTACAAGATCAGTACACTCTGTTACAAATGTCTCCACAAAACTGCACCCTCATACCTCTGTGAATGTCTTCACTTGTACACACCTTCTTGTTCCCTCTGCTCGGCTGCAGATACTTTGTCTTTAAGAATACCTAGATTCAACCTATCTACCGTTGGCCACCGCTCTTTCTGTTTCTGGTCCATCGATCTGGAATGACCTTCCTCTCTCCCTCCGGCAAAAGCCTACTTATGACACTTTTTAATCCAACCTCAAGAGACACTTATTTCAACTTTAAGATTTTCGCCTATTGTTTCCATCTCCTATCTGTCCCTGCCTTATACATCTGAAACTCCCTTCACTCTGCCAAAGTGTATAGGCCTAACCTTTATAAGTGAGTGCACGCGGGTGTGCGTGTGCGTGTGTTTATTTATTTATTTATTCTTTTATTTATTCTTTTATATCGAGGATAACAGAATAAGCAATCATGTGCTTTTTTTCATCCGGTCCCCGTGTGTATGCAGTTTTTTGTTGTAAATATTGTCATCTGTTTTGGCCGGCACACGATGGCCTACTCTAACGAAAAGCGGAACAGGATTTAACGTGTGCGCAAGATGTTCTGCGTGCGTTCGCACACGGGGTTTCGGTTTAAAGTCTCATCCGAAGGATGTGTGTGTGTGTGTGTGTGTGTGTGTGTGTGTGT
>CM060316.1:56794414-56886914 GCA_030674155.1 Stramonita haemastoma | reverse complement strand
AATTTTCTCAAAACGCACTTTTTTCGCATACGTACAATCCGGCCCCCTTTACTGTGCAAGTTCTATAGCAGCTACTGCCATGAAACTTTGCACATAGATGTAAAAATGGCTTCTGAGTGCAATAAGACTATTAGAAAATGTCTCATCTCTCTAGGTTTTGGTCTAGGCAAGATTAAACTTGATTTTTTACATTTCCTAATTTTAAACTAAATTCCAACGGGTGTTGTCAGCAGTGATGTGAATTTATACAAAGAAATATATGCTTATTGCACCCTTCTGTTCCTGCCCTTTGCATTTATAATGATTTTGACTTCATTACTTCATACTTTTTCAAACAGTAGAGGGGGCCGAGACATACCGTTTTTCACTGCATTTTTTTGGGAAAAAAATCATAAATTTTTTTCTACATCATATTAAGCTTTGAAACTTTGTATCATAGCTTAAAATGATGCTTTCCACCACTGTGCAAAATTTCATGGCAATACCTTGAGTAGAACTTGAGATATAAAAATTGGTCAAAACGGACGCCTAGTCCCCCCTTAAGTCAATAAATCGCATTTACCCAAGATGGATTTCGTCAGCATTTATTTCAAGTTCAATGTCACTCCACACACATGCATATTGTAGTAGTAGTAGTAGTAGTAGTAGTAGTAGTAGTAGTAGTAGTAGTAGTAGTAGTAATAATAATAACAATAACAATACATGGAATTTATATAGCGCTATATCTTGCAAAAAACAACTGAAAGGCTGGCATTCAACTTATACAACACACAAGTATTCAATAACAATTAATAGTTTTAGCAAACTCAAATGTACACACACACACGAACGCGCGCGCACACACACAAACACGCGCGCGCGTGCGACTTATAAAGGTTATACACTTTGGCAGGGTGAAAAGGGGTTTCAAATTATGAAGGCAGGGACAGATAGGAGATGGAAACAGAAGGCGAAAATCTTAATTTTGAAAGAAGTGTGTCTTGAGGTTGGATTTGAAAGTGTCATAAGTAGGCTTTTGCCGAAGGGAGAGAGGGAGGTCATTGAAGATCGATAGACCAGAAATAGAATGAAACGTGAAAAGAAACTGAATAGCACGGATCTCAGCACACACACAAAATAAATAGTAAAAATGAAAATATCAAGTATGAGATCGAGTGGTGCCAATTAATACTCATCTTTTAATGACTAATCCTCAACAACAACAAAAATCATTTTAAAAACTTAATTTTTTTTTAACCCAAAGCAGCCAAGCAAAAAAGACACCCCAAATAACAAATAAACAATCACTCCATCCTTCCCCCACCCCCACCCCTAACACTTCAAATTCATCTCCTAAGTCTGAATCTGGATACCTTACTGGTGTGCTTTAATCAGTATATTTTGTTGACAGAACGTCACATGATGAGTCATCCCCCACTCCACCCCTAATTTATTTATTTATTTTTTAGTTTTTGAGAGAGAGAGAGAGAGAGAGAGAGAGAGAGAGAGAGAGAGAGAGAGGGGGGGGGGGGGGGATATAATTATGAACATAATGCAAAGCCCAGTGTGTTGACACTTTGAGTGAGTTGACTTCATCTGACTTTTCTTTGAACTCCTTGAGAAGTCCTTGGGACACTGCAGGGAAGTTTCCAAGCAGTGTGCTGTGGGGCATTGAGGACAACCTGGTGGACTCCATGCCTTCACCCAGATAGCAGACAGCATGCTGGGTATGTTTATATCCTCTTTCATGCAAACAGCATATTGGGGTGAGGGGGGGGGAGGGGGGGGAGGGGGGAGGAGATGAGGGAGTGCCGAAGTGTGTTTGAACTTTGAACTTTCTCCCGAGAAGTTTTGTTTTTCTAAATTGAAATGCTTTGTGCAATAATTAAGACACCAATTTACAGTTTCGATCAAAGCTTTACAGGGTGGCTAAAGCAATGATAAAAAGACAATCATATCTAGTTTCAATCAGAGCAACAGTACCTTAGGCAAAGATAATAGAGACAATCATTTCTAGTTTCAATCAGAGCAACAGCACCTCAGGCAAAGATAATAGATACAAGCATTTCTAGTTTCAATCAGAGCAACAGTACCTTAGGCAAAGACAATAGAGACAATCGTATCTAGTTTCAATCAGAGCAACAGTACCTTAGGCAAAGATATAAAGACAATCATTTCTAGTTTCAATCAGAGCAACAGTACCTTAGGCAAAGATATAAAGACAATCATTTCTAGTTTCAATCAGAGCAACAGTACCTTAGGCAAAGATATAAAGACAATCATTTCTAGTTTCAATCAGAGCAACAGTACGGTAGGCAAAGATAATAAAGACAATCATTTCTAGGCCTAGTTTCAATAGAGCAACAGTACCTTAGGCAAAAGATATAAAGACAATCATTTCTAGTTTCAATCAGAGCTTTACAAGCGTTGCTTAAAGCAAAGATAATACACACAATGATTGCTAGTTTTAATCAGAGCTTTACAAGCATTGCTTAAAGAAAGATAATACACACAATTATTTCTAGTTTCAATTAGAGCTTTACAACCATTGCTTAAAGCAGAGATAATAAAGACAATCATTTCTAGTTTCAATCAGAAATTTATAAGTGTAGCTTAAACAAAGATTTTTTTTTTTTTTAAAGATCTAGGTTAGACAAATGCCACTCCCCCACCCCCTTTCCCCATTTTGTCTCCCTCAGCTACATGCAAAATCGTGGAGTAACTTTTTATTTGGAGGGGGGGGGGGGGGGTGTCTTTACACCTTTGTATATGATCAGTCTCCTCCCACCCACCCCCCAAAAATAAAAAAACAAACAAATAAAAAACCCAGGAAAAAATCTGTTTCCCACTCTTTTGTGGTTCTTGTTCTTCTTCATTCGCCTCTTCTTCTTCTTCTTCTTCTTCTTCTTCTTCTTCTTCTTCTTCTTCTTCTTCTTCTTCTTCCTCTCCTCCTCCCCCTCTCTCCTTCTTCTATATCTGTCCTGTGTTGTTTTTTCTCTCAGAAACCTGACCCAGCCTTCTCTGCCTTATTCTAAGAACTGGAGCACTGACTGCTAGATTAATATTATAATAAACGTCCATATTATTCATCACATAACACTGACCATGACTGGCATACTCTTCTGCCCTAGTTGCAGTTTTGTTTTTCATGTGTTGGCACACAGGACCTCCGCGTCTCATCTCTTCTGCAGGGTTTACGGAGGAGGAACGGAGTGGGGTACCTATGTTAGCCCCTGAGGAAAAAATCCCTCCTAACGGACATTTCAGCTGTGACACAAAGTTTCACCCGCACTGTGACATTTCCGTCACATGACGAGGTGGACACTCAGAAGGCTGGACTAGGCTAGTCCGCCACAAGTCAAGTCACACCGCTTGTACTCTGTCTAGGATAGAAACAGGGCTTTATATATATATATATATATATATAATATAGAGTAGAGAGAGAGAGAGAGAGAGAGAGAGAGAGAGAGAGAGAGGAGAGAGAGAGAGAGAGAGAGAGAGAGAGGGGAGAGGAGAGAGAGAGAGAGAGAGAGAGAGGTTACTGTTTTGCCAAAATTGGTGGTCTTAGGAGTAATGTTCAAAGTCAGGGGTTTGATCCCCACTTAAACCAAAACTTCCCCCCCCCCCCACCCCCACGGCCTTGAGTGGTAGCCTGGAAGCTAGTCTTACCAATGAAACAATAAACCAAGATTCTGTGTGTAATACACAGTAATGAATTCGGTGGGTGTAAAAGAATTCATGGGAATAAGATAGTTGTCCCTGATAAAATGGTGTAGGAAACAAGTTACCCTCACAGAAGGGAAAAAAGTCATGCATACAGACAGGAAACATAAACGGAGAAGGAAGGGGAGGGGGGGGGGGATGATGGACAGTCAAGACGTTCACCTACTTTTACAACAAGCAAACAGTTAGGTTCTGGGTTTGATTCCCAGCCTTGCCCTTTCTTCCCAGTTTGACAAGAAAATCGCACTGACACACAAAGTCCTTCAGAAACCAAGCCCTGTGTGCGAACGCACGCAGCACATCTTGCACACACATGTTAAAAACCGTTTCACCTTTTGGAAAAGTAGGCCATTTCTTGCCAGGAATGGCTGACAAAGGTTTTTTTAAATTTTATTTTTACCCCTTCACACTGGTGTCATCTTCAGACACCTTCCCTAAAAATGGAATGCGTCTACCTAAATGATGGAAGAGGGGGGGTGTGTGTGTGTGTGGGTGTGGGGGGGGGGGTTGGTGAGGGGGGAGGGGAAGGTCGCATTTGCAAAAATTCATCATTAGTGAACCTGGGAGCTCTAACAGAGAGACAAAAATAAAATGGATGGTGGTGCTCTTGTAGCAACGTGCTCTCCTGGAGAAGGGGGTGGGGGTGTCAGAAGCCCGAATTTCACGAACAGAAATCTTAAGAGGCTTAGGTGACATAAAATACAATACAATACAATACAATACAAAATTCACTATGCGACACTACACTACACCACACTACAGTACACTACACTTCACCACACTACACTACACTGCATTGCACCGAACTACACCGCACCGCACCGCACCGCACCCACCACACTACACCACACTTCATTCCACTCCACTACACCGCACCACCACCACCCACTACACAACACTCCATTCCACTACACCTACTCCATTCCACTACACTCTACTCCTACTCACACCCACTACAGTACAGTACACTCCACTCTACTCCACTACAATACACTACACTATACTTAACACTCCACTCCACTATTCTACACTATACTGCACTCCACTCCACTTCACCATACCACACTCAACTACACTACACCACACTACACTACACTACAACACTAACCACACCATGCTACACGACATTCCACTCCACTCCACCTATCCACACATTATCTCCTTTAGTTAGTGGTGCACAAACTCAATCCTCCAGCTGACCACAAGGCATCATAACCCCTGACCCACAGTGACCACAAGGCTTCATAACCCCTGACCCACAGTGACCACAAGGCATCATAACCCCTGACCCACAGTGACCACAAGGCTTCATAACCCTGACCCACAGTGACCACAAGGCATCATAACCCTGACCACGTGACCACAAGGCATCATAACCCTGACCACAGTGACACAAGGCATCATAACATGACCCACAGTGACCACAAGGCTTCATAACCTGACCACAGTGCCCACAAGGCTTCATAACCTGACCACAGCTATCCGTGTGTACATGCTCACCACGATGTCTGCAACAGGTAGGATTCTAGAGTGAAGACCTCTGCTGATGCATGTACAGTAAACACAATTTTTAGAGAGAAAGAGTAAGAAGGAAGACAGAGTGTGTGTGTGTGTGCGTGCGTGCGTGCGTGCGTGCGTGCGTGCGTGCGTGTTGTTTGTGTGTGTGTGTGTGTGTGTGTGTGTGTGTGTGTGTGTGTGTGTGTGTGTGTGTGTGTGTGTGTGTGTGTGTGTGTGTGCCCAAACTGTATAGTTTCGTGCTGGTATGCTTCATGACTGGATATAAATATTCACACATGATGTCTGAAAAGGGATCCAACGCCAACAAAACGACACGCGTTGCCCAGTGGTGAGGTGAATGAGTTCAAGTTTCACAGCACAGAAGCAGACACATCCTACTTTGCTGCTGACTTTGCCCAGAGGGACTCTGCCTCGTGGGACAGTTTTCTTGTGGAAGAAGGCAGGTGGTGAGTGAGTTAGCTCCTGGACTGAAGGCAGCTTGCTGGAGGTGTCCTGCACCATCCTGTCCTCCAGTCAGCACTGGTAGTCATGGCCTATACATCTTCGGGGCAGAGTCTCTTCCAGAAAGTAGCTGGTGGCTGCATGGACTATCGGAGGCAGTTTGCTGGGCACTGGCATCGTTTGAGGCTGTGACATGGCCACTGGTAGATAGAATTAGATAGATAGATAGATAGATAGATAGATAGATAGATAGTAGATAGATAGATAGATGATAGATAGATAGGTAGGTAGGTAGAGGAAGTCTTTATAACAGGGATGTCACGTCAGTGATGGGGGCGGGGGAGGCTTCATACAGGGATGTCACGTGAGTGGTAGAGGAAGGCTTTATAACAGGGATGTTAGGTCAGTGGTAGAGGAAGGCTTTATAACAGGGATGTTAAGTCAGTGGTAGAGGAAGGCTTTATAACAGGGATGTCACGTCAGTGATAGAGGAAGGCTTTATAACAGGGATGTTACGTCAGTGGTAGAGGAAGGCTTTATAACACTAACAGGGATGTCAGGTCAGTGGTAGAGGAAGGCTTTATAACAGGGATGTCACGTGAGTGGTAGAGGAAGGCTTTAATAAACAGGGATGTTACGTCAGTGATGGGGGAGGCTCGTGGGGGATTGTGGCGAACAGGGATTGTCACGTCAGTGGTTGGAGGAGGCTCTTTACTAGGGATTTGCAATTGCTCTTCAGGGGAGGATTAAAGTGTTTATGACTTGACTTTGACTTGACTTGTCACGTCAGTTGGGGGCAGGGAAGACCCATAGCAGGGATTATTGCGTGCAGGGATTGTACATATATTGAGAGAGAGGAGAGAGACGAGGAGAGGAGAGAGAGAGAGAGAGAGAGAGAGAGAGAGAGGAGAGGAGAGAGAGAGAGAGATGAGAGAGAGAAGAGGAGAGAGAGAGAGAGAGAGAGAGTGAGAGAGAGAGAGAGAGAGAGAGAGAGAGAGAGAGAGGCTCTAAAGCAGGGATTGTTCCCTACAAAGGTTGCCACGTCAGTGATGAGCAGGGATCTGCAACAGCGATTGTCACTTGGGGGGGGGGGGGGGGGGGGGCTCTAAAGCAGGGATTGTTCCCTACAGGGATTGCCACATCAATGGTAGGAGGAGGCTCTGTAAAAGGGATTGTGACGTCAGTGGTCGGGGGATCCACAACAGGGATTGTCATGTCAGTGGCAAGGTGAGGCTTTACAACAGGGATTGTCACGTCAGTGGTAAGGGGGAGGATCCACACAGGGATTGTCACGACGGGAAGGGGATAGCATAATGGTCAGAGCATTGCGCTCGCAATTTGACAACCCAGGTTCGATTCCGTTTAAGGGGATTTGTCCCTGGAGTTAACATCAGTGCTGACTCCCTCTCCCCAAAAGTCTTTCGGATGAGACTGTAAACTGAGGCCCCGTGTGCGAACGCACGCAGAACATCTTGCGCACACGTTAAAGCCTGTTCCGCTTTTCGTAAGAGTAGGCCATCGTGTGCCGGTGGGAACGGATGAAAAGATTTACAAAACTGCATATACACGGGGACTGGATGAAAAAAAGCACAAGAGTGCTTAATCCATTATCCTCGATATAAAAGAATAAATAAATTAATCACGTCAGTGGTAAGGTGAGGCTTTACACAAGGGATTTGTCATAACTGTGTTGATCGGGTATATACAGCGACTATCGAACTCTGGGTCTGGGACATCAGATGCTTATCATGGATTAGCATCTCAGTGCTGTCCCCCGTCACAGGGATCATCTTGCCAGTGCTACTGTCGGGCCTTGTCAAGGGATTATCTTGTCATGCTACATTGGGTCTCGTCACAAGGTCATCTGTCAGTGCTACTTTCGGGTCTCGCCACAAGGATCATCTTGTCAGTGCTACATTCGGGCCTCGTCACAAGGATCATCTTGTCAGTGCTACTTTCGGGTCTCGCCACAAGGATCGTCTTGTCAGCGCTACTTTCAGGCTGGATCGTGACATCAGTGCTGCAGTGAGGCTCCGTCACAGGGATCATGCGGTCAGTGCTGCGGTGGGGACCCATGACAGTGTCCACAGCGTTGGCACCAGCTAATAGGCCAGACACTTCAATACGGGAGGCGCTGACGGCAGGATTCCCAGTATGGATATCAGTCATGGCTTTCCCTAGTTCCTCGCTGATCTCTTCCCTGCGCTCTATGTCCAATGCAGAAGCATCAAATCTAGATACTGGCAAGGAGAGCTTGGTCCCAGTTAGCCATTTTCTACGGAGCTTAGGAGCCAAAGGTCCCCAGCCCTCTGTTGGCCGGTATGCTGAGCGCAATTTCTGTAGGCAGGTCTTCTTCCTGTTCATCAGAGCCTTCACTGCGAAAATGGGCAGTGGCGACATTATGATGCAAGACAGTACTAGTTCCAAGGCACCTCTAGAGTGCCAGCTACTGCAAACGCTTTCTTGAGGGAGACAACAATATTCACGATCATCACGATAGGGATAAGCACAGTCCAGCTGACCCCAAAGGCGTACTTCATGAACTTCCAAGGTAGAATGCCGCATGTCTTGTCGCCAATGATAAACGAAATATCGTAGAACAAGTTCTGATTGCTATAGACCCAGGCAAGGGCTATGCACTCCAAGAGGGCAAGTAAAAACACGATAAAAGAGGAAACTGCTCCTTCAAAATGATGCTCAAGTGAGGTCCACCGTCCGTCAATAAAGGAAGCCCCAAAAGGCAGTAGATGGTGCATATGGTCGCCAGCACGATTTCCTTGTGCGGGCGCAGAACAGGAAAGAGATCCAGAATGGAAATGTGCACAGTGTGGACGCCAACTATGGTCGGAGACAGCCCTGCAAAGAAGACCATGAAGAAGAAGCCCACAGACCAGACGGCACCTCCTGAGAAAGAAGCTAGAGCATGTGGATAGACAATAAAACCGATCTGATTAATCCCTTTAATCTGGGAAATGGGTTCACCTAAAATTTTGGACAGAGAGCCAAGAACAGCAAATGTGATACCTCCTGACAGAAGACTGATGACGACGTTAATGGCTGACATCACAGACGCGAAGGTGCAACAGTCTCCTTGGACACTGTGGAAACTGGCCAGACTCAGCAGCACTCCAGAGCTGACGCTCAAGGTAAAGATCGTCAGATTCATCGCGTCCAGCCACAACTCTATGCTGCCCAAGCTTTGGAAGTTGACTCTGACAAATGATTTGATTCCATCTATAGCCCCATCCATGGTCAAAACGACTGCCAGTTGTACAGCCAATGCTAAGAATATGTAAACCATAGCAATGGTTAATATTTTCGTGAGACTTTTCAGACCCCACCATAAAGCTACAGCAACGGTGATCCAAACGACCACCAAACACCCAAACACTTGTGAGTGGATGTTTCCCAAATTGGACAAACTGATGCCAGGTTTATTTCCTCCTAGAACAAAGTGATGATAGTATTCATACGCTGGAACTACTCGTCTGATTTGTTCTCTGCAGCAAGGGTGATGTTCCACAATGACTTGATCTGCCTCGGTGTTGCCGTGTCATTATAGCATGCCCCATCACTGCTGACATTCCACCCTTGATCTCGGCAAAAGTCGTCGGAAGACTTGTTTAAAAAATCCAGACAGAAATCAGAAGCCCACTCACGGTCACAATGTTTCCAAGGCAGAGTTACCGCAAATGATTTAAACAGATAAAAAACTGCTATAGCCAATTCCACTTGATAAAAAACCAAAACTATCGTGACTACAAACACTGTACCGAAACCCACCCTCTAAAAATCGGAGAGAACTTCCAGCAGTCCATTGGCCCTGAGCTGGTAAACTGTCCAAGGAATAACTCCAACGTCACAAGTGGGATGCCAACAAACACGATATAAAAAAGAAAGGGAATTACAAAAGTACCATGTTCCAGTCTAGCAGCATAGGAAGGGAAACCCAACACGTCCCCTAACCCAACTGAGGCTGCACACAGAGAGACGATATAATTCACGTTGTTTTCAAATCGCCCTCTGGAATACTTGTCTTTCAATCGACCACTGGAGCAACCCGAAAAGAAATTCCTCAACATTGTCACTTGTCAGGTCCTGCTCCCCCTACTTTCTTTGACATATTGTCCGTAGAAGTCAACGGCACAAGAAATGTCTGGCAGCAATAGCCTACGTAAAAGCTCAATATACACGTCAAATTTCACACCAAAACAAATTACTAAAAAGACGCCAATGACGTGATTGTAATACGTTTTTTTTTTTTTACCTAGACTTACAGCCATGCTGGTAGGCACCAAACACAAACTTTCTTCTATTTCAACAGCTTCAATTGAATTCAGTAATACATTAATTCCACTATTCACTTCTGTGAAGTATCCAGGGGTCCTTATCGACAACACACTGTCCATGCAAAAATTCATCACCCAACCTGTCACTCATGCTACTATTAACTACGGCGTATTGGTGCAATTCGAAAGTATCTGTCCACTGATGCAACATCCAAACTCATCAGGTCTCTTATTCTTTCACCCACGTCTGGACTATTGCAATTCTCCTTTGGCTGGTTTGCCAGCATCATCTATCCACTCCCTTCAACGCATACAAAACTCTGCAGCTCGATTGGTCCTCAGAAAGAAAAAACCGAGCACATTATCCCTCTTTTGCAATCTCTCCACTGGCTGCCTGTACCACAGAGAGTAAACTACAAGATCAGTACACTGTGTTACAAATGTCTCCACAAAACTGCACCCTCATACCTCTGTGAATGTCTTCACTTGTACACACCTTCTTGTTCCCTCTGCTCAGGCTGCAGATATTTTGTCTTTAAGAATACCCAGATTCAACCTATCTACCGTTGGCCTGCCGCTCTTTTTCTGTTTCTGGTCCATCGATCTGGAACGACCTTCCTCTCTCCCTCCGGCAAAAGCCTACTTATGACACTTTTAAATCCAACCTCAAGACACTTTATTCCAAACCTAAGTTTTCTCCTTTCCGCTTCCATCTCTTACCTGTCCCTGCCTTCAACATCCACCTGCCAAAGTGCATAACGTTTGTAGGTGTGTGTGCCCGCGCGCGTGTTGCGTGCTTGCGTGCGTGCGTGAGTATGTGTATGTACATTCGAATTTGTTAAAACTGTAAATTGTTGTTAATTGTGTGTTGTGTTGGTCGAATGCAAGCTCTTTGATTTGTTTTTACAAGATATAGCCTATACAAATTCCATGTATTATTATTTTTATTATTATTATTAAGAATACCTAGATTCAACCTATCTACCGTTGGCCACCGCTCTTTCTGTTTCTGGTCCATCGATCTGGAATGACCTTCCTCTCTCCCTCCGGCAAAAGCCTACTTATGACACTTTTTAATCCAACCTCAAGAGACACTTATTTCAACTTTAAGATTTTCGCCTATTGTTTCCATCTCCTATCTGTACCTGCCTTATACATCTGAAACTCCCTTCACTCTGCCAAAGTGTATAGGCCTAACCTTTATAAGTGAGTGCACGCGGGTGTGCGTGTGCGTGTGTTTATTTATTTATTTATTTATTTATTTTTATTTATTCTTTTATTTATTCTTTTATTTATTCTTTTATATCGAGGATAACAAATAAGCAATCATGTGCTTTTTTTTCATCCGGTCCCCGTGTGTATGCAGTTTTTTGTTGTAAATATTGTCATCTGTTTTGGCCGGCACACGATGGCCTACTCTTACGAAAAGCGGAACAGGATTTAACGTGTGCGCAAGATGTTCTGCGTGCGTTCGCACACGGGGCCTCGGTTTAAAGTCTCATCCGAAAGATGTGTGTGTGTGTGTGTGTGTGTGTGTGTGTGTGTGTGTGTGTGTGTGTGTGTGTGTGGTGTGTGCGGCGCGCGAGAGAGAGTGTGTGTACTTTCGAATTTGCTAAGACTATTAATCGTTATTGATTGTTTGTGCGATCGTTATTGTTTGTTTATTGATTGATTGAATGTAAGCCCTTTGGTTTGTTTTTTTTGGCAAGATATAGGGCCATATCAATTCCATTTATCATTATTATTATTATTTTATTATTGTTATTATTATTATTATTATCATTATTGTTGTTGTTAACACCTGCCTCTTCATAGTCATGGAAAAAAAATCGTACAAGGATAGGTGGCGGCCTGGTACCGCCAGCTTACCTGATCTGTGGGCCTCTTCCACGTCCTGTTCCCTCACCGGCACACCAACCTGCTCGCTGAAGACCTTGACGCTCTTCCGTAGGCAGGCCTCTTCTGTCTGCCCCCCCCCCCCCCCCCCCCCCCCCCCCCCCCCCCCCCCCCCCCCTCTCTCCTCCCGGGACACGTACACGACACCCGCACGTTCCAGGACCGGCCGTGCTGCTCCTGGTCATTCTGAGCCATCTGAAGTCTGTTCATTTCTTTCTTCCTCTGTTCCTGCTGACCACGAAACGTGACATTTTCCTCTTTGAGCTTCTTCATTTCCGAGTCGACTTTGTCTCTCTCTTCCTCCATTTCAAATATTTGCTTTCCAGAATGTCCAGTGTTTTCATGAGATGTTGACTGTTTTTTCTGCATTCCGCTGTGATTGTCTGGATGTCCTCTTTCGTGGACAGCTTCCCCACCTAGGCCCACAACTCCTCCAGCGTCACTGGCGCCATGTTCTCCTCCTCCCAGTCCTTTGGTTTCTGTTTCTCCTTTCTCCTGTTTTTTGTTGATGTTGGAGTCCGGACTGTGGCCAGGGTCACTTGCCGAGGAGCGTGACGGCAGTTTTCGTTTTGCTCCACCCGATTTTTCTGAGCTGTTGTAGAGAGAATTTACTGGCTCTACTATTCATTCCTCTCTCTCTCTCTCTCTCTCTCTCTCTCTCTCTCTCTCTCTCTCTCTCTCTCTCTCTCTCTCTCTCCTTCGGGTGTGTCTCTTCTAAGTATAGTATCTAAATGTTACACTACTATTTTGAATGCTCGGTTGTATGAATGGTTAGAAAGCAATAACTTCATTTCAGAATGTCAGGCAGTTTTCGGCAAATGTATTCCACAACTGATCATATATTTACATTGTATGCTACTATTCAGAACTATATGGCTAAAAAAGGAAGAAAATTATATGTTGCTTTTGTAGATTTTAAAAAGGCCTTTGACTCAGTGGATCACAATAGGTTGTTACGTTATATCAAGGACCAAGGTGTAAAGGGTAAGTTTTTTGCATCACTTGGAGCCATGTATAAATCATTATCAGCATGTATTCGAGCAAATTTTGAAATAACTGATTTGTTTCAAACACCTATGGGAGTTAAACAAGGTTGTGTTCTAAGCCCCACATTGTTTTCTATGTTCATTAATCAGTTAGCAAACGCTATGTCTGAAAAAGGTAAGCATGGGGCTCAAATGTTTCCGGATATTTTTGAGTTGTTTGTCTTGTTATTTGCTGATGATGTGGCATTGTTGTCAACTACACCCACTGGCTTACAACACCAATTAAGAGTCTTAGAAACTTGTTGTGGAAATATGAAATTAAGTGTAAACATAGAAAAAACTAAGATTATGGTTTTCAGGAAAGGGGGATACTTAGGAAAACATGAAAATGGTTTTTTAATAATAAAAGATTAGATGTAGTTAACAATTATTGTTATTTGGGATTTAATTTTACATCTATGATTAGCGCAAAGAGAGGTACATCGCATCTAGTTACTAAAGGCAAAAAAGCAGTCATACAGCTTCACAAAGTTTTCCAGAAGTGCAAGGAAATGACAGTAAATACATTCTTTAAAATTTTTGATACCAAAATCCAACCAATATTGTTATATTCAGCTGAAATTTGGGGGTTGAACAGACTAGAACATCTAGAAAAAGTCCATTTGATTGCTTGTAAAAGGTTCCTAGGTGTGCCTGCCAGGACACCAAATAAAATGGTTTATGGAGATCTCGGCAGGTACCCACTGTATGTAAATACATATGTTGCATGCATAAGATTCTGGTTTAAATTATTACACATGGATTCTGAAAGATTGCCACATAAAGCTTATCGTATGTCATTAGAAATAGATAACAAAGGCAAACAATGTTGGGCCTCTAAAATCAGGGAAATATTATGTTTTACTGGATATAATATCGTTTGGTTAAACCAAGGAGTAGGTGACATAAAAATGTTCTTGCATGTCTTTAAACAAAGAATTGTAGATTGGTTTGCCCAGGAATGGACTGGCACCATTAGAGACCGTATGCGATATGATGGTTATAGAAACTTTAAGACTATTTTTGAAAAAGAAAAGTATATTAGTGACATGGATATATATTGTTTCCGCGTTGCAGTTACACAAGTGCGTTTTAATGTTTTACCATTGAACAATAATACACAGAGGTATAATAGTTTAAACGAAGCTAAGCATTGTCCTGTATGTAAAGGCCAGATAGAGAATGAAGCACATTTTTTGTTGCATTGTCCTGTCTATGAAGATTTGAGGGAAAGGTTTCTTAAATATTCTAAAAGACTTCCTTTACATGTGCTACTAAAAGCTACAGTACCTGCTGATAGATATAATTTATCACGATTTATTTTTCATGCAACCAACAGAAGAAATAAGATAACTCTCTAGAAATTGTTCTACATTTAAATCACGGTTGATTGTGACGTACGTGAATTACTTCGTGATGAACGTTTAAGTTATGGATTATATAACTTTCGTGTCTAATTATTGCTGTTATATTATTTCATATACATATATGCTGATGGTGATGTGTTTGTAATACCCATGTCATATGCCCACACTCTACACCCACCATTCTTTTGTATTGTAGCCTAAGGCCGATGTACAGTAAAAGTCTGAAGTCTGAAGTCTGAAGTCTCTCTCCTTCGGATGAGACTTTAAACCGAGGCCCGAGGGCGAACGCACGCAGAACACCTAGCCACACGTTAAATCCTGTTCCGCTTTTCATACGAGTAGGCCATCGTGTGCCGGTGGGAACACATGACATTTACAAAAACTGCATACACACGGAGACTGGATGAAAAAAAGCACGAGTGCTTATTTCATTATCCTCGATATAAAAGAATAATCAAAGAATAATCAATCAAATCTCTCTCTCTTCTCTCTCTCTCTCTCTCTCTCTCTCTCTCTCTCTCTCTCTCTCTCTCTCTCTCTCAAGGGCCAGATGAAAAAAAGAATGTAATGCTTACTCTGTAACCCTTGAAAAATAATGATTATTCATTCAAAGATTATTTATTTATTCATTCATTCATTCATTCATTCATTCATTCATTCATTCATTCATTCTCTCTCTCTCTCTCTCTCTCTCTCTCTCTCTCTCTCTCTCTCTCTCTCTCTCTCTCTCTCTCTCTCTCTCTCTGTTCTGAGGCAGAGGCCTGCCTACGGAAGAGCATCAACGTCTTCAGTGACAAACGACTGTACGTCTTCCAGCAGGACTGCCCAAGGTGGAGGCAACACACCCTGCAGAATAATGTGTGTATGTTGAAAAATCCCTTTGAATGATGACATTTTGTACATCAATGCGTTGCACCAGCTGCAGTACAGACACTGTAATCTCCCCTCAAAGAGCTGTCTCCCCTGAATTGGTACTGTTTTAGTTACTCTGTTCTTTTCTTGTTTTATGTTTAGTTTTTTGTTTCCACTTTTTTTTCTGCACTTTTCATCCAAATGTTCACATATTATAATCACTATGAAGCTCAGATCATGCAGTGGAATGCAAGATCTATTTCCACAAATCTGGCTTATTTGATCCACCATATTACTAAGAATGATTACCAAGCTCTAGTTTTACAATCCCTAAAAAATTTAATGTGAATAACAATAAATTACCCAGAATGCTGGGTATTACTATCCGGCTGTTCATCAACAAGTAGCCTAGAAGATCGAGAAAAGACAGTGCAGCTATTTATATAAGAGAAGGGTTAGATTATTGTATAGTCTCTCTACCAATGCTTGATGGTAGTCTAGATCTACATTCATGTGCTACAGTATCAAATTCTTACTGTTGTTTCTGTGTAGCCTACTTACCAAAGGACCTAACATTATAAACACAGATTGGCTTCATAGTATCCAAGAAAACGAAAAATGGTTAATTGCTGGAGATTTTAATGCACATGCACCATTTTGGGATATAGAATGCGTATCTGTTACCAGCAACAAATTTGTAGAAAATATAGTTTTCCTCTTTGTTTGTGCTTACTGAATGACGGCAGCATCACTAGATTTCCCAATATTTCAAGTCACAGAGCATCGGCTATAGATCTAACTTTTCTGTCACCTAATCTTGTTCACCAGTGTGACTGGTCAACATATAAAGATACCCTAAGAAGTGACATCTCTGGTCAACATATAAAGATACCCTAAGAAGTGATATCTCTCTCTCTCTCTCTCTCTCTCTCTCTCTCTCTCTCTCTCTCTCTCTCTCTCTCTGGATCAGTGGTCTAGAGGTAAGCACCTGCCTAGAGAGGGAAAAGTCCAGGTGGGAGTGTGCAGTGGTTCGAATCCCGTTTGGGCCCAAAACTTTTCCCCCATCCATTACATCATGAGTGGTGGTCTGGGTGCTAGTCTTCCGGATGAGACGATAAACCGAGTTACCGTGTGCTACACATTATTTAGCACACGTAGAAGAACCCACGGCAACAAGAGGGTTGGCGCTGGCAAAATTCTGTAGAAAAAAGCCACTCTGCTAGGGAAACAAATACAGTTGCAGACAGGAAAAACGAAAAAAAAAAAAAAGGGTGGCGCTGCACTTGTGGCGATGCGCTCTCTCCGGGGAGAGCACCCCGAATTTCACGCAGAAATATTTGCTGTGACATAAAGTGGTATAAATAATATACATATACATATACATCTCTCTCTCTCTCTCCTCTCTCTCTCTCTCTGTATGTGTGTGTGTGTGTGTGTGTGTGTGTGTGTGTGTGTGTGTGTGTGTGTGTGTGTGTGTGTGTGTGTGTGTGTGTGATTTGGATCAAAGGTGTTTTAGAATCTTGAACATGATTTGAAATCTGTACGAAATCTAACTGGCCAGGGAAATATGTCTTGCTGCACGGAACACACACGCACGCACGCATGCACGCACGCACGCACGCACGCATACACGCGCGCGCGCGCGCGCGCACACACACACACACACACACACACACACACACACACACACACACACACACACACACACACACACACACACACACAACCAACAGCAACAAAACATAAAAACAAGACACTACTCGAAAAACAAAAACAAAACAGATATACACTAGGAACAGAGAAGAAAACATAAAACAGTATAAAGAGAAACCAATCTATCAAAACACAGAATAGAAAACCCTACCTAACTAACCAAATGTCGATTTTAAAACGTAAACTAGCGTTCATTGCTAAAGGGAAAGAACCGCTAGCTTTTCAATTTGATTACCCTCATAATGTCCCTTGGCATTCTGGTGCCAGACTGGCCAGCCACAGCCACAGCCGACACTGTGTATCAGAATTACCCAACACCTAGAGGGCAATACAACTCCACAGTCTTCCGAGACTGAAAGATGCCAGTGATAGAAACGACAGCCGTACGTGCATGTGTGTGTGTTTTTGTTGTTGTTCTTCAATTTAACGTGTAATCACAATCAGTGATATTAGACACAAAAAGACAAACAATTCAGAGAAAAGGAACTGTCTAACAACTGTAACCATAATACAATGAAGTAATTGAACTAACACATCAAGTAACTGTATAACTTATGTAACTACAACAGAATAAAAGGCAATTATTTATATATATATATATATATATATATATATATAATACAATACAATACAATACAATACAATATACAATGTCAAGAACTATACCATGGTGGGCAGAATGCCTTTGCTTAAAATCAATGAATGACACATTTACTTGCACTATAAAAAATTACTAACACAACTCTCTTTCAACAGCATAGCAATTTCACAGAGCAATTTACAATTATTCAAAACTTTCTGCAAAGATCTCTCAGGTATGGTGGGAAGGTACTTTTTTAACACTTGACATTCCAAAAGAATATGAAAGCTTGAGATTGCCCCACCACACACACAATGCACATTTCTGGAAAATTTTGCATGGAAAGCACTTAACTTCAATCTATTAATAAGACTTATGACTGGCCTTTGGCGGGATATATCTAACCCGTAACGAGAAGAGAGAAAGAAATTTAATTCATAAATAGAAGAGGTACCATAGGAATACCCCGCATTTTCTTGTTTTTTCCTTACATGTTTCCAGCAAGCACTTTCCAACAGGTTATAATTCTCATGAACTGACACTGGTACATTCAAGATAGCAGCAGAGTCTGAATGAGCTGCTGCATTTTTAGCTGCTCTGTCAACCTTTTCATTATAAAAAATATTGCAATGAGATGGTACCCAGCAAAAGGTGACACTGGTGCCTCTTAAAATGAGAAAATGTATAAGATGATTTATTTCAGTTATAAGATCTTGCTTAATATTAGACCCAGAGTTTTTAAGAGATTGAAACACAGATTTTGAATCAACACATAACAAAACCTGTAAAATAGGCAGGGGAAAGTCAATTAAGTAATGTAAGGCCATCAGAATGGCAGTTAGCTCTGCTGTAAAAATAGAATGATTCTTTCCAATATGGTATAGTTTTTCAACCTTTAAGGAGGGAATTATGAAGGCTGCACCTCCATCATTACTATTTAGAAGAGAACCATCGGTATATATTTTAAGATGTAAAGGGTAATTAACTGCTATGTGCTCTTTTACCTGAATACTGAGAATGTGACTCCCTTTTTCTTTTTTACAGGTAGAATGGTCAATGTCAAACGAAGCTTTTTGAAGTTCCCATGAAGGACTAGGAGATAAATGAGGCGAGGACTGTTTCATTACTCTGGGATTAACTTTTGACTTTTCAAAAAGATCTGCTGTGAAAGTGCCAATTGTAGTAAGAGAACAAATATTTTTGGCTCTGTTAGGAAAATGCTCATCCGATCTCAGGTAGATTTCATGATCAACATTATTTTCAGTAGCTGAGCTTCTTATTATGTACTTTGCCAGCATCAATTCGCGATATTCATCCAGAGGCAGAATTCCTATTTCTTTGTAGGTGCCTAAGGATGAGGCATGTGATGGTACACCCAAAGCAAGGCGAAAGGCTTTACAATCAAGACTCTTAAGTTTTTTCAGTAAATATTTTGGAGCATTAAAAAAGACTTGTTGGCCGTATGTTAGTTTAGAACGAACGAGAGCCAAGGATAGATGTTTAAGAACTGTGACGTCTTGTGCCCATTGTTGTTTACTCACTACTTTTAAAAGATTTAATGTATTTCTGGTTTTATTTAACAAATATTCAATATGATAATTCCATGTTAGTTTTGAGGTAAGATTTATTCCCAGGAATTTAACAACAGGTTTGTACTCAAGATACCTGTCTTCGAGTTTGAACTTTGGCAGGGAAGGGGAATCAGCTCCATTGTTGAAGAGTACAATGTTAGTTTTCTCTGGAGACAGTTTTAAACCATTTTCTATCATGTAAATACTAAGATTATCAAGCTCAAGCTGGTATACTTTCTTCACATAATTTAGTTGTCTTTTTGATGTTGACTTTTTCATGGTTGTCTTCATCCACATGCAGAGGTCATCTGCATATTGAACAAGGACAACATTATTCGACAACGAACTAGGAAGGTCATAAACCAAAATGTTAAAGAGATAAGGAGCAATAACAGAACCTTGTGGTATACCCATTTGAGGAAATCTTGGGTTAGAATATGTATTTCCAATCTTTACTTTGATACTTCTGCCACTAAGAAAAATTTTTAACATAAAAGTAAATATGACCAGACAAACCAATAGATTTAAGTTTAAATAGTAATCGTGCATGCCACACACACACACACACACACACACACACACACACACACACACACACACACACACACACACACACAGAGAGAGAGAGAGAGAGAGAGAGAGAGAGAGAGAGAGAGAGAGAGAGAGAGAGAGAGAGAGAGAGAGGGAGAGAGAGAGAGAGAGAGAGAAATAATATAGGATCGTGTTGAACATAATCTTACAATAAACATTTTTATCGTACTTCCTAGATTTCTTGTTTCCTTAGAATTGTATTTTTATCAGTATGAGACAAAATCATTGCAACTTGTTTTGATCTAGCATAACAGAGAAGGATTGCAGTATGGCACAGTTTTACCGATATCTTTATACGCTCTGCAGTGGAATAGGAAGTGGGCTTCATCTTCCAATTCATTTTCACAGAATGGACAATTTGCATCCACATGATCATTCAAATACCACATTTTAGAATTTTTTAGACCACAAACCCTAAGCCGCAATTTTGCAAAATTGTCTCTGTGCCACTTGTTTGTAGCACATGATAGATAATTTTCTGCTTGAAAGACAATTTTAAATGAATGAAACCATTTATACTTCTCCTTATTCTGCAAATCGGAATTCCAGTTTTGTTTGTAATCAAGAAATTAACCTGTCTTTGAATTCATTAATGAAGGTTGCTTGGCATCCAATGCCTTGATATAACCAAACCATACCAAAACCATTTTCTATCAATTTCTGTTGCACATTAGATACCCAGTTAAAACGGCCTGATTCATGTTGAAACAAAAGCATTTCATATGTCTGTCGACATATTCTTGACATGGGCAATTGAACTATACTTTTCTTTGAACTCTTTGAGAAGTCCTTGGGACACTGCAGGGAAGTTCCCAAGCAGTGTGCTGTGGGGCATCGAGGACAACCTGGTGGACTCCATGCCTTCACCCAGATAGCAGACAGCATGCTGGGTATGTTTATATCCTCTTTTATGCAAACAGCATATTGGGGGGAGGGGGGGGAGGGGGGAGGAGATGAGGAAGTGACGAAGTGTGTTTGAACTTTGAACTTTCTCCCGAGAAGTTTTGTTTTTCTAAATTGAAATGCTTTGTGCAATAATTAAGACACCAATTTACAGTTTCGATCAAAGCTTTACAGGGTGGCTAAAGCAATGATGATAAAGACAATCATATCTAGTTTCAATCAGAGCAACAGTACCTTAGGCAAAGATAATAGAGACAATCATTTCTAGTTTCAATCAGAGCAACAGCACCTCAGGCAAAGATAATAGATACAAGCATTTCTAGTTTCAATCAGAGCAACAGTGCCTTAGGCAAGATAATAGAGACAATCATTTCTAGTTTCAATCAGAGCAATAGTACCTTACTTAGGCAAGATAATAGAGACAATCATTTCTAGCTTCAATCAGAGCAACAGTGCCTTAGGCAAAGATATAAAGACAATCATTTCTAGTTTCAATCAGAGCTTTACAAGCTTTGCTAAAAGCAAAGATAATACACACAATCATTGCTAGTTTCAATCAGACCTTTACAAGCCTTGCTTAAAGCAAAGATAATAACGGCAATTATTTCTAGTTTCAATCAGAAACTTACAAGTGTAGCTTAAACAAAGATTTTTTTAAAAAAAAGATCTAGGTTAGACAAATGCCATTCCTCCGCCCCCTTTCCCCATTTTGTCTTCTTCAGCTACATGCAAAATCGTGGAGTAACTTTTTATTTTGGGTGGGGAGGGGGTCTTTACACCTTTGTATATGATCAATCTCCTCCCACCCACCCACCCCCAAAAAAGAGAAAATACAACACCAAAAAACAGGGGGGAAAAATCTGTTTCCCACTCTTTTCTGGTTCTTCTTCTTGTTCTTCATCATTCGCCTCTTCTTCTTCTTCTTCTTCTTCTTCTTCTTCTTCTTCTTCTATATCTGTCCAGTTGTTTGTTTGCCTTTCAGAAATATAACCCAGCCTTCTCTGCCTTATTCTAAGATCTGAGCACTGACTGCTAAATTAATAAACGTCCATATCATTCATCACATAATACTGACCATGACTGGCATACTCTTCTACCCTAGTTGCAGTTTTGTTTTTCATGTGTTGGCACACAGGACCTCGGTGTCTCATCTCTTCTGCAGGGTTTACGGAGGAGGAAGGGAGTGGGGGACCAATGTTAGCCCCTAAGGGAAAAATCCCTCCTAACGGACATTTCAGCTGTGACACAAAGTTTTACCCCCACCGTGACATCTCCGTCACATGACGAGGTGGACACTCAGAAGGCTGGACTAGGCTAGTCTGCCACAAGTCAAGTCACACCGCTTGTACTCTGTCTAGGATAGAAACAGGGTTTTATATATATATATATATATATATATATAGAGAGAGAGAGAGAGAGAGAGAGAGAGAGAGAGAGAGAGAGAGAGAGAGAGAGAGAGAGAGAGAGACAGAGAGAGACAGAGAAGAGAGAGACAAGAGAGAGAGAGAGAGAGAGAGACGAGAGAGAGAGAGAGAGAGAGAGAGAGAGAGAGAGGAGAGAGAGAGAGAGAGAGAGAGAGAGAGAGAGAGAGTGGGGAGGAGGGAGAGAGAGTGTGTGTGTGTGGTGTGTTACTGTTTTGCCAAAATTGGTGGTCTTAGGAGTAATGTTCAAAGTCAGGGGTTTGATCCCCACTTAAACCAAAACTTCCCCCTCCCCCCACCCTCACCCCCTAGGCCTTAAGTGGTAGCCTGGAAGCTAGTCTTACCAATAAACCAAGATTCTGTGTGTAATACACATTAATGAATTCGGTGGGTGTAAAAGAATTCATGGGAATAAGATAGTTGTCCCTGATAAAATGGTGTAGGAAACAAGTTACCCTCACAGAAGGGAAAAAAGTCATGCATACAGACAGGAAACATAAACGGAGAAGGAAGGGGAGGGGGGGGCAGGGATGAAGGACAGTCAAGGCGTTCACCTACTTTTACAACAAGCAAACTGTTAGGTTCTGGGTTTGATTCCAAGCCTTGCCCTTTCTTGCCAGTTTGACAAGAAAATCGCACTGACACACAAAGTCCTTCACAAACCAAGCCCCGGCAGCACATCTTGCACACACATGTTAAAAACCGTTTCACCTTTTGGAAAAGTAGGCCATTGCTTGCCAGGAACGGCTGACAAAGGATGGGTTTTTTTGGTTTCTTTTTTTACCCCATCACACTGGTGTCATCTTCAGACACCTTCTCTAAAAATGAAATGCGTCTACCTAAATGATGGAAGAGGGGGGAGGGGAGAGGGGAAGGTCGCATTTGCAAAAATTGCATTATTAGTGAACCTGGGAGCTCTAACAGAGAAACAAAAATAAAATGGATGGTGCTGCTCTTGTAGCAACGTGCTCTCCTGGAGAAGGGGGTGGGGGTGTCAGAAGCCCGAATTTCACGAACAGAAATCTTAAGAAGCTGAGGTGACATACAATACAATACAATACAAAATTCACTATGCGACACTACACTACACCACACTACAGTTCACTACACTTCACCACACCACACTACACTGCATTGCACTGTACTACACCGCACCGCACCACACTACACCACACCACACCCATTCCACTCCCCTACACCGCACCACACCACACCACCACACACTACACAGCACTCCATTCCACTACACTCTACTCCATTCCACTACACTAGACTCTACTCCACTCCACTCCAAACCACACTACACTACAGTACACTCTACTCCACTACAATACACCACACTATGCTACACTCCACTCAACTACACTATACTACACTCCACTCCACTCCACTATACTACACTATACTACACTCCACTCCACTATACTACACTCCACTCCACTCCACTTCGCCATCCTACACTAATCTACGCTACACCACACTACACTACACTACACTACACCACACTACACTACACCACACCATACTACACGGCATTCCACTCCACTCCCCCCAATCCACACATTATCTCCTTTAGTTAGTGGTGGCAAACTCAATCCTTCAGCTGACCACAAGGCATCATAACCCCTGACCCACAGTGACCACAAGGCATCATAACCCCTGACCAACAGTTACACAAGGCTTCATAACCCCCTGACCCACAGTGACCACAAGGCTTCATAACCCCTTGACCCACAGTGACCACAATGTCAGTTTGCCCTCGGTCCACAATGGAGGATCACGTTTTCCTTGAACAGAAACTTCTGTTGGTCCTGCTACATGTCCACACACCTGCACTCCACGAGTCAGGCAGCCTCTGTCCCCTACAATGTCGCACCACACATGTCCCTGCACACTCGGCCATCAATGTCCACCTTTCAGGCAGCTTTACTGTCACACCTGCACATGGTCCACACCACACCTGCACTCCACGAGTCAGGCAGCCTATCCTAATCATGTCCTACATCACCTGCACTCCAGATTCAGGCAGCCTATCCTACATGTCCACACACCTGCACTCCACGAGTCAGGCAGCCTATCCTACATGTCCCACACCTGCACTCACAGTCAGGCACCTACCTACATGTCCATGTCCAGGCAGCTATCCTACATTCCACACACCTGCACTCCACGAGTCAGGCAGCCTTCCTACATGTCCACACACCTGCACTCCACGAGTCAGGCAGCCTATCCAGTGTTTGCATGCTCACCCACGATGTCTGCAACCAGTAGGCATTCTGAGATGAAGACCTCTGCTGCATGCATGTACAGTGAACACAACTTTTTAGAGAGAAAGAGCTAATAAAGGAAGACAGTGTGTGTGTGCGTGCGTGCGTGCGTGCGTGCGTGCGTTCGTGTGTGCGTGCATGTGTGTGTGTGTGTGTGTGTGCCCAAACTGTATATTTTCGTGCTGGTATGCTTCATGAATGGATATAAATATTCACACATGATGTCTGAAAAGGGATCCAACGCCAACAAAACGACACACGTTGCCCAGTGGTGAGGTGAATGAGTTCAAGTTTCACAGCACAGAAGCAGACACATCCTACTTTGCTGCTGACTTTGTCCAGAGGGACTCTGCCTCGTGGGACAGTTTTCTTGTGGAAGAAGGCAGGTGGTGAGTGAGTTAGCTCCTGGACTGAAGGCAGCTTGCTGGAGGTGTCCTGCACCATCCTGTCCTCCAGTCAGCACTGGTAGTCATGGCCTATACATCTTCGGGGCAGAGTCTCTTCCAGAAAGTAGCTGGTGGCTGCATGGACTATCGGAGGCAGTTTGCTGGGCACTGGCATCGTTTGAGGCTGTGATATGGTCACTGGTATCGTCCAGGCCAATGTGCTGACCACTGGTCTGTTTCTTCAAAAGTTGTACAAGGATGTTCTGTTGCCGACTCTTGCTGTTGTTCCTGCTCGACTTTTCCAGAGAGTGAGCTTTTTTCTGCTGCGACAGCATCAGGTGGTCATTGGGCTTTACTTATTCCGAGTTGTTAGGAAGGGCTTCCTCAAGATTGTCACGTCAATGGTGGGAGAAAAAGCTCAAGAACAGGATTGCCACGTCACAAGATTGAGGGAGGCTCCATGATCAGGATTACGTCAGTGATTGGGGGGGAGGGACTTCAAACAGGGATGTCACATCAGTGGTAGAGGAAGGCTTTATAACAGGGATGTCACGTCAGTGGTAGAGGAAGGCTTTATAACAGGGATGTCACGTCAGTGGTAGAGGAAGGCTTTATACAGGGATGTCACGTCAGTGTTAGAGGAAGGCTTTATAACAGGGATGTCACGTCAGTGTTAGAAGAAGACTTCAATCAGGGATGTTACGTCAGTGCTAGAGGAATGCTTATATCAGGGATGTCACGTCAGTGGCAGTGGAAGGCTTTATAACTGGGATATGACGTCAGTAGTAGAGGAAGGCATTATAACAAGGATATTACGTCAGTGGTAGAGGAAAGATAGAAATATTTCACTCAACTCCAAGATCAGACTAATGCGCTCCCTTGTCATATCCATATTCCTGTATGCCTGTGAATCGTGGACCCTGACTGCTGATTTGGAGAGAAGAGTACAGGTGGTAGAGATGAGATGCTTTCGGAGACTCCTTAGTATCTCCTACAGAGACCACATAAGCAACAAAGAAGTGCATAACAGAATCCAGCAAATCATTGGTCTCTTCGAAAACCTTCTATCAATCATAAAGAAGCGTAAACTTAAATGGTACAGGCATGTCACAAGATCAGAAGGACTTGCAAAAACAATACTGCAAGGCACTGTCCAAGGAGGAAGAAAAAGAGGTAGACCAAGAAAGAGATGGAAGGACAACATCAGCGAATGGACCGGCTTAGAACTCAACAAAACTTTGAGAAAGGCAGAACAGAGGAATGGAG
Organism: Stramonita haemastoma; assembly: GCA_030674155.1. Classification (NCBI taxonomy): domain Eukaryota; kingdom Metazoa; phylum Mollusca; class Gastropoda; order Neogastropoda; family Muricidae; genus Stramonita; species Stramonita haemastoma. The sequence goes on along the minus strand of CM060316.1, from coordinate 56,861,126 downwards.
GGAACTGGTTGGCAAGTCTTCATGGGTGCCCCCACGGTCGCCAGACTAAGGGATAGATAGATGAAAAGTTAGAATTCGATAGATAGATAGATAGATAGATAGATAGATAGATAGATAGATAGATAGATAGATAGATAGGTAGGTAGGTAGGTAGGTAGGTAGGCAGGTAGAGGAAGGCTTTATAACAGGGATGTCACGTCAGTGATGGGGGCGGGGGAGGCTTCATACAGGGATGTCACGTCAGTGGCAGAGGAAGGCTTTATAACAGGGATGTCAGGTCAGTGGTAGAGGGAGGCTTTATAACAGGGATGTTAGGTCAGTGGTAGAGGAAGGCTTTATAACAGGGATGTTACGTCAGTGGTAGAGGAAGGCTTTATAACGGATGTCAGGTCAGTGGTAGAGGAAGGCTTTATAACAGGGATGTTAGGTCAGTGGTAGAGGAAGGCTTTATAACAGGGATGTCACGTGAGTGGTAGAGGAAGGCTTTATAATAGGGATGTTACGTCAGTGGTAAAGGAAGGCTTTATAACAGGGATGTTACGTCAGTGATGGGGGAGGCTCGTGGGGGATTGTGGCGAACAGGGATTGTCACGTCAGTGGTTGGAGGAGGCTCTTTACTAGGGCCTCTCAGGGGAGGATTAAAGTGTTTATGACTTGACTTTGACTTGACTTGTCACGTCAGTTGGGGGCAGGGAAGACCCCATAGCAGGGATTATTGCGTACAGGGAAGGTCACATCAGCTGGGGAGGGAGAGAGAGAGAGAGAGAGAGAGAGAGAGAGAGAGAGAGAGAGAGAGAGGAGAGAGAGAGAGAGAGAGAGAGAGAGAGAGAAGGCAGGCTCTAAAGCAGGGATTGTTCCCTACATAGATTGCAACGTCAGTGATGAGCAGGGATCTGCAACAGCCATTGTCCCTTGGGGGATGGGCGGGGAGGGGGGGGGGGGGCTCTAAAGCAGGGATTGTTCCCTACAGGGATTGCCACATCAATGGTAGGAGGAGGCTCTGTAAAAGGGATTCTGACGTCAGTGGTCGAGGGATCCATAAAAGGGATTGTCATGTCAGTGGTAGGGTGAGACTTTACAACAGGGATTGTCACGTCAGTGGTAAGGGGGAGGATCCTCACAGGGATTGTCACGAGGGGAAGGGGATAGCATAATGGTCAGAGCATTGCGCTCGCAATTTGACAACCCAGGTTCGATTCCCGTTCGAGGGGATTTGTCCCTGGAGTTAACATCAGTGCTGACTCCACTCTCCCCAAAAGTCTTTCGGATGAGACTGTAAACTGAGGCCCGTGTGCGAACGCACGAAGAACATGTTGCGCACACGTTAAAGCCTGTTCCGCTTTTCGTAAGAGCAGGCCATTGTGTGCCGGTGGGAACAGATGAAAAGATTTACAAAACTGCATACACACGGGGACTGGATGAAAAAGAGCACATGAGTGCTTAATCCATTATCCTCGGTATAAAAGAATAAATAAATAAATAATAAATTAATTAATCACGTCAGTGGTAAGGTGAGGCTTTACAAAAGGGATTTGTCATAACTGTGTTGATCTGAGGGTATATAAAGCGGCTATCGAAGTCTTCAGATGCTTACCATGGATTAGCATCTCAGTGCTGTCCCCCGTCACAGGGATCATGTTGCCAGTGCTACTGTCGGGCCTTGTCAAAGGGATTATCTTATCAGTGCAACTTTCGAGCCTCGACACAAGGGTCATCTTGCCAGTGCTACTGTCGGGCCTTGTCAAAGGGATCATCTTGTCAGTGCTACTTTCGGGCCTCCTCACAAGGGTCATCTTGCCAGTGCTACTGCCGGGCCTTGTCAAAGGGATCATCTTGTCAGTGCTACTTTCGGGCCTCCTCACAAAGGTCATCTTGTCAGTGCTACTGCCGGGCCTCGTCACAAGGGTCATCTTATCAGTGCTACTTTCGGGCCTCGTCACAAAGGTCATCTTGTCAGTGCTACTTTCGGGTCTCGTCACAAGGATCATCTTGTCAGTGCTACATTCGGGTCTCGCCACAAGGATCGTCTTGTCAGTGCTACATTCGGGTCTCGCCACAAGGATCGTCTTGTCAGTGCTACATTCCGGCTGGATCGTGACGTCAGTGCTGCAATGAGGCTCCGTCACAGGGATCATGCGGTCAGTGCTGCGGTGGGGACCCATGACAGTGTCCACAGCGTTGGCACCAGCTAATAGGCCAGACAGTTCAATACGGGAGGCGCTGACGGCAGGATTCTCAGTGTGGACATCGGTCATGGCTTTCCCTAGTTCCTGGCTGATCTGTTCCCTGCGCTCTATGTCCAATGTAGAAGCACCAAATCTAGATACTGGCAAGGAGAGCTTGGTCCCAGTTAGCCATTTGCTACGGAGCTTAGGAGCCAAAGGTCCCCAGCCCTCTGTTGGCTGGGATGCTGAGCACAACTTCTGTAAGCAGGTCTTCTTCCTGTTCATCAGAGCCTTCACTGCGAAAATGGGCAGTGGCAACACTATGATGCAAGACAGTACTAGTTCCAAGGCACCATCTAGAGTGCCAGCTACTGCAAACGCTTTCTTGAGGGAGACAACAATACTCACGATCATCACGACAGGGCTAAGCACAGTCCAGCTGACCGCAAAGGCGTACTTCATAAACTTCCATGGTAGAATGCCGCATGTCTTATCACCAATGATAAACGAAATATCGTATATAAAATTCTGAATGCCATAGACCCAGGCAAGGGCTATGCACTCCAAGAGGGCAAGTAAAAACACGTTAAAAGAGGAAACTGCTCCTGTCAAAATTCTGTTCAGGTGAGGTCCACCGTCCGTCAATAAAGGAAGCCCTAAAAGGCAGTAGATGGTGCATATGGTCGCCAGTACGATTTCCTTGTGCGGGCGCAGAACAGGAAAGAGATCCAGAATTGCAATGTGCACAGTGTGGACGCTAACTATTGTCGGAGACAGCCCTGCAAAGAAGACCATGAAGAAGAAGCCCACAGACCAGACGGCACCTCCTGAGAAAGAAGCTAGAGCATGTGGATACACAATAAAACCGATCTGATCAATCCCTTCAAAATGGGAAATGGGTTCATCTAAAATTTTGGACAGATGGCCAAGAACAGCAAACGTGATACCTCCTGACAGAAGACTGACGACGACGTTAATGGCTGACATCACAGACGCGAAGGTGCAACAGTCTCCTCGGACACCCTGGAAACTGGCCAGGCTCAGCAGCACTCCAGAGCTGATGGCCAACGAATAGAACGTCAGGCCAATCGCCTCCAGCCACATGTCTGTGTTGCCCAAGCTTTGGAAGTCGACTCTGACAAATTCTTTGATTCCATCTATAGCCCCATCCATGGTCAAAACGACTGCCAGTTGAACAGCCAATGCAAGTAATATGTAAACCATAGCAATGGTTAATATTTTCGTGAGACTTTTCAGACCCCACCATAAAGCTACAGCAACGATGATCCAAACGACGACCGAACACCCAAACACTTGTGAGTGGATGTTTCCCAAATTGGACAAACTGGCGTCAGATTTATTGCCTCCTACAACAAAGTGATGATAGTATTCATACGCTGGAACTACTCGTCTGATTTTGTTCTCTGCAGCAAGGGTGGTGTTCCACAATGACTTGATCTGCCTCGGTGTTGCCGTGTCATTATAGCATGCCCCATCACTGCTGACATTCCACCCTTGATCTCGGCAAAAGTCGTCGGAAGACTTGTTTAAAAAATCCAGACAGAAATCAGAAGCCCACTCACGGTCACAATGTTTCCAAGGTAGAGTTACTGCAAATGATTTAAACAGATAAAAAGCTGCTACAGCCGTTTCCACCTGATAAAAAACCGTAACTACCATGACGACAAACACTGTACCGAAACCCACCCCTCTAAAAATCGGAGAGAACTTCCAGCAATCCATTGGCCCTGAGCTAGTAAACTGTCCAAGGAATAACTCCAACGTCACAAGTGGGATGCCCACGAACACCATATAAAAAAGAAACGGAATTAGAAAAGTACCATGTCCCTCATTGAAGGCGTAGGCAGGGAAACGCAACACATCCCCAAACCCAATTGAGACTGCACACAGGGAGACGACATAATTCACATTGTTTTCAAATCGCCCTCTCGAATATTTGTTGTCTCTGGAACAACTCGAAAAGAAATTATTTAACATTGTCACTTGTCAGGTCCTGCTCCTCCCTATTTTCTTTGAAATGTTGTCCTTAGAAAGAACAGAACTGCACAATGAACTGTCTGTCTGATTACGTCAAAGCTCACTACACACGTCAAATTGCACGGGGGGAAAAAACGTAAGAATAAGAATAAGACCCCAATGACGAGTTGATACGTTTTCTTGTTCTAAACGTACAGACATGTATTACTACTAGTCTAGGCATGTTTTGATGTTGTTTTGTTTTGGGGTTGTTTTTTGTTTTTGTTTTTGTTTTGTTTTTTTGTTGTGTTGTTTTTTTTTGGGGGGTTGGGGGGAGTTTAATGCACAAAGCACATTTTTCCAATACAAATAACAGAAAGAAAACCTCGCACCCTGTGTCATCAATGCAGAAAAAAACAAACTCTGAGGCTTTGTCATCCATACAAAAAAATCCTCTTACACTCTGGCCTAAATACAAACAGAAAAACCCTTTTACACTCTTTCAACAGTACAAAAACATCTTATGCACTCAATCAATACAGAAAAAAATCTTACACTTTGTGATCAAAGTAGAAAAAAAACTCTTACACTCTGTCAGTCATGCAAAAGAAAACCCCAGCCCAACAACAACTACAACAACAACAACAAACAAACAACAAACAACAGACCTCTTACACTGTCATCAGTACAGAAGAAAAAAAAAACTTACACTCTGTGTCATCCACGAATCCTTTCACACTCAGTCAACAGTACAAAAAACTTTTAACACTCGTGAAAATGTGTTTTCTCGGTTTAAGATTTAGAGGGTGATTTCTGAATATTCAACATATTTCCAGGCACCACTCATGTACAAATTTATCACAGCAACAGTAATAACATTAATGAGAGACAAAATACATATATCTGGAAAGTACCTTGCACATTAGATTAAAATAACTGTCTGTTTTCGGCTTGTTATTTAAAGGAGCAGCCAATCTAAATAATGAGTTTTGAGCAAGGGACAGGAATTTTAAAATTAAAAACCCACATACCCCCTCCCCCAAAAAACAAACAAAAACAACAACAACAAAACAAAAAAACACACACAGCAGCAAAAACAACAACAACAACAAAAACAAGCAAACAAACCACACAAACAAGGTTCAATACAATTTAAAGTAGGAAAAATGCTACCTACGTAGTATTCTCTCAGGCCATTCCTTTAGACAAAACTTCTTCAAGTTTATTGTCCATGGTCAGTTGCAAGGTTCTGCCTTTTTTTTTTTTTAGCTTTACATACATTTTCCCATTCCTGGACCAAGTGGCCAACGTAGCAGAGTGTTTGTTCCCTCTGGTCAGCAGTGAGTAGTTTGTTTTGGTGAGATCTTCGCTGGTGGAGATCCCAGAGTTCTTTTAAATTTCTCCTTTTTGCCAACACCTGCACCAACGCTGCCATAGTCACACCTCTACTCAAAATGCACGACCTCAATCCTAACATCCTGAAGAACTATAGACCTGTCTCTAACCTGCCTTTTATCTCTAAAGTCCTTGAAAGTGTTGTTCTGAAACAACTCAATAGCCATCGTCTTTCCAATAATCTCTTTCCACCTTTCCAGTCTGCCTATCGCGTCAACCACAGCACTGAAACCACCCTGGTTCCTACCTTAAACACCCTTCTCCATGCTTCTGACTCGGGGAAAATCTCCATTCTCATTCATCTTGACTTATCCACAGCCTTTGACACTATAGACCATTCTATCCTTCTCTCCCGTCTCCAAAATTTGTTTGGTATTAAAGGTATAGCCCTCACCTAGTTTACTTCATACCTCACAGACTGTGTCCATACAGTTGCAGTAAACAAGATTCAATCAGCCCCTGACAAACTGGAATGTGGTGTCCCTCAGGGATCAGTTCTAGGCCCTCTTCTTTTTACCCTCTATACTGCCCCACTGTCACATATAATAAACCGTCATCATATCAATCATCATTTTTATGCCATGACTCTCAGATTCAAAGCAGTAATACACCTGAAAATCTGCCTTCTCTCTTGGTAAATATGACCCACAGCCTTCAAGATATCCAACACTGGATGATACAAAACAAGTTACAACTAAATGCAGATAAAACCGAAGCCATGCCTGTAGGCACCAAACACAAACTTTCTTCCATTTCAACAGCTTTTCATAAGAGTAGGCCATCGTGTGCCGGTGGGAACAGATGACAATATTTACAAAAACTGCATACACACGGGGACCGGATGAAAAAAAGCACATGATTGCTTATTCTGTTATCCTCGATATAAAAGAATAAATAAATAAATAAACAGCTTCAATTGAATTCAGTAATATGTTAATTGGCTATCCACTTCTGTGAAGTATCCAGGGGTCCTTATCGACAACACACTCTCCATGCAAAAATTCATCACCCAGACCTGTCAGTCATGCTACTATCAACTACCGCATATTAGTGCAATTCGAAAGTATCTGTCCACTGATGCAACATCCAAACTCATCAGGTCTCTTATTCTTTCATGTCTGGACTATTGCAATTCTCCTTTGGCTGGTTTGCCAGCATCATCTATCCACTCCCTTCAACGTATACAAAACTCTGCAGCTCGACTGGTCCTCATAAAGAAAAATCCGAGCACATAACCCGTCTTTTGCAATCTCTCCACTGGCTGCCTGTACCACAGAGAGTAAACTACAAGATCAGTACACTGTGTTACAAATGTCTCCACAAAACTGCACCCTCATACCTCTGTGAATGTCTTCACTTGTACACACCTTCTCCTTCCCTCTGCTGGGCTGCAGATACTTTGTCTTTAAGAATACCTAGATTCAACCTGTCTACTGTTGGCCTCCGCTCTTCCTCTGTTTCTGGTCCATTGATCTGGAACGACCTTCCTCTCTCTCTCCGGCAAAAGCCTACTTATGACACATTGAAATCCAACCTCAAGAGACACTTATTTCAACTTCAAGATTTTCGCCTATTGTTTCCATCTCCTTTCTGTCCCTGCCTTAAACATCTGAAACTCCCTTCACTCTGACAAAGTGTATAGGCCTAACCTTTATAAGTGAGTGCACGCGCGTGTGCGTGTGCGTGTGTGTGTGTGTGTGTGTGTGTGTGTGTGTGCGCGCGCGTGTGTGTGCTCACGAGAGTGTGTACATTCGAATTTGCTAAGACTATTAATCGTTATTGATTGTTTGTGTGTTGTATAGGTTGAATGTAAGCCCTTTGGTTTGTTTTTTGCAAGATAGAGCACTATATCAATTACATTTATTATTATTATCAATGTTGTTATTATTATTATTATTATTATTATTATTATTATTATTATTATTATTATTATTATTATTATTCATTATATTATTATTACCGTAAAATCCCTAGCATAAGCCCACCATCTAGCAAACGCCCATCCCCCACTTTGGGCCAAAAGTTGTGCACAGGGGTAACTACCTAGCAAACGCCCACTGCTTTTTTCAAAGAGACTGCTCACTTTCACAAGGATTTGCGCAGACTGTTCTAAAAATAATCTTTTCCCCCTTCTTTACCTTTTCGTGTTTCTTTCCTTTTTTCTTATTCTTTGTCCCCTCTCCTCACTCCCACCCATCCTTCACAAGGTGAATTAAAATTACGTCATGCTTTTTCCACTGAAGTCTGTTGTCTGTCAGTGACATACCGGTACTTTGACGACGCTTCCTGATGGCCAGAAGTTGGTTCTTGGATCTCTCTGTGACATTTTTGCAAAATGCCAAGTGACAGTCTTACACTGTATCTTTCAAATTGGAAGCCCTCCAGTATCTGGATAACGAAACAGGTGGGAATGTTTTGGAGTGTGCCCGTGAATTTTCTGTGGATAGGAAGAGGATCAGGGACTGGAGTGAAAACAGAGATAGACTTGAACAGCCGTACGGAAAAGACAAACAGAAACGGAAACTGTCAAAAGGACCAGCAGTTAGATCTGAACATGTCGACCAAGGTGTGCTGCAATATTTGGAAGATGAAAGATCTGAAGGCAGGGTATTGCGAAAGAAGGACCTACAACGGAAAGCGATGGAACTGGCAGGTGCTTTCATTGTGGTGAGCTTCTCGGCATCAGACATGTGGTTAAGTCGCTGGAAACAGCGCCACTTGCTGTCTTGTCGACAAGGAACCAGCTCAAGCCAAAAGGTCCCTGCAGACTTTGAGGATCAACTTCAGTTTCGACGGAACGTTCTGCGACTACGTCATCGCCATGGTTATACTCTGTCAACATCATGAACATGGATCAGACGATGGTCCGGTTTGATATGATGCCAGCCCGTACCATTAGCTGCCGCTGTAGTCTAGTGGTTAGGGCGTTGGACTCGTAATCTAAAGGTTGCCGGTTCGATCCCAGCTTTCGGCTATGGCGTTGTGCCCTTGGAAAAGGCACTTTACGGCTATTTTCTCACCCCACCTAGGTGTAAAAGGGGTACTAACCTTGTGTTGGGGGTTAACCCTGCGATAGACTGGCGTCCTATCCAGGGGGGAGTCTATGACTCTCAGTCGCTTAACGCCACAGAAACCGGGATAAGCACCGGCCTGATGAGCCTTAGGCTCGGGACAGACTACTTTAACAGCTCGTACCAACAAGAAAAAGGTGCAAAACAAGTTAGAATCAAGAGTACAAAGGCTGAAAACCGAGCCTTCTCGGTGGCACTTACAGCGGCAGCCGATGGAACCAAATTGCCAGCTTTTGTGATCTTGAGAGAGAAATGGGAACATTCCACCCCGGGGGTTTTGCAGCTGAGAGTGCCAGACAATGTTCGTGTATGTGCGACAGCCAATGGCTGGATGACCAGAGACACCATCATTGCCTGGATTCAGCGTGTCCTTGGGCCATCCGACGAACGCTGCCTCCTGCTTCTGGACTGTTACAGTGCCCATAGGAATCAGGAAGTCAGGGACTTGAATGTCCTCGTTGGACTTCTTTGCCCCAAAGTCCCTTTTTTCTATTTTCCTTCACTTCTACTCACACGACCTAACTCACATGCTTTCGGGGTTTGTATTCACTCAATTACATGGTTGAGCACAAAAATTACTTCGTGCAAAGGAGTCTATCCCTAGCAAACGCCCACCCCCCAATTGTGCCCTAAATCATTGCGCAGGGGCGTGGGCGTATGCTAGGGATTTTCACTCACTCACTCACTCAGTCCCATGTCCCAAAGGACGTAGGGGGGACATGAGAGAAGACGCAACAGATATCTTTTTCCATGCTTCACGATCCTGTGTGGCTAGTAGGAGGTGTTGTAGGGGTTGGGCGGTCCAGTCTTTGATGTTGTCAACCCATGATTTCTTTTGGCGGCCTCTTCTTCTCTTGCCCTCGACTGTTCCTTGCAGGATGGTTTTTGCTAGGGTGTTGTGTCTTGTGGTGTGACCAAACCACATCAGCTTTCTCCTCTTTATGGTGGAGAGCAAAGGCTCTTGGGGGCCCACACGCTTTTTGATTTCTTCTTTCACATAGTTATTGGTCTTGTGTTCTTTGTATGATATTTTGAGAAGTCTTCTGTGGCACTTGTTCTCGAATGCTTGGATTCTCCTCTCTAACTCTGCTGTCAGAGTCCATGATTCACAGCCATATAGGAGGATAGATATCACGAGGGATTTGTAAAGGTGGTATTTGGTGCCGAAGCTGATGTTGTTGCTTCTGATGATCTTCTCGAGTCTGACTAGAGCAGATGTTGCTGTTGCAATGCGAGCTTTCACTTCATTGTTTGATGTGCCATCTTTTGTTAGGATGGAGCCTAAGTATTTGAATTGGCTCACCTCTTCTAGTGTTTCTCCATTCATCTTTATTTCCGTGATGTCATTACTTGCGCTGTTGACCATGATCTTTGATTTCTCTGTACTGACCTCCATGCCGTATGCGCTCGCTCGATCTGTTAAATTGTCTGTGAGGATTTGCAGTTCTTGTTTGCTGCTGCCCATGAGGTCAATGTCATCTGCAAATCTGAGGTTGCAAAGGGGTCTTCCACCAATGGAGATGGAAGTGTGGTGGTTTTGCAGTGTCTCTGTCATGATGTTTTCAAGGAAGAGGTTGAAGAGTACAGGTGAGAGAAGGCAGCCCTGGCGAACCCCAACCGTGGTCTTGAAGAACTCGCCCACGTGGTTGTTCATGAAAACTGCACTTTTTGCGTTCTCGTACAGAGCCTTGATGACTTCAATTAGGCAGCTGTCAATGTTGAAGTGCCTGAGTACTTGCCAGAGGCCGTCATGCCATACCCTATCAAAGGCCTTTTTGAAGTCTATGAAATTGTGGTACAAGTCTTTTTGGTGTTGGAGATGCTTCTCTATCAGAATTCTCAGATTGAAAATTTGTTCCATTGTGCTGCGTTTTGGTCTAAAGCCCGCTTGTTCTTCTGCTAGGAGTTTTTCTGCTTGGTTTTTCAGTCTGTTGAGGACTACCTGCAGCATGATCTTGCTAGGATGACTTATGAGACTGATGGTTCTGTAGTTCTGGCATTTCTTGAGGTTTCCTTTCTTTGGCAGGGGTATTACAAGAGACTGTGTCCATTCTTTTGGCCATTCTTTGGTGTCGTGGATCTTCTGACAAAGTTCTGGGAATCGCCTTGCTGTTTCATTCCCTCCATTTTTTATGAGTTCAGCTGGGATGTTATCAATTCCAGGGGACTTCCCCTTCTTCAATTGTTTAATAGCTGCATCTACTTCACACCTTAGTATTGGTGGGTCTTTATCTTGGTGTTCAGGGGGTTTGTCAGAAACTATGTTGGTATCTGGGCGTAGTGGGTAGTTGTACAATCCCTCACAGTATTCTGTCCAGCGTTGGAGGATGGCATTGTTTTCCGTTAAAAGATTTCCTTCTTTGTCTTCAATAACAGAGGCTTTAGGCTGTGTGGTTTTCGTTAGTGCTTTCAAAGTGTCGTAAGCTGTTTTGCTGTTTCCCTTGGTCATTCCAGCTTCGATGTTGTTGCATTGTTCTTCTATCCACCCTTCTTTGGCTTCTCTCATCTTTTTCCTCACTTCTCTGTGGCTATCCATGTACTTCTTGTAAGCTTCTTGACTTGTGAACTTTTGTTTCTTAAGTTCTCTTCTTTTGTCGCAGAGGTCAAGAACCTCATTTGTCACCCAGGGTTGTTTCTTTGTTCTGCTTCTTCCTAATGTTTCTTCTGCTGCTGTCGTTAGCACTTCTTTGATGTTGTTGGCCAATGTGTCCACATCATTGTCGATGGCTGTGAGTGCGGCGAACTTTCCTCCTATGTTGGCTTGGAAGATCTCAACCACTGTTGGGTCTTTGAGTTTTTCCAGGTCGAATCTTATGCGTGGGCTTTTTGGCTGTTGTTTTGCTTTCAGTTTCAGTCTGATGGTGGTAAGTACAAGGTCGTGGTCACTGCCGATGTCAGCTCCTGGGAATGTTCTTGTGTTTGCCTTGTTTATGCTGGATTTGAATCTTTGGGGTGACAGAATGTAATCAATTTGATTATGAATCAGACCATTTGGTGAGTGCCAGGTTGATGTTCTGGATGGCTTGTGAGGGTGGAGTGTGTTAGCCAAAGTAAGTTTGTGCTTCTTTGCGAATTCCAGCAGCCGCTGTCCTCTGTCATTTGTTTCTCCCAGTCCAAATCGTCCTGTGGTTCCTGCCCAGGTGTCATAGGCATCAGGTCCCACCTTAGCATTCCAGTCGCCTTCCACAATAAGGATGTCTTTTTGGGGCGTTTTGGAGATGACGTTTTCAAGTTCTTCATAGAATTCTTCTATCTGATCATCATCGTAGTCAGATGTTGGAGCATACACTTGGATGATGGTGAGATTCTGGGGTTTTGCAGAAACTCTGATTGAGATGAGTCTGCTGGATACTGGTGTGCAGCTGATGATGCTTGACACAATCTCTTTCCTGACAATAAAGCCTACTCCATGTTGATGTAGTTTCTGTTCTCCGCTGTACCATATTTTGTGGCCGTCTTGCGTGGTTGTTTCTCCGAAGCCAATCCATCTGACTTCCGCAAGCCCTATGATGTCCCATTTATACCTCTGTAATTCATGTGTAAGTTCCTGTACTCTTCCTGTTTGGTACAGAGTCCTTACATTCCATGTACCAATGGTTGCCCCTTTAGCTGGAAGCTTTAGACTTGGTTCTGCCCCAGTAGCACACTTGTCGCTCCCACCCTGGAGGCTTGCAGTGGGTAGCGCGGTCGTTGTTGATCCGGGCCTCGACCGATCCGGCATGTCTTTCTGTTTTGTTTTTCTCATCATGTCCTTGCAGTGGGCTTGAGGAAGCTTGGTGGCGCCCATCTCCTCTCCAAGACTTCTACTGGTGGATAAGGATGCACCAACCCCTCACAACGTTTCGCCCGCCAGTAGAAGCGGTTACCGGGGTGTGGGTGGGTTTAGGACCCGGACCCAGAAGTGAGAGTTGAGTGCCAAGTGAGGACCAGTGCTCCCGTCCATCCCTCCCGTCCATCCCGAGGGATGCTACTGCCAGGTTTACAAAGGTACCACCTCTCCTTAAGCACCCCATACACCCCTAGGGATTTTACGGGTATTATTAACACCTGCCTCTTCACAGTCATGGGAAAAAAATCGTACAAGGATAGGTCGCGGTCTGGTACCGCCAGGCCTACCTGATCTGTGGGCCTCTTCCACGTCCTGTTCCCTCACCGGCACACCAACCTGCTCGCTGAAGACCTTGACGCTCTTCCGTAGGCAGGCCTCTGTTCTGCTTCTCCCCCCCCCCCCCCCCCCCCCCCCCCCCCCCCCCCCACCTCTCCTCCGGACACGTACACCGTACACCCGCACGTTCCAGACCAGCCGTGCTGCTCCTGGTCATTCTGAGCCATCTGAAGTCTGTTCATTTCTTTCTTCCTCTGTTCCTGCTGACCACGAAACGTGACATTTTCCTCTTTGAGCTTCTGCATTTCCGAGTCGACTTTGTCTCTCTCTTCCTCCATTTCAAATATTTGCTTTCCAGAATGTCCAGTGTTTTCATGAGATGTTGATTGGTTTTTCTGCATTCCGCTGTCATTGTCTGGATGTCCTCTTTCGTGGACAGCTTCCCCACCTAGGCCCACAACTCCTCCAGCGTCACTGGCGCCGTGTTCTCCTCCTCCCAGTCCTTTGGTTTCTGTTTCTCCTTCTTCTTCTCCTGTTTTTTGTTGATGTTGGAGTCCGGACTGTGGCCAGGGTCACTTGCCGAGGAGCGTGACGGCAGTTTTCGTTTTGCTCCACCCGATTTTTTCTGAGCTGTTGTAGAGAGAATTTACTGGCACTACTATTCATTCCTCTCTCTCTCTCTCTCTCTCTCTCTCTCTCTCTCTCTCTCTCTCTCTCTCTCTCTCTCTCTCTCCTCTCTCTCTCTCTCTCTCTCTCTCTGTTCTGAGGCAGAGGCCTGCTTACAGAAGAGCATCAACGTCTTCAGTGACAAACGACAACACACCCCGCAGAATATCTGTATGTTGAAAAATCCCTTTGAATGGTGACATTTTGTACATCAATGAGTTGCACCAGCTGCAGTACAGACACTGTAATCTCCGCTCAAAGAGCTGTCTCCCGTTAATTGGAACTGTTTTAGTTACTCTATTCTTTTCTTGTTTTATGTTTAGAGTTTTTTGTTTCTACATTTTTTTTCTGTATTTGTCATCCAAATGTTTACATATTATAATCACTATGAAGCTCAGATCATGCAGTGGAATGCAAGATCTATTTCCACAAATCTGGCTTATTTCATCCACCATATTACTAAGAAAGATTACCAATCTCTAAATTACCCAGAATGCCTGGGTATTACTATCCGGCTGTTCATCAACAAGTAGGGCGTAGAAGATAGAGAAAAGATCAGTTAGGCTATTGTATAGTCTCTCTACCAATGCTTGATGGTAGTCTAGATCTACATTCATGTGCTACAGTATCAAATTCTTACTGTTGTTTCTGTGTAACCTACTTACCAAAGGACCTGACAATGTAAACACAGATTGGCTTCATAGTCTCCAAGAAAACGAAAAATGGTTAATTGCTGGAGATTTTAATGCAGATGTACCATTTTGGGATAAAGAATGCGTAACTGTTACCAGCAACAAATTTGTAGAAAATGTAGTTTTTCTCTTTGTTTGTGCTTACTGAATGACGGCAGCATCACTAGGATTCCCAATATTTCAAGTCACAGAGCTTCGTCGACGATAAACCGAGTCCCCCTGTGCTACACACATCATTATTTAGCGCACGTAGAAGAACCCACGGCAACAAGAGGGTTGGCGCTGGCAAAATTCTGTAGAAAAAAGCCACTCTGCTATGTAAACAAATACAGTTGCAGACAGGAAAAACGAAAAAAAAAAGGGTGGCGCTGCACTTGTGGCGACGCGCTCTCTCCGGGGAGAGCACCCCGAATTTCACGCAGAATAATTTGCTGTGACATAAAGTGGTATAAATTATGTATATATATATATATATATATATATATATATATATATATATATATATATATATATATATATATATATATATATATATATATATATATATATATATATTGTGTGTGTGTGTGTGTGTGTGTGTGTGTGTGTGTGTGTGTGTGTGTGTGTGTGTGTGTGTGTGTGTGTGATTTGGATCAAAGGTGTTTTAGAATTTTGAACATTTGAAATCTGTGCGAAATCTAACTGGCCAGGGAAATATATCTTGCTGCACGGAACACACAGGAACACACAGGCACGCACGCACGCACGCACGCACGCACGCACGCACGCACGCACACACACACACACACACACACACACACACACACACACACACACACACACACACACACACATACACACACCAAAAATAACACCAACGGCAACAAAACAAAAAACAAGACACTACTCACAAAACAAAAACAAAACAGATGTTCACTAGAAAAGTAGAAGAAAACCTAAAACAGTATAAAGACAAACCAGTCTATCAAAACACGGAATAGAAAACCCTACCTAACTAACCAAATGTCGATTTTAAAACGTAAACTATCGTTCATTACTAAAGGGAAAGAACCGCTAGCTTTTCGATTTGATTGCCCTTATAATGTCCCTTGGCATTCTGGTGCCAGACTGGCCAGCCACAGCCAAAGCCGACACTGTGTACCAGAATTACCCAACACCTAGAGGGCAATACAACTCCACAGTCTTCCGAGACTGAAAGATGCCAGTGATAGAAACGACAGCCGTGCGTGCATGTGTGTGTGCTTTTGTGTTCAGAGTTCTCTGTCTGTCTGACTCTTTGTCCCGGCATCCCTGCACGTTTGTGTGTGCATGTGTGTGTGTACATGCAAGTGGATGTTTGTAAAATTGCATTCCAGGCTCCCTGCCTGCCTTCATGGATATTTGTGATTGGTATACATGTATAGGGGGACGGGATAGCTCAGTGGTCAGAGCACTCGTTTCCCAAGTTAAGGGTAAGCAGCATCTAGCGTGGTTACCAAATGGGTGGGTGACCATTTACTGCCTTGGTTTCAGTACAATCCCCCAGTTCACCCACCTGTCAATGGGTACCTGCCCTCTTTAGGGTTAAAGAATTTAAAGCAGCGAGGGAGAGGGGATAGGCTCAATATGCTGGCCCTTGGAGAAGCCCAGGTCTCTGACGCCTCGCTCCCTTACCACCACACAAGTTATGGGACACCTTTACCCTACCTTTACCTTTACCCCTTTCCAGTCTTCCCCTCCATCTACCCATTGGGGCAAAAATGATTCGGAACAGTTTGATGTAGACAAGGGAACAGAATTTGATGATAATGAGCTGGTGGGGAAGGAGGAAGACATACACTTTAAGAAAGAGAAACAGACATTGCGTGTCATTAGCAAACACCAACAGACTTGGTTATTCTGTGTGTGTGTGTGTGGGGGGGGGGGGGGGGGGTATGTGGTGTTTTTTAAATTTATTTATGTATTTTTTATTTATCAATTTATTTTTATTTGTTTATTCTTTTGTATCGAGGAAATGGGATTTTTGCACTTACGTGTGTGTGTGTGTGTGTGTGTGTGGGGGGGGGGTGTGGTGGTTGTGGTGTGTGTGTGTGTGTGTGTGTGTGTGTGTGTGTGTGTGTGTGTGTTGTGTGTGTGTGTGTGTGTGTGTGTGTGTGTGTGTGGTGTGATGTGGTGTGTGTGTGTGTGTGTGTGTGGTTGTGTGTGTGTGTGTGTGTGTGTGTGTGTGTGTGTTGTGTGAACTTCATATTTGTATAGTTTAGAATCAGTGTGGCCAGGCAAAAGAAGATTCAGTTAGACATTTGGATGGAGCCAGAGAGAGAGAGAGAGAGAGAGGAGAGAGAGAGAGAGAGAGAGACAGAGACAGAGACAGACAGACAGACAGACAGACAGACAGACAGACAGATGCAGACAGACAGACAAAGAGACAGAGACATTGAAAGAAAGAGACAGAGAAAAACATAGAGGACAGGGGGTGAAGCAATTGTTACGTCTTGACTAAGAAACTGACGTCATAAAGTTACTTTCTTAGGTCAATAAATCGCATTTACCCAAATTGATTTCGTCAGCATTTATTTCAAATTCAAGATCACTCCACACACATGCATGTGACAATAATAATGAGAATGATAATAATAATAATAATAATAATAATAATAATAATAATAATAATAATAATAATAATAATAATAATACATGGAATTTATATAGCCCTATATCTTGCAAAAAAAAAAAGAAAAAAAAATGGCTTGCATTCAACCTATACAACACACAAGTAATCAATAACAATTAATAGTTTTAGCAAATTCAAATGTACACACACACGCATGCGCACATACACACGCCCACGCACACATAGACACACACGCGCGCGCGCGCGCACACACACTTATAAAGGTTATGCACTTTGGCAGGGAGAAAGGGGTTTCAAATTATGAAGGCAGGGACAGATAGGAGATGGAAACAGAAGGCGAAAATCTTAGTTTTGAAATAAGTGTGTCTTGAGGTTGGATTTGAAAGTGTCATAAGTAGGCTTTTGCCGAAGGGAGATCGACCAGAAATAGAATGAAAAGTGAAAAGAAACTGAATAGTACGGATCTCAGCACACACACAAAATAAATGATGAAAATAAAAACCTTAAATATGAGATCGATTGGTGCCAATTAATACTCATCTTTTAATGACTTATCCTCAACAACCAAAAAATCATTTTAAAAACTTTTAAAAAAAACAACCCCAAAGCAGCCAAGCAAAAGAGACACCCCAAATAACAAATAAACAATCACTCCTTCCCCCCACCCCTAACACTTCAAATTCATCTCCGAAGTCTGAATCTGGGTACCTTGCCGGTGTGCTTTAATTAGTATATTTTGTTGACAGAACATCCCATGATGAGCCATCCCCCACCCCACCCCCAATTTTTTTGTTTTGGAGAGAGAGAGAGAGAGAGAGAGAGAGAGAGAGAGAGAGAGAGAGAGAGAGAGAGAGAGAGAGAAGAGAGACAATGACAATATTTTATTGTCTATAGCATTACAGCCCTTAGACAAGGTGGATAATCGAAAAACAAGAATAGAATCAATTATTTACACAACCACACACACACACACACACACACACACACACACCACACACACACACACACACACAACACACACACACACACACACACGATTCAAGATTCAAGATTTAATTCGCCTTTGACCCCTCTTGGGGCATGGAGGATTTCAAACAAAATCAACACACACACACACACACACACACACACACACACACACACACACACACACACACACACACACACACACAGAGAGAGAGAGAGAGAGAGAGAGGAGAGAGAGAGAGAGAGAGAGAGAGAGAGAGAGGAGAGAGAGAGAGAGAGAGAGAGAGAGAGAGAGAGAGAGAGAGAGAGAGAGAGAGAGAGAGAGAGAGAGAGAAATAATATAGGATCGTTTTGAACATAATCTTACAATAAACATTTTTATCGTACTTCCTAGATTTCTTGTTTCCTTATTTTTAATGCTAAAGCTATGTATTTTGAAAGGCATAGAATTGTATTTTTATCAGTATGAGACAAAATCATTGCAACTTGTTTTGATCTAGCATACCAGAGAAGGATTGCAGTATGGCACAGTTTTACCGATATCTTTATACGCTCTGCAGTGGAATAGGAAGTGGGCTTCATCTTCCAATTCATTTTCACAGATTGGACAATTTGCATCCACATGATCATTCAAATACCACATTTTAGAATTTTTTAGACCACAAACCCTAAGCCGCAATTTTGCAAAATTGTCTCTGTGCCACTTGTTTGTAGCACATGATAGAAAATTTTCTGCTTGAAAGACAATTTTAAATGAATGAAACCATTTATACTTCTCCTTATTCTCCAAATCGGAATTCCAGTTTTGTATGAAGTAAGAAATTAACCTGTCTTTGAATTCATTAATGAAGGTTGCTTGGCATCCAATGCCTTGATATAACCAAACCATACCAAAACCATTTTCTATCAATTTCTGTTGCACATTAGAAACCCAGTTAAAACGGCCTGATTCATGTTGAAACAAAAGCATTTCATATGTCTGTCGACATATTCTTGACATGGGCAATTGAACTATACTTTTCTTTGAACTCTTTGAGAAGTCCTTGGGACACTGCAGGGAAGTTCCCAAGCAGTGTGCTGTGGGGCATCGAGGACAACCTGGTGGACTCCATGCCTTCACCCAGATAGCAGACAGCATGCTGGGTATGTTTATATCCTCTTTTATGCAAACAGCATATTGGGGGGAGGGGGGGGGGGAGGGGGGACGAGATGAGGAAGTGCCGAAGTGTGTTTGAACTTTGAACTTTCTCCCGAGAAATTTTGTTTTTCTAAATTGAAATGCTTTGTGCAATAATTAAGACACCAATTTACAGTTTCGATCAAAGCTTTACAGGGTGGCTAAAGCAATGATGATAAAGACAATCATATCTAGTTTCAATCAGAGCAACAGTACCTTAGGCAAAGATAATAGAGACAATCATTTCTAGTTTCAATCAGAGCAACAGCACCTCAGGCAAAGATAATAGATACAAGCATTTCTAGTTTCAATCAGAGCAACAGTGCCTTAGGCAAGATAATAGAGACAATCATTTCTAGTTTCAATCAGAGCAATAGTACCTTACTTAGGCAAGATAATAGAGACAATCATTTCTAGCTTCAATCAGAGCAACAGTGCCTTAGGCAAAGATATAAAGACAATCATTTCTAGTTTCAATCAGAGCTTTACAAGCTTTGCTAAAAGCAAAGATAATACACACAATGATTGCTAGTTTCAATCAGACCTTTACAAGCCTTGCTTAATGCAAAGATAATAACGGCAATTATTTCTAGTTTCAATCAGAAATTTACAAGTGTAGCTTAAACAAAGATTTTTTTTAAAAAAAAGATCTAGGTTAGACAAATGCCACTCCTCCGCCCCCTTTCCCCATTTTGTCTTCTTCAGCTACATGCAAAATCGTGGAGTAACTTTTTATTTTGGGTGGGGAGGGGGTCTTTACACCTTTGTATATGATCAATCTCCTCCCACCCACCCACCCCCCAAAAAAGAGAAAAAACAAACCAAAAAACAGGAAAAAAAAATCTGTTTCCCACTTTTCTGGTTCTTCTTGTTCTTCATCTTCTTCTTCTTCTTCTTGTCTTCTTTCTTCTTCTTCTTCTTCTTCTTCTTCTTCTATATCTGTCCAGTTGTTTGTTTGCCTTTCAGAAATATAACCCAACCTTCTCTGCCTTATTCTAAGATCTGGAGCACTGACTGCTAAATTAATAAACGTCCATATCATTCATCACATAATACTGACCATGACTGGCATACTCTTCTACCCTAGTTGCAGTTTTGTTTTTCATGTGTTGGCACACAGGACCTCGGCGTCTCATCTCTTCTGCAGGGTTTACGGAGGAGGAAGGAAGTGGGGGACCAATGTTAGCCCTAAGGGAAAAATCCCTCCTAACGGACATTTCAGCTGTGACACAAAGTTTTACCCGCACCGTGACATTTCCGTCACATGACGAGGTGGACACTCAGAAGGCTGGACTAGGCTAGTCCGCCACAAGTCGTCACACCGCTTGTACTCTGTCTAGGATAGAAACAGGGCTTTATATATATATATATATATATAGAGTAGAGAAAGAGAGAGAGAGAGAGAGAGAGAGAGAGAGAGAGAGAGAGAGAGAGAGAGAGAGAGAGAGACAGAGAGACAGAGAGACAGAGAGACAGAGAGAGAGACAGAGAGAGAGAGAGAGTGTGTGTGTTACTTTTTTGCCAAAATTGGTGGTCTTAGGAGTAATGTTCAAAGTCAGGGGTTTGATCCCCACTTAAACCAAAACTTCCCCCTCCCCCCACCCTCACCCCCTAGGCCTCAAGTGGTAGCCTGGAAGCTAGTCTTACCAATAAACCAAGATTCTGTGTGTAATACACAGTAATGAATTCGGTGGGTGTAAAAGAATTCATGGGAATAAGATAGTTGTCCCTGATAAAATGGTGTAGGAAACAAGTTACCCTCACAGAAGGGAAAAAAGTCATGCATACAGACAGGAAACATAAACGGAGAAGGAAGGGGAGGGGGGGGGGGGGTGATGGACAGTCAAGACGTTCACCTACTTTTACAACAAGCAAACTGTTAGGTTCTGGGTTTGATTCCCAGCCTTGCCCTTTCTTCCCAGTTTGACAAGAAAATCGCACTGACACACAAAGTCCTTCAGAAACCAAGCCCTGTGTGCGAACGCACGCAGCACATCTTGCACACACATGTTAAAAACCGTTTCACCTTTTGGAAAAGTAGGCCATTTCTTGCCAGGAATGGCTGACAAAGGTTTTTTTTAATTTTATTTTTACCCCTTCACACTGGTGTCATCTTCAGACACCTTCCCTAAAAATGGAATGCGTCTACCTAAATGATGGAAGAGGGGTGTGTGTGTGTGTGGGGGGGGGAGTTGGTGAGGGGGGAGGGGTAGGTCGCATTTACAAAAATTCCATCATTAGTGAACCTGGGAGCTCTAACAGAGAAACAAAAATAAAATGGATGGTGCTGCTCTTGTAGCAACGTGCTCTCCTGGAGAAGGGGGTGGGGGTGTCAGAAGCCCGAATTTCACGAACAGAAATCTTAAGAGGCTTAGGTGACATAAAATACAATACAATACAATACAAAATTCAGTATGCGACACTACACTACACCACACTACAGTACACTACACTTCACCACACTACACTACACTGCATTGCACCGAACTACACCGCACCGCACCGCACCACACCACACTACACCACACTTCATTCCACTCCACTACACCGCACCACACCGCACCACACCACACCACACTACACAACACTCCATTCCACTACACTCTACTCCATTCCACTACACTCTACTCTACTCCACACCACACTATAGTACAGTACACTCCACTCTACTCCACTACAATACACTACACTATACTACACTCCACTCCACTCCACTATTCTACACTATACTGCACTCCACTCCACTTCACCATACCACACTCAACTACACTACACCACACTACACTACACTACACCACACTACACCACACCATGCTACACGACATTCCACTCCACTCCACCCTATCCACACATTATCTCCTTTAGTTAGTGGTGCACAAACTCAATCCTCCAGCTGACCACAAGGCATCATAACCCCTGACCACAGTGACCACAAGCTTCATAACCCTGACCACAGTGACCACAAGGCATCATAACCCCTGACCCACAGTGACCACAAGGCATCATAACCCTGACCACAGTGACCACAAGGCATCATAACCCCTGACCCACAGTGACCACAAGGCTTCATAACCCCCTGACCCACAGTGACCACAAGGCTTCATAACCCTGACCCAGCCTATCCAGTGTGTACATGCTCACCCACGATGTCTGCAACCAGTAGGTATTCTGAGATGAAGACCTCTGCTGCATGCATGTACAGTAAACACAACTTTTTAGAGAGAAAGAGCTAAGAAAGGAAGACAGAGTGTGTGTGTGTGTGTGTGTGTGTGTGTGTGTGTGTGTGTGCGTGCGTGCGTGCGTGCGTGCGTGCGTGGTCGTGGTGTGTGTGTGTGTGTGTGTGTGTGTGTGTGTGTGTGTGTGTGTGTGTGTGTGCCCAAACTGTATAGTTTCGTGCTGGTATGCTTCATGACTGGATATAAATATTCACACATGATGTCTGAAAAGGGATCCAACGCCAACAAAACGACACACGTTGCCCAGTGGTGAGGTGAATGAGTTCAAGTTTCACAGCACAGAAGCAGACACATCCTACTTTGCTGCTGACTTTGCCCAGAGGGACTCTGCCTCGTGGGACAGTTTTCTTGTGGAAGAAGGCAGGTGGTGAGTGAGTTAGCTCCTGGACTGAAGGCAGCTTGCTGGAGGTGTCCTGCACTATCCTGTCCTCCAGTCAGCACTGGTAGTCATGGCCTATACATCTTCGGGGCAGAGTCTCTTCCAGAAAGTAGCTGGTGGCTGCATGGACTATCGGAGGCAGTTTGCTGGGCACTGGCATCGTTTGAGGCTGTGACATGGCCACTGGTAGATAGAATTAGATAGATAGATAGATAGATAGGTAGGTAGGTAGGTAGGTAGGTAGAGGAAGTCTTTATAACAGGGATGTCACGTCAGTGATGGGGGCGGGGGAGGCTTCATACAGGGATGTCACGTGAGTGGTAGAGGAAGGCTTTATAACAGGGATGTTAGGTCAGTGGTAGAGGAAGGCTTTATAACAGGGATGTTAAGTCAGTGGTAGAGGAAGGCTTTATAACAGGGATGTCACGTCAGTGATAGAGGAAGGCTTTATAACAGGGATGTTACGTCAGTGGTAGAGGAAGGCTTTATAACACTAACAGGGATGTCAGGTCAGTGGTAGAGGAAGGCTTTATAACAGGGATGTCACGTGAGTGGTAGAGGAAGGCTTTATAACAGGGATGTCACGTGAGTGGTAGAGGAAGGCTTTATAACAGGGATGTTACGTCAGTGATGGGGGAGGCTCGTGGGGGATTGTGGCGAACAGGGATTGTCACGTCAGTGGTTGGAGGAGGCTCTTTACTAGGGATTTGCAATTGCTCTTCAGGGGAGGATTAAAGTGTTTATGACTTGACTTTGACTTGACTTGTCACGTCAGTTGGGGGCAGGGAAGACCCCATAGCAGGGATTATTGCGTGCAGGGATTGTCACATCAGTTGGAGAGAGAGAGAGAGAGAGAGGAGAGAGAGAGAGAGAGAGAGAGAGAGAGAGAGAGAAGAGAGAGAGAGAGAGAGAGAGAGAAGAGAGAGAGAGAGAGAGAGGCTCTAAAGCAGGGATTGTTCCCTTCAAAGGTTGCCACGTCAGTGATGAGCAGGGATCTGCAACAGCGATTGTCACTTGGGGGGGGGGGCTCTAAAGCAGGGATTGTTCCCTACAGGGATTGCCACATCAATGGTAGGAGGAGGCTCTGTAAAAGGGATTGTGACGTCAGTGGTCGGGGGATCCACAACAGGGATTGTCATGTCAGTGGCAAGGTGAGGCTTTACAACAGGGATTGTCACGTCAGTGGTAAGGGGGAGGATCCACACAGGGATTGTCACGACGGGAAGGGGATAGCATAATGGTCAGAGCATTGCGCTCGCAATTTGACAACCCGGGTTCGATTCCCGTTTAGGGGATTTGTCCCTGGAGTTAACATCAGTGCTGACTCCCCTCTCCCCAAAAGTCTTTCGGATGAGACTGTAAACTGAGGCCCCGTGTGCGAACGCACGCAGAACATCTTGCGCACACGTTAAAGCCTGTTCCGCTTTTCGTAAGAGTAGGCCATCGTGTGCCGGTGGGAACGGATGAAAAGATTTACAAAACTGCATATACACGGGGACTGGATGAAAAAAAGCACAAGAGTGCTTAATCCATTATCCTCGATATAAAAGAATAAATAAATTAATCACGTCAGTGGTAAGGTGAGGCTTTACACAAGGGATTTGTCATAACTGTGTTGATCGGGTATATACAGCGACTATCGAACTCTGGGTCTGGGACATCAGATGCTTATCATGGATTAGCATCTCAGTGCTGTCGCCCGTCACAGGGATCATCTTGCCAGTGCTACTGTCGGGCCTTGTCAAAGGGATTATCTTGTCAGTGCTACATTCGGGTCTCGCCACAAGGATCATCTTGTCAGTGCTACATTCGGGCCTCGTCACAAGGATCATCTTGTCAGTGCTACTTTCGGGTCTCGCCACAAGGGTCATCTTGTCAGTGCTACATTCGGGCCTCGTCACAAGGATAATCTTGTCAGTGCTACTTTCGGGTCTCGCCACAAGGATCGTCTTGTCAGCGCTACTTTCAGGCTGGATCGTGACATCAGTGCTGCAGTGAGGCTCCGTCACAGGGATCATGGGGTCAGTGCTGCGGTGGGGACCCATGACAGTGTCCACAGCGTTGGCACCAGCTATTAGGCCAGACAGTTCAACATGGGAGGCGCTAACGGCAGGATTCCCAGTGTGGACATCGGTCATGGCTTTCCCTTGTTCCCCGCTGATCTGTTCCCTGCGCTCTATGTCCAATGTAGAAGCATCAAATCTAGATACTGGCAAGGAGAGCTTGGTCCCAGTTAGCCATTTGCTACGGAGCTTAGGAGCCAAAGGTCCCCAGCCCTCTGTTGGCTGGGATGCTGAGCGCAACTTCTGTAGGCAGGTCTTCTTCCTGTTCATCAGAGCCTTCACTGCGAAAATGGGCAGTAGCGACACTATGATGCAAGACAGTACTAGTTCCAAGGCACCCTCTAGAGTGCCAGCTACTGCAAACGCTCTCTTGAGGGAGACAACAATACTCACGATCATCACGATAGGGACAAGCACAGTCCAGCTGAGCGCAAAGGCGTACTTCATGAACTTCCAAGGTAGAATGCCGCATGTCTTGTCGCCAATGATAAACGAAATATCGTAGAACAAGTTTTGAATGCCATAGACCCAGACAAGGGCTATGCACTCCAAGAGAGTAAGTAAAAACAGGATAAAAGAGGAAACTGCTCCTGTCAAAATGATTCTCAGGTGAGGTCCACCGTCCGTCAATAAAGGAAGCCCCAAAAGGCAGTAGATGGTGCATATAGTTGCCAGCACGATTTCCTTGTGCGGGCGCAGAACAGGAAAGAGATCCAGAATGCAAATGTGCAGAGTGTGGACGCCAACTATGGTCGGAGACAGCCCTGCAAAGATGACCATGAAGAAGAAGCCCACAGACCAGACGGCACCTCCTGAGAAAGAAGCTAGAGCATGTGGATAGACAATAAAACCGATCTGATTAATCCCTTTAATCTGGGAAAAGGGTTCACCTAAAATTTTGGACAGAGAGCCAAGAACAGCAAATGTGATACCTCCTGACAGAAGACTGATGATGACATTCATGGCTGTCATCACAGACCCGAAGGTGCAACAGTCTCCTTGGACACTGTGGAAACTGGCCAGATTCAGCAGCGTTCCAGAGCTGACGCTCAAGGTAAAGATCGTCAGACTAATCGCGTTCACCCACATGTCTGTGTTGCCCAAGCTTTGGAAGTCGACTCTGAAAAATGATTTGATTCCATCTATAGCCCCATCCATGGTCAAAACGACTGCCAATTGTACAGCCAATGCTAAGAATATGTAAACCATAGCAATGGTTAATATTTTCGTGAGACTTTTCAGACCCCACCATAAAGCTACAGCAACGGTGATCCAAACGACCACCAAACACCCAAACACTTGTGAGTGGATGTTTCCCAAATTGGACAAACTGATGCCAGGTTTATTTCCTCCTAGAACAAAGTGATGATAGTATTCATACGCTGGAACTACTCGTCTGATTTCGTTCTCTGCAGCAAGGGTGGTGTTCCACAATGACTTGATCTGCCTTGGTGTTGCCGTGTCATTATAGCATGCCCCATCACTGCTGACATTCCACCCTTGATCTCGGCAAAATTCGTTGGAAGACTTGTTTAAAAAATCCAGACAGAAATCAGAAGCCCACTCACGGTCACAATGTTTCCAAGGCAGAGTTACTGCAAATGATTTAAACAGATAAAAAACTGCTATAGCCAAGTCCACTTGATAAAAAACCAAAAGTATCGTGTTTGCAAACACGCAACCGAAACCCACCCCTCTAAAAATCGGAGAGAACTTCCAGCAGTCCATTGGCCCTGAGCTGGTAAACTGTCCAAGGAATAACTCCAACGTCACAAGTGGGATGCCCACAAACACGATATAAAAAAGAAACGGAATTACAAAAGTACCATGTTCCTGTTGAACAGCGTAGGCAGGGAAACCCAACACGTCCCCTAACCCAACTGAGGCTGCACACAGAGAGACGATATAATTCACGTTGTTTTCAAATCGCCCTCTGGAATACTTGTCTTTTAATCGCCCACTGGAGCAACCCGAAAAGAAATTCCTCAACATTGTCACTTGTCAGGTCCTGCTCCCCCTACTTTCTTTGAAATATTGTCCTTAGAAGTCAACTGCACAAGGAAATGTCTGGCAGCAATAGCCTACGTAAAAGCTCAACAATATACACGTCAAATTTCAAACCAAAACAAATTACTAAAAAGACGCCAATGACGTGTTTGTAATATGTTTTCTTGACCTATACTTACAGACATGTATGAGGCATGTTTTGGAAAAACATAATAACTTTGACTTCACTAGATCTAGAATGTTGTATACAAGGGTGACTGATGTAGAAAGAAAGCGAATAGAAGATAATCTATTGACTATCATTAGACAATAGTTTAAAACACCGCTCTAAATCTCAATGTTTCAGCTGCGTAACCTCTTCAACCTTATTTTTCATTGTGTTTTTGGTCCTTACAGGAACACTCATTTAGAAAACTTGAAAACGTGCATTTGAAGTTTGTTTCTTTCAAAATTGTACACAAAAGTAACCGTTTCCTTGGTTTCAGAACAGATAAGTAAAACAGTCCCACCCCCCACTTATGAAATAATGTTGGTGAATGACGTCAAAGACTTAGGCTACGGCCATAGTAAACCCGGCCCCTCCCGTTGTTTTGACGGCTCTCTTTGACGGCTGCACCATCTGATACTCCGCCCCACCCCCACGCCAAATCGACAGAAAATAGTTCGACATAAAATGTAAAATCCCCCACAAAACTTTTATCAAAACCACTGGAATGTAATCGGGAAAGATCAATTTGCTAGTTTGTGTGGTCAGAATTTTTGAAGCACCATAAATAAGTTTTTCTTGATTATTTTCCTTTCTGTCAACCCCGCAAACGACCTGTCGTCAAAACGACGGGTTAAAAAAAACGGGCCCGCCGGCTCTACTATGGCCATGCACAGCCGTCATCAGTGACGCCACAGAGTAATTCAGCCGGGCAGCATTTTTCACCCACCCGGCAAAATTGACGGGTCAAAATGCCGGGTTTACTATGGCCGCAGCCTAACACTACGCACTTGAAATGGCTATAACTTTTAAAATGTACAGGGGGGGGGGGGGGGGGGGGGGGCAAAGTGTGCGATGGTTCGAATCCTGTTTGGGCAAAAAACCTACCCCCCATCCATTAGATCAAGAGTGTTGGTCTGGGTGCTTGTCTTTGGATGAGATCATAAACCGAGGTCCTGTGTGTTACACATAATTATTTTGCGCACATAAAAGAACCCATGGCAACAAGAGAGTTGTCCCTGGCAAAATTCTGTAGAAAAAAGTCACTCTGACAGGGAAACAAATACAGTTGCACACAGGAAAAGAAAAAAAACCCGGGTGACACTGCATTTGTATACACACACACACACTCACACATACATGCAAACACACGCACACACACGTACATGCAAAACACACAAACACACACAAACACACACAAACACACACACACACACACACAAGCACGCACACACACACACACACACACACACACACACACACACACCACACACACACACACACACACACACACGCACACACTCACAAACATACAAACACGCACGCACGCATGCACGCACACACACACACACACACACACACACACACACACACACACACACACACACACACACAAGCACGCACACACAGCTGTGGTGTCTATCACTGGCATCCTTCAGTCTGGAAGACTGTGGAGTTGTATTGCCCTCTAGGTGTTGGTTAATTCTGTTACAGACAGTGTCGGCTGTGGCTGGCCACAATTCAATTCAAAATTCATGATAGTTTATTCCTATTAACTCTTTTGAGCTTTTGAGAAACAAAAAAAATTGCATATCTATAAATGAATGACGGGGATAAAGAGGAAGAGCAAAACAAAAGTGCACAAGAAACAATATTAATGAAAATGAAATAGACATGGTTAGACACTGTTAAGGCTGATGCGCCCTCTATGTAGGTGTAGGCCTCCCTCAGTCTTTGTCGACTATGGAATTCGCGCCAAAAGACAGGTCATTTGTTGTCGGCTGTGGCTGGTCAATCCAATGCGGAAGTGGCAGTCTCTGTTGCATCTGATGCAGATGTGGCCTGTTGAGGTGGCTGGAGTACATGCCTTCTGCTTGGCTCTCTTTTCGTTTGCTGCGTTGTGGATCTTTTCTTCACCACACTTCAGCTGTTTGTGGAGAACACTGCACCATTTGCTGCGGTCAGCAGCTACCTCCTCCAGTTCTCTGTGTTGATGTCCAGGGCTTTCATGTCACGCTTGCAGATGTCTTTGTAGCGCAGCTGGGGGCGGCCAATGCTTCTCTTGCCGAGGCAAGTTCACCATAGAGGAGATCTTTAGGAATGCGTCCATCCTCCATCCTTCGCACTTGACTGAGCCATCTGAGTCTGCGTTGTCTGAGGGGTGTGTACATGGTGGGAAGACCTGCAACCTCGAGGACCTGAGCTTTGGTAACTTTGTCACTCCAGTGGATGCCGAGGATGCAACGGAGAGAGCGCAGGTGGAAGCTGTTTAGTTTGCGCTCCTGTTTAGAGTATGTTGTCCATGTTTCACTGCCATAAAGGAGAGCGCTGGCGATGCAGGCGTTGTACACTGCCATCTTGGTGGAAATTGTCAGCTTTGGGTTCTCCCAGACGCGGGTGGTGAGGCGTCCTAAGGTCGTAGCAGCCTTGCTGATGCGCTTATTGATCTCGGCATCAAGGGACAGGTTGTCACTGATGGTGGACCCCAGGTATGTGAACTGGTGTACGACATCTAGCTGGTAGTTATCGATGTAGATGGTTGGTGTAGTAACCACGTCCTGGCTCAGCACATTGGTCTTTTTCAGGCTGATTGTCAGTCCAAAGTCTTTGCAGGCATGGGAAAACCTGTCCATGAGGCATTGGAGTTCTTGCTCAGTGTGAGAAGTGACAGCAGCAGCAGCAGCAAAAAGCATGTCCCTAATTGTTTTCTCCATCACTTTTGTTTTTGCTTTCAGCCGAGCCAGGTTGAATAGTCGACCACTGGATCTGGTGCGTAGGTATACACCTGTGGCAGTTCCAAAGCATGCTTTAGGAGCAGGGCAAAGAAGATGCCAAAGAGGGTGGGAGCAAGTACACAGCCTTGCTTGACTCCACTCTTAATGTCAAATGGGTTGGACATGCTGCCCTCATACTGGATTGTTGCCTTCATGTCATCATGAAAGGATCTGATGAGACTATGGAGTTTTGGGGGGCAACCAATTTTTGGAAGGATGTTGAATAGCCCTTCCCTGCAGACTAGGTCAAAGGCCTTGGTCAAGTCTATGAAGGCTATGTAGAGGGGTTTGTGTTGTTCTCTGCATTTCTCCTGAAGTTGGCGTAGGGAGAATATCATGTCCACTGTGGAGCGTTCAGCTCGGAAGCCGCATTGTGACTCGGGGTAGACACGCTCAGCAAGTTTCTGGAGGCGCACAAGCATGACATGAGCGAAGAGTTTTCCTACGATGCTCAGGAGAGATATGCCTCTGTAGTTGTTACAATCACTCCTGTCGCCTTTATTCTTGTAGAGAGTGACGATCTTGGCATCTCTCATGTCTTGCGGCACAGCTCCTTCCCTCCAACACTGGTATAGGACGTCGTGAAGGGGCTGTAGTAAGGTATCTTTACAGCTTTTGATGAGGTCTGGTGGAATGTCATTGATGCCAGGTGCTTTGCCGCTAGCTAAGCTGTCAATTGCTTTGCGGAGTTCAGCAAGGGTTGGTTCAGTATCTAGTTCCTCCATGATGGGCAGAGGCTGAATGGCATCGAGGGCTGAGTTGGAGACTGTGTTTTCTCTAGAGTAGAGCTCAGAGTAGTGCTCCACCCACCTGTCCATCTGTCTGCTCTTGCTGGTGATCATCTCCCCATTGGAGGTCTTGAGTGGGGCGGTTTTGCTCTGTGTTGGCCCTAGAGCTGTCTTGATGCCTTCGTACATTCCTCTGATGTTGCCTGAGGTGGCTGCAGACTGGATGGAGGCACTGAGCTGTTGCCAGTATTTGTTGGCACAACGTCTTGCAGTCTGTTGCACTTTGTTTCTGGATGCTCTGAGTGCTTGCAGGGATTTCTCACTAGGGAAGAGCTTGTATTCGGCAAGGGCAGCACGCTTTGCATCAATGACGGGGGACAGCTCGCTAGACTTGGCATCAAACCAGTCATTGTTCTTGGAGGTCTTTTTCCCAAATGTTGCAAAGGCTGTTTTCTAAATGGCTTCCCAGAGGCGGTTCCATTTCTCAGAGGCTGAGCATGCTGGTGTTCGTCAGACAGAGCTTCTTTGAGGGAGTTGGCAAATTCTTCAACTTTCTCTGGAAGATGCATGCTGGTGGTATTGATGCGAGGTTTGCCTTTCTGTTTGGAGCTCTGGAGTTTCTTTGGATGAAGCCTGATCTTGCAGCAGATGAGAGAGTGGTCAGTGTCACAGTCTGAACTGTGGTATGTGCGGGTGATGAGCACAGACTTGATGTTGGTACGTCGGATCAGGATCATGTCCGGCTGATGCCAATGCTTTGAACGGGGATGGCGCCATGACACTTTGTGTTGTGGCTTGGTCTGGAAGTAGGAGTTGGTCACGCAGAGGCCATTGCAGGAGCAGAACTCCATCAGGCGCTGCCCATTTTCGTTAATCTTGCCAACTCTAAAGTGTCCAAGGCAGGAAGGCCATACGTCATGATCAGCACCCACTCGAGCATTAAAGTCTCCCAGGATGATGACATGTTCCTTGGGGGGTATTTTCTTGATGACGTTGCTGATGTTGGCATAAAACTCGTCCTTTGCTTCTGTAGTGGATGTCAGGGTGGGAGCATAGGCGCTGACAAGAGTGACAAAGCCCTCGGAGGTATGGAGACGGATTGTCATCAGGAGTTCGGGTCCCTTGTCTCCTGGTTCAACCATCTTCAGTAGGGTGTTCCTGACAGCAAATCCCACTCCATGCTCTCTTCGTTCCTCCGCGCTCTTCCCGTGCCAGAAGAAAGTAAAGTCTTTCTCCTTGAGGGTTCCAGTGTCTGCAAGGCGGGTCTCTTGCAGAGCAGCTATGTCCACCCTCAGTCTCAGCAGCTCGTTGTTGATGTCGGCTGACTTTCTTGCATCACTGACACTGATGCCTTGGAGGTCTTGGGATAGTCCGGATGACAATGTTCGGATATTCCAGCTTCCCAGTTTTAAGACTGGGCACCTGTTTCTCATGGTTCTTGTATTTTTGCCTGGTGCAAGTTTTACAGTCTGCTTGTCGGTTTGATCCTAATCCCCAAGCACCCATTGAGGAAGGCAGACTGTGGCGGGACAACACCTTATTGGCTGGGGGCTGCCCAGCTTGAGGCGGGCGGTAGTTGTCCAGTGAAATCCTAGGATCTCTCCCACCATCGGGAGCAGCCCCTGGCGCCACGCTCTACGCCAGTCGAGCATTGCAGCTTATAACCGGTAACTGTTGCTTCCCGTGTTGTGTCCACGCTGTGAGGCGAGGCTGGAGTGACCTCTCCAGGGCGCGAGCCTGGGCAGGATAGTATGGAGGACGAGCTGTTGCCCAGATAGCAGGTCTCCCCTCTCCACACTGATGATGGATCCAAAGGAACAGCAGAAGCTGATACAGTTTGGCACCAGCAGTGTCGCAGGAGTTGCCAGAACGTTACTGAAGTCATAAGCGGACCGCCTTCGGGACTCCATCTCCGGATTTTTCCTCAGGGTTTACTCCCGAAGCCTTTCTCCCCAATGGGCAATCCACAAGGCAGTGGAGGTTTGGGGTCAGAGTTTTCCTTCTCCTAGGTGAGTTGCCTTACAGGGCTAACGAGTCCCAACAGCCTGAATGCGACAGGTAGTACTGGGCTACATTTTACCAGTAAAGGAGGGCGCAGTGGCTCCCAGGACGGGCCAGCCAGGAGCTCGCCTGTGCGAGCCAAGCATGATGTCCCCCGCTTGCGAGAACCACCTATGCCCACTCACCTGACAGGCCCTCTATATATAGCAAATTACTCATGTACTCTCCGGTAGTGTACCGGTATCTGAAGTGGTAAAAGAGAGAGAGCAACAACAAAAAGTTGCATTAACTGCCCATTGTCAAGGGACATTATAAGATCAATCAGATTGAAAAGCTAGCGGTTCTTTCCCTTTAGTAATGAACGTGCGTGTATGCGCGTGCGCGCGTGTATGTGTGTGTGTGTGTGTGTGTGTGTGTGTGTGTGTGTGTGTGTGTGTGTGTGTGTGTGTGTGTGTGTGTGTGTGTGTGAGTGTGTGACATTGATTTTTGTTTATTTATTCAAGGATTATGGCATGCGTGTGACTGATTTGAATGTAAGCCCTTTGATTTGTTGTTTTCCAAGATTCTGCGCTTTATAAATTCCATACATCATCATCATCATCATCATCATCATCATCATCATCATCATCATCATCATCTTTGTTATTGCTGTTGTTGTTGTGTCATCATCATCATCATCATCATCATCATCATCATCATCATCATCATCATCATCATCATCATCATCATCATCATCATCATTATTATTATAGGCTCGCAGACCTTCCACTTCTCTCTATGAGCTTTTCCTTCTGGTTTTTTTTCTTTCTTTTCTTTATACTTCACCCTTTGCTGTGCACTCTTCAAAGTGATCATCCTCGCTAACATGTCTGCAACACGCACGCCCTGTGGTATGGTATGCCTCTGGGTTGGCTTGGAAATCTCTTCCTTTCTTATCCATTGATTGAATCCATAGCTCCCAAGGTTGTGGGATACCACGAACATCGATGGCTGCAAAAAGAATTGCAATTTAAATTTTGCCCTTTCTAACGACCAGCTGGTTATTTTTTGTGTGGTTTTTATTTTCGAGCTGTAAATGGGTACCTACCCTCTTTAGGGTATTCTTCTCCAATGGGAAGAAGTTCGCCACTCTTGTCAGTGCCTACGCCCCTACCATGACAAACCCCGATGAGGTCAAAGATAAGTTCTATGAAGACCTAAACTCTGTCATAGGTGCAACACCAAATTCAGACAAGCTCATCATCCTTGATGACTTTAACGCAAGAGTGGGCTGTGACAGTGCAGCCTGGGAGGGCGTGATAGGAAAGCATGGTGTTGGAAAATGCAATAGTAATGGCCTTCTCCTCCTCCAAACCTGCTCTGAGCATGACCTGCTGATAACAAACACTGTATTTCGCCTCCCTATCCGCAACAGGACATCATGGGTGCATCCTCGCTCAAAGCACTGGCATCTAATTGACTATGTCATCATCAGGAAAAGGGACAGACGGGACATACGTGTCACTAGGGCCATGTGTGGAGCTGAGTGCTGGACAGACCACCGCCTTATAGTTGCCAAACTCAATCTGCATATCCAACCGAAGAGAAGACCCCAAGGACAGAAAGCACCAAAACGACTGAATGTCAACAAGCTGAAAACAGAAACTGTCCAGAAATCTTTCTCTGAAACTCTGGCTGAATGTCTTGAACCTATTGCAATAGACAGTCAAGACTAGAAGCAGCATGGGCAGCAATTCGCGAGACTGTGTACAACACCGCTATGGAGTGCCTTGGGCCAATCTCCAGGAAACACAAGGACTGGTTTGATGAGAACTGCACTGAGATCACTCAGCTGCTAAAAGAGAAGCGTTCTGCGTACAAAGCCCATATTGAAGATCCATCCTCCAAACCAAACAAGGACACATGGAAAAGTTTGTGTAGCAACGTTCAGATGAAGCTCAGACAGATGCATGATTCCTGGCTAAGTAAGAAAGCAGAAGAGATTCAAGGCTATGCAGATAGGAACGACATGAAGAACTTTTATGATGGTCTTAAGGAAATATACGGTCCAACCCCATCTGGATCATCACCTCTGCTTAGTGCAGACGGGTCCACACTCCTCACCGACAAAGACATGATACTGGGAAGGTGGGTAGAGCACTTAAAAGTGTACTTAACCGTCCCTCTACCGTCAATGATGAGGCTATTGACTGCCTCCCCCAAATTACTGTAAATGAGGAAATGGATGAACTCCCAACCCTCGAAGAGA
The DNA here is from genome assembly GCA_030674155.1 of Stramonita haemastoma. Classification (NCBI taxonomy): domain Eukaryota; kingdom Metazoa; phylum Mollusca; class Gastropoda; order Neogastropoda; family Muricidae; genus Stramonita; species Stramonita haemastoma. The sequence continues at coordinate 56,826,660 of CM060316.1, read as the reverse complement.
CTGAGAAAGCAATCCGCCTTTTGTCCACTGGGAAAGCACCGGGCTCAGACTCTATCCCAGTTGAGATCTATAAAGAGGGCAGCAGGACCTTGACTGAAAAACTCCATCAATTTTTCCACCTCATCTGGCAAGGAGGAGATGCTCCCCAAGACTTCAAAGATGCCTCCATCATACATCTTTACAAGCACAAAGGAAACCGCCAGGCCTGTGATAATCATCAGGGAATATCCCTGTTATCCATTGCAGGCAAGGTTTTGGCCAGAGAACTGCTGAACAGGCTCATAGTTCATCTGGAAAAAGACCTCTTACCAGAGAGCCAATGTGGATTCCGCAAGGATCACGGTACTATTGATATGGTGTTTGCTGCCAGGCAGCTCCAAGAAAAGTGCCAAGAACAAAACGTGGATCTATACTCCACCTATGTAGATCTGACCAAAGCCTTTGACACTGTATATTATTATTATTCTTTATCGAGGATAAAGAATAAGCTCATGTGCTTTTTTTCATCGGTCCCGGTGATGCAGTTTATAATATTGTCATCGTTCCCACAGCACCGATGGCTACTCTTACAAAAGGAAAGATTAAATGTGCCAAGATGTTTGCGTGCGTCACACACGGGCCCGTTAAAATCTCATCCGAAGGACTTTGGGAGAGTGATAGCCTGATGTTAACTCCAGAGAAAAATCTCCTCGACCGGACTGAACCGTCTTTAAATTCAGCGCATTCTGACACTGGCTATCCGACACTGTAAGCAGAGAAGGCTCTGGAAAATCATGGCAAAGTATGGTGTGTCCTAGAAATTCATACGCCATTCACCGCCAATTTCATGATGGAAAGCTGGACAGAGTACAAAATAGTGGGAGAGACTCTGACCCTTTGAAGTCACAAATGGAGTGAAACAGGGGTGTGTTCAGTCCTACCTGTTCAGCCTCATGTTCCTGCAATGCTGACAGACGCTTCAGAGACGCTGATGTGGGCTTTGCGTCAGTTTTCAGACTTGATGGATCAGTATTCAACCTCAGGAGGCTACAAGCAAATCCAGTTGCAACAGAATATAAATGATTTCTGTTTGCTGATGACTGTGCCTCAATGCTACCTCTGAAGCGGACATGCAACGCAGTGCAGACATATTCTCAGAGGCCTGTGACAACTTTGGTCTCACGATCAGTACCAAGAAGACCAAGGTGATGCACCAACCCGCTCCAGGAAAACCATATATAGAACCCAACATTTCTATCAATGGGCAAAGACTCAATGCGGTTGACAAGTTCACCTACCTTGGCAGTACGCTTTCCCGCAATGTTGTCATTGACGATGAGATCAACACCAGACTCACCAAAGCAAGTGCTGCCTTCGGCAGACTCCACAAGAATGTATGGGACAGAAGAGGCATCACCTCCATGACAAAGATCAAGGTCTACAAAGCTGTCATACTCACCACCCCACTCTTTGGTTGTGAATCGTGGACTGTCTACCAACGCCACACCAAGAAACTAAATCACTTCCACACCACCAGGCTGAGGAAACTGCTTGGCATAAGATGGCAGGAAAGGGTACCAGACACAGAAGTCCTCACTCGTGCTGGGCTCCCAAGCATCCCTACCATCCTGATAAAAGCCCAGCTTTGCTGGGCTGGTCATGTAGCCCGCATGCCAGACTACAGGCTACCTAAAAAGCTTATGTTTGGTGAGCTCCAGTATGGCAAGCGCTCCCATGGTGGCCAGAGAAAATGGTTTAAAGACACTCTGAAGGCATCACTGAAGGCCTTCAACATCAACCCGTCATCATGGGAGCAGATAGCTTCAGACAGAACCAAGTGGCGGGCCACTGTTCACGACAGTGCCCGCAAATATGAAAGTGACAGGAAAGCTGCTGCAGAGAAGCGCAGGCAGAACAGAAAGAACAATGCCTTGAAGCCCCTGGCACCTGCTACCATTCCCTGTCCCCACTGCAGAAGAACTTTCAAAGCGCGGATTGGGCTTATCAGCCATCTCCGCACTCACCGATGATGACCTCCCCACCCCCCTCCAGGATGATCGGATGGTCCTCGTTGCTCAGACGGACGAACAAGAAGGGTCAGGGAAGGTAAAGCAGCGAGGGAGATGAGATGGGCGCCACCCTCAACATACTGGCCCTTAAAGAAGCTGGGGTCTTTGACGCCTCGCTCCCCTATGACCACACAGGTTATGGGACACCTTTATCTTTTGCCTCACCTTATTTTCCAACTGATGTCTCCACAGTCTCTACCACGTATATGTTTGCTGTTAATTTGGTCAATGCGCCATCTGCTGGCTCGACAAGGGAAAGTAATATCCGATAGCCTTTATAACAGTTCATTAAAACAGCCAGGCGGTAAATGTGGCCACATTTGCTTTGAGGGGCTATCATTTTGGTGATTTTGGGGGGTGGCAACATAAGCACGTTTTGTTTCCAACCATTTCAAAGTTGGGTCTTTTTACCATCTAAACCTTGCTTTTGTGATTTTTCTGAACCAATGTGGGTAACCTGAGAAAGGCAGAACAGAGAGGAATGGACAACCACAGATAAGATAGATAGATAGATAGATAGATAGATAGATAGAAGATAGATAGATAGATAGATAGATATAGTAATAGATAGATAGATAGATAGATAGATAGATAGATAGTATAGATAGATAGATGTGGGTACTTTCTCTTTGGCCGTTACTTTTGACTTGGAGTTGATGGATCTACTGACTGCCTGAAGTTCAGCCCTTAAGCTAAACTCTTTCATCTGCCCAAAGCAACGGCTACCACTGCCCTAGTCAGTTTCCTTCCCCTCTCAGCTTGCAAACTGCCTAGAGCTTAATGTGGGGTTTTTGTGTATGGAGTCATTCCACCCACCTTGTCAACAAAGCACTGTTCAATCATGACAGCATTGCATTTTGCACCTGCGCGCACATGCTCACGTGTACATGCACATGCACGCATACACCGGGCACGTGCAGGGACTCGTAGGCAAAGGTCACTGAAGTTTGCGGAGATCAAGGCTTTGATAAGCAATTTGTACTTTGATGTATTGTTTTGCGTGTATGGGGTGCTTAAGGAGAGGTGGTACCTTTGTAAACCTGGCAGTAGCATCCCTCGGGATGGACGGGAGCACTGGTCCTCACTTGGCACTCAACTCTCACTTCTGGGTCCGGGTCCTTAACCCACCCACACCCTGGTAACCGCTTCTACTGGCGGGCGAAACGTTGTGAGGGGCTGGTGCATTCTTAATCACCAGTAGGAGTCTTGGAGAGGAGATGGGCGCCACCAAGCTTCCTCAAGCCCACTGCAAGGACATGATGAGGAAAGCAAAACAGAAACACATGCCGGATCGGTCGAGGCCCGGATCAACAACGACCGCGCTACCCACTGCAAGCCTCCAGGGTGGGAGTGACAAGTGTGCCACTGGAGCAGAACTAACCCTAAAGCTTCCAGCTAAAGGGGTAACCATTGGTACATGGAATGTTAGGACTCTGTACCAAACAGGAAGAGTACAGGAACTCACACATGAATTACAGAGGTATAAATGGGACATCCTAGGGCTTGCGGAAGTCAGATGGATTGGCTTCGGAGAAACAACCACGCAAGACGGCCACAAAATATGGTACAGTGGAGATGAGAAACTACACCAACACGAGTAGGCTTCATTGTCAGGAAAGAGATTGTGTCAAGCATCATCAACTGCACACCAATATCCAGCAGACTCATCTCAATCAGAGTCTCTGCAAAACCCCAGAATCTCACCATCATCCAAGTGTATGCTCCAACATCTGACTACGATGATGACCAGATAGAAGAATTCTATGAAGAACTTGAAAACGTCATCTCCAAAACGCCCAAAAAAGACATCCTTACTGTGGAAGGCGATTGGAATGCTAAGGTGGGACCTGATGCCTATGACACCTGGGCAGGAACCACAGGATGCTTTGGACTGGGAGAAACAAATGACAGAGGACAGCGGCTGCTGGAATTCGCAAAGAAGCACAAACTAACTCTGGCTAACACACTCCACCCTCACAAGCCATCTAGAACATCAACCTGGCACTCACCAAATGGTCTGATTCATAATCAAATTGATTACATTCTGTCACCCCAAAGATTCAAATCCAGCATAAACAAGGCAAATACAAGAACATTCCCAGGAGCTGACATTGGCAGTGACCACGACCTTGTACTTACCACCATCAGGCTGAAACTGAAAGCAAAACAACAGCCAAAAAGCCCACGCATAAGATTCGACCTGGAAAAACTCAAAGACCCAACAGTGGTTGAGATCTTCCAAGCCAACATTGGAGGAAAGTTCGCCGCACTCACAGCCATTGACAATGATGTGAACACATTAGCCAACAACATCAAAGAAGTGCTAACGACAGCAGCAGAAGAAACATTAGGCAGAAGCAGAACAAAGAAACAACCCTGGGTGACAAATGAGGTTCTTGACCTCTGCGACAAAAGAAGAGAACTTAAGAAGCAAAAGTTCACAAGTCAAGAAGCCAACAACAAGTACATGGATAGCCACAGAGAAGTGAGGAAAAAGATGAGAGAAGCCAAAGAAGCGTGGATAGAAGAACAATGCAACAACATCGAAGATGGAATGGCCAAGGGAAACAGCAAAACAGCTTACAACACTCTGAAAGTACTAACTAAAACCACACAGCCTAAAGCCTCTGTTATTGAAGACAAAGAAGGAAATCTTTTAACGGAAAACAATGCCATCCTCCAACACTGGACAGAATACTGTGAGGGATTGTATAACTACCCACTACGCCCAGATACCAACATAGTTTCCAACAAACCCCCTGAACACCAAGATAAAGACCCACCAATACTAAGGTGTGAAGTAGACACAGCTATTAAACAATTGAAGAAGGGGAAGTCCCCTGGAATCGATAACATCCCAGCTGAACTCATAAAAAATGGAGGGAATAAAACAGCAAGGCGATTCACAGATCTTTGTCAGAAGATCCACGACACCAAAGAATGGCCAAAAGAATGGACACAGTCTCTTGTAATACCCCTGCCAAAGAAAGGAAACCTCAAGCAATGTCAGAACTACAGAACCATCAGTCTCATAAGCCATCCTAGCAAGATCATGCTGCAGGTAGTCTCAACAGACTGAAAAACCAAGCAGAAAAACTCCTGGCAGAAGAACAAGCGGGCTTTAGACCAAAACGCAGCACAATGGAACAAATTTTCAACCTGAGAATTCTGATAGAGAAGCATCTCCAACACCAAAAAGACTTGTACCACAATTTTATAGACTTCAAAAAGGCCTTTGACAGGGTATGGCATGACGGCCTCTGGCAAGTACTCAGGCACTTCAACATTGACAACTGCCTAATTGAAGTCATCAAGGCTCTGTACGAGAATGCAAGAAGTGCAGTTTTCATGAACAATCACGTGGGCGAGTTCTTCAAGACCACGGTTGGAGTCCGCCAGGGCTGCCTTCTCTCACCTGTACTCTTCAACCTCTTCCTCGAAAACATCATGACAGAGACACTGCAAAACCACCACACTTCCATCTCCATTGGTGGAAGACCCCTTTGCAACCTCAGATTTGCAGATGACATTGACCTCATGGGCAGCAGCAAACAAGAACTGCAAATCCTCACAGACAGTCTAACAGACCGAGCGAGCGCATACGGCATGGAGGTCAGTACAGAGAAATCGAAGATCATGGTCAACAGCGCGAGTAATGACAGCACGGAAATAAAGATGAATGGAGAAATATTGGAAGAGGTGAGCCAATTCAAATACTTAGGCTCCATCCTAACAAAAGATGGCACATCAAACAATGAGGTGAAAGCTCGCATTGCAACAGCAACATCTGCTCTAGTCAGACTCCAGAGGATCATCATAAGCAACAACATCAGCTTCTGCACCAAATACCACCTCTACAAATCCCTCGTGATATCTATCCTCCTATATGGCTGTGAATCATGGACTCTGACAGCAGAGTTAGAGAGAAGAATCCAAGCATTCGAGAACAAGTGCCACAGAAGACTCCTCAAAATATCATACAAAGAACACAAGACCAATAACTATGTGAAAGAAGAAATCAAAAAGCGTGTGGGCCCCCAAGAGCCTTTGCTCTCCACCATAAAGAGGAGAAAGCTGATGTGGTTTGGTCACACCACAAGACACAACACCCTAGCAAAAACCATCTTGCAAGGAACAGTCGAGGGCAAGAGAAGAAGAGGCCGCCAAAAGAAATCATGGGTTGACAACATCAAAGACTGGCTGCAACGCCTCCTACTAGCCACACAGGATCGTGAAGCATGGAAAAAGATCTCCGTTGCGTCTTCTCTCATGTCCCCCCTACGTCCTTTGGGACATGGGACTGAGTGAGTGAGAGTGAGAGTGAGTTTGGTATTATAATTATATTCCACTTTCAGTCACGACAGATCGATCCGGGGAGAGCCCATCGCCACAAGAGCAGCGCCGCCTTTTGGGGTAGGTAAAGGTAAAGGTGTCCCTTAACCTATGTGGTCGTAGGGGAGCGAGGCATCAGAGGCCTCAGTTTCTCCAGGGCCCAACATATTGAGGGCGGCGCCCATCTCCTCTCTTCCCTGCTGCTTTACCTTCCCTGACCCTATAGAGGGCAGGTACCCATTTTACAGCTGGGTGGACTGGGGGACTGTGATGAAGCCAAGACGAGCAAATGGCCACTCATCCAATTAGTAACCGCGCTCGACGCTGCTTAACCTTAGCTTGGGGACAGTGAGTGCTCTGACCGCTGAGCTATCCCGCTGAGCTATCCCGTCCCCTTTTTGGGGTGAAGGTGGAAGTACATTTCTGTCTGCACGTGTCTTTTTTTTCCTCTGTGAATGACTTTCTTTTTCTTTTTAAACAGAATTTTGCCAGACCGATACTCTTGCTCCGGGTGTTCTTTCACGCACTTTAAATGAATTGCACACAGCATCTCAGTCTCATATGAAAGACTAGCACCCAGATCACCCACCCCATTCAAGGTCTCGTGGATAGCAAAGGGAGTGGGGAAGGGGACGAGGAGGAGGGGGCAGAGGGTGTGTTCAACCACTGATGGAGCCTAGGTCTTCTGGTTTTCTGACCACTGGACTACTGACCCAGCCGAGCAAGTGGATTTGAATTGAAGTAAACGCTGTGGTCAAATTTTGGATGAGTTACACACACACACACACACACACACACAACCACACACACACACACACACACACACACACACACAACCCCACACACAAAACACACACACACACACACACACACTCTCCTCTCTCTCTCTCTCTCTCTCTCTCTCTCTCTCTCTCTCTCTCTCTCTCTCTCTGTCCCTTTTGTTTTGTTTTGTTTTGTTTTACAATGATTATCAAAAAATGCCTAAGTTTTCACTTCTTTATTAGTGATGTGATCTCTGTATGAAATGCCAAAGAGTTTGCGAAAGCATCTCATCTCCATTGCCCGTATCCTTCTTTTAATGACTGCTGTTATGGCCCATGTCTCTCATGCGTACAAAAATATGGACAAGATCAGGGAGCGCATCGGTCTGATCTTGAAGCTGATGGCGATATTCTTGTCATTCCAGAGGACTCCAAGTTTGATCATTGCAGCTGTGGTCTGGGCTATCCTAGAGAGAATTTCGGGTTTTGATCCATCATCTGATACTATGGCTCCCAGATATTTGAAGCTATGGACGGTCCTGATTTTCTTACTATCTATAATTATGTCATTGCTGATGCCATTGGCACTATTTGTCATCAGCTGGGTTTTCTCTGCACTGATATGTATGCCATATGCTGATGAGGCTTCATCAAGGTGATTTACCCGGCTTACTAGCTCTTGTTTTTCTCCAGCTAGGCCGTCGATGTCATCGGCAAAACGTAAGTTTGTGATTGTTCTGCCTCCAGTGCTGACTGTTCCCTCACGATTTTCAAGTGCACCAGCCATTATTCTTTCTAAGAAGATGTTGAAGAGGGTGGGAGAGAGCAGGTATCCTTGACGTACTCCAATTGTGGTTCGGAACCAATCTCCTATGTTGTTGTTAGTTTGGTTGTACTCCGTCCTGCTCTGAACCCTGCTTGCTCTTCTTTGGTGATCTCCTCAGCTTGAGGCTTTAGTCTGATTTAGGAGGATTCTTTGCATGACTTTGCTTGGAGGGCTGATCAGGATGATGGTACCGTAGTTTTGGCAGAGTTGTAAGTTGCCTTTCTTGGGGAGAGTGATAATCAGGGACTGTGTCCAAGATGTTGGCCACTCCCCTGTCTTCCAGATCTTACTGCAGATGGTAAGTAACACCTCTATCATGGTCTCTCCTCCTGCCTGGACCAGTTCTGATAGAATCACAGAGTTGCAGTGCGGTTAATCAACAGTCCCCGAAAGTATTCCACCTAAAATGTACAGAGTTCGAGGACACACACGCTGAGAGGATGGCTGTTTAACCCAATATTTGAAAGATGTCAGAATAGTGCATCTTTACAGAGGCAAAGGTGACCAGTCCAACTACGACCAAAAAAATCGTGGGGATCCTCCTTTTGAGTATTGCAAGCAAGATCCCCTCCAAAATCACGTTAAATAATATGTTGAATGCCTATCTTCTTGATGAGGTAAAACCAGAAGAAACTAGGGGGGGGGGGGGGGGGGGTTGCATGAGCAAAGGGACTGTTTATTTTAATTATTTATTTTATACCACTTTCTGTCACAGCAGATTCCCCTTTGCGAAATTCGGGCGGGGAGAGCACGTTGCAACAAGTGCAGCCCATACCCAGTATTTTGTTTTCTTTTTCCTGTCTGCAACTATGTATGTTTCCCTATCAGAATGGCTTTTTTCTACAAAATTTTGCTATGGACAACCACCTTGTTGCCGTGGATTCTTTTACGTGAGCTAAATAATGGTGTGTAACACACGGGGGCTTCGGTTTATTGTCTCATCCGAAAGACTAGCGCCCAAACCACCACTCATGGTCTAATGGATGGGGATTCGAACCACCGCACACTCCGACCCGGACATTTCGCTTTCTAGGCATGCCCGTTACCACTAGACCCCGATCCATCCAAGCTCAGAGGATTAGAAGTTAGGGGAGCATCCCCCTAGAGATCTGCTATTCCTAACTTAACAGCTGGAAGTTAGCATGGTCTATTTGCTCCATCACAGGCTCGAGAGAATTGTAAGACACAGAATTTGGATGTCTTCATCCTCTTTGTCTTTGTCCTCTTTGTGGTGATGGGTGATTATCATGTTGTTATAAAATTGTATCATTGTCATTATGGCTAATTTGTCGGTTTGAAGTTTTTGGTTGGTTTGAGTGTTATGGATTGGATATAATTTTATTAAAATAGTCTTTTCAGGGGTTAAATTTTTTTTTTGCTAGATAGATGGCTTGATGAAAAAAAGTAAATTTATTGCTTACTCAATGTACCATCTGAAAATAAAATTTTGACTTTGACTTTGACTTGACCTTACTTTGTCCAGGGGGGCGGGATAGCTCAGTGGTCAGAGCACTCGCTTTTCCCCAGTCAAGTTAAGCAGCGTGGAGCGTGGTTTCCAATTGGATGGGTGACCGTTTGCGCGCCTTGGCTACAGTACAGTCCCCCAGTTCACCCAACTGTCAATGAGTACCTGCCCTCTTTAGGGTCAGGAATGCGAGGGAGAGGAGATGGGCGCCGCCCTCAACATGCTGGCCCCTTGAGAAGCTGAGGTCTTTGACATCTTGCTCCCCTACGATCACACAGGTTATGGGACACCTTTACCTTTGTTTTACCTGACCTTAGTCCACCTAAGATGTTCTACAGGGCCTTTCCCAGGATGTGGAAAATGCTTTCCCAGAATAAGAATCTCTTCCAAGAGGATAAAAAAAATAATCACGTGCTTTCACGATGTTTTAATCTTATCTATCTATCTATCTATCTATCTATCTATCTATCTATCTATCTATCTATCTATCTATCTATCTATCTATCTATCTATCTATCTATCTATCCTTAGTCTGGCGACCGTGGGGGCACCCCTGAAGACTTGACAACCAGTTCCCTCCATTCCTGTCTCTGTTCTGCCTTTCTCAAAGTTTTGTTGAGTTCTGGGCCTGTCCATTCGCTGATGTTGCCTTCCCATCTCTTCCTAGGTTGATGTTGCCCTCCCATCTCTTCCAAGGAAGGAACGATGGCATAAACACAAGATTAATCAATACCAGTGAGAATGGTGAGTTCCCTGCCAATGATGCAGTCAAGCAAGGATGTGTTCTTGCCCCCTACTCTTTAATTTCCTTCCCAGCTTGATTCTTCTCTCTGCCTTTAAAGATTGGGATCCAGGTATCCAGATGGCATGCATGACAAACGGGGGTATCTTTAATCAACACTCTACGCCTGAGGGCAAGGACGATGGTCAACAAATTACTTGCTTCATAACCTGTATGACCATGACTGTGTTATTAATTATAATGATACATGGAATTTATATTGCACTATATCTTGTAAAAACAAATCAAAGCCCTTGCATTCCACTTATACAGCACACAAGCAATCAATAACAATTTATAGTTTTAGCAAATTCTAATGTACACCACACACACACACACACACACACACACACACACACACACACACACACACACACACACACACCACACACACACACACACACACACCACACACACACACACACACACACACACACACACACACACACACACACACACACACACACACACACACACACGCACGCACGCACGCGCACACACACGCACACACACACGCACGCTCGTGCGTGCGCACACACATACACACACTTATAATGGTTATACACTTTGGCAGGTAGATGTTGAAGGCAGGGACAGATAAAAGATGGAAACAGAAGGAGAAAATCTTAGGTTTGAAATAAGTGTGTCTTGATGTTGGATTTAAAAGTGTCATAAGTAGGCTTTTGCCGAAGGGAGAGAGGGAGGTCGTTTCAGATCGATGGACCAGAAACAGAGAAAGAGCAGCCCACATGGTAGATAGGTTGAATCTAGGTATTCTTAAGGACAAGGTATCTGCAGCTGAGGTAGTTAGCGAGAAGGTGTGTACAAGTGAAGACATTCACTCAGGTAGAAGGATTTAGTTTTGTGGAGACATTTGTAACAGAGGGCACTGATCTTGTAGTTTACTCTCTGTGGTACAGGCAGCCAGTGCAGAGATTGCAAGAGAGGGGTAATGTGCTCGGATTTTTTCTGTCTGAGGACAAGACGAGCTGCAGAGTTTTGTATATGTTGAAGGGAGTGGATAGATGATGCTGGCAGACCACCCAAAACAGAATTGCAAGAGTCCAGACATGAAAGAATAAGAGAAGTGACAAGTTTGGATGTTGCATCAGTGGACAGGTACTTTCGAATTGCACTAATTCGCCATAGTTGATAGTAGCATGACTGACAGGTCTGGGTAATGACCTTTTGCATGGAGAGTGTGTTGTCGAAAACCCCTAGGTACTTCACAGAAGTGGATAGCCGAACTGACGTATTACCGAATTCTATTGAAGTTGTTGAAATGGAGGAAAGTTTGTGTTTGGTGCCTACAGGCATGGCTTGGTTTTATCTGCATTTAGTTGTAACTTGTTTTGTATCATCCAGTGTTGGATATCTTGAAGGCAGTTGGTCATATTTGTCAAGAGAGAAGGCATATTTTCAGGTGTATCACTGCTTCGAATCTGAGAGTAATCAGCATAAAAGTGATAATTTATATGATGATGGTCTATCATATGTGACAGTGGAGCAGTATAGAGGGTAAAAAGAAGAGGGCACAGAACTGATCCCTGATGGACACCAGTTTGTCAGGGGCTGATTGAATCTTGTTTACTGCAACTGCATGGACTTGGTCTGTAAAGTATAAAGTAAACCAGGTGAGGGTTGTGCCTTTAATACCAAACATGTTTTGGAGACAGGAGGTAAGAATTGAATGGTCTATAGTGTCAAAGGCAGCAGATAAGTTGAGAAGAGTGAGATTTTTCCCTAAGTCAGAAGAAGCATGGAGAAGCATTTTTTAAAGTATGGACCAGGGTGGTTTCAGTGCTGTGGTTGACACCATAGGCAGACTGGAAAGGGGGAAATAGATTATTGGAAAGAGGATGGCTATTGAGTTGTTTCAGAACTACTTTTTCAAGGACTTTAGAGATAAAAGGCAGATTAGAAACAGGTCTATAGTTCTTCAGGATGTTAGGATTGAGGTGCTGTTGTCCGCTGGGCTGGAGACCCTCTCTCTCTGTCTGTCTGTCTGTCTGTCTGTCTGTCTTCTCTCTCTCTCTCTCTCTCTCTCTCTCTCTCTCTCTCTCTCTCTCTCTCTCTCTTCTCTCTCTCTCTCTCTCTCTCTATATATATATATATATATATGTCATTCAACAGTGGTGCTCTCTCTCTCTCTCTCTCTCTCTCTCTCTCTCTCCTCTCTCTCTCTCTCTCTCTCTCTCTCTCTTATATATATATATATATATATATATATATATAGAGAGAGAGAGAGAGAGAGAGAGAGAGAGAGAGAGAGAGAATATGTATATATATATATATATATATATAGAGAGAGAGAGAGAGAGAGAGAGAGAGAGAGAGAGAGAGAGAGAGAGAGAGAGAGCACCACTGTTAACAACTGATGTCCTTAATTGAAAGAAATTTCGGTTATGTTCAAACTTAGCTTCCTTTAGTGTTTTTAAAACATGAAATCATTTCCAGTCAGTGTGGTTGTAAGGTAGATATTTTTTTCCCTCATTTCATGATAGTACCCTTCACAATCTTCCAAAATATCAGGGTTTGTTGTTATTTTAGCTGTGGTTCTTGTTTGTTGTTATACATGTAATGTTTTGGAAGGGGTATCTATTTTCCTTTTTTTTTTTTTTTCAACACATTTTGAAACTTGCATTTAACTGGTAGTACAGGTATTTTCCATCCATGTGCGTGAAAATGTCACAGTTACCAAGAACAAAGTTCTTTTATGTGATCTGGTTTTCATTTCATCTCATTGTTGATCTATGTGTCGTTTTGTGTGGTTTATCCCACAACGTGGTGACCATCCTAGGTTTTGACATTTATGGTTGATACAAGGAACAACAGCAGGGTTGGTTATAGACCCTGGTGTGATATGCACACAGTTGCACAGCTTAAATCTAATATTTAGAAATGCTACAAGGTGACAGCCGGGATATTGCCTCTGCAGTCGACAGGTCTATAAACAAGATTAAATTGGGTAGTAGATTTATAGGTCCTTGTTACGGTTTAGGGACATCACTGCATAATTGAAGTTTTGCTTTGTTTTTCTTTTGTCTGTCCCTAAACCAAGTAGACCTCATCTTTCTTCTTTAGGATTTCTGAAGACACAAATATCAAATGCACAAACTTTTTTTGTTTGTTTTTTTTTTGTTTGGTTTTCCAAAAGAGCTTCTTTGTAGTCTCTTAATGCCAAAATGCAATTTAAGAGGAAGAAAAAAAAAGTTTAAGAAGTCACATGGCAAATGCCTGTTTAGATCTAGAGCATTTATAAACATTTTACAATAATAGTTATCTTATTATTTGCTGTTTTTGTACATCAGAACCACCTTTCTGTGCAACAGCCTAGATCTGATATGAACAAGTCTGCGTCAAGAAATTACGTTGCTTTGTTTTGCTTTCGTTTTCTTTACTTCACTAAAATTTGACGTGCACAAAGCTATGACGTCTTGTATCTGTGGGGACTGGTGTGGTGCCGTTCAGCTTTTTCAAAGACTGAATTTCAAAGACAGTACAGTTCAGAAACTGGCATGGCATTCCTAAGGGAACTGTTTGGTTTAGGTCTATATTCCAGAGGGCGATTTGAAAACAACAGTAAGTTTCTCATCTCTCGATAGCAGGTACAGTTGGGTTAGGGAATGTGCTGCGCTTCCCGGACTACATCTTCAAACAGAGACATGCTGGTTTTGCTCTCCCCAGTATTCTCTGTATTTTTTCCATGGGTGTTCCTCTTGCAACGTTGGAAATATTCCTTGGACAGTTTACTAGCTCAGGTCCAATGAATTGCTGGAAGTTTTCTCCGATTTTTAGAGGGGTGGGTATCAGTTCAGTGATTCTGACTGCACTGATTAACATTTTCTATCAGGTGGATGTGGCTATAGCAGTTCTTTACGCTTTTAAATCATTTACAAAAACTTTGCCTTGGAAACATTGTGATCGTGAGTGGGCCACTGATTTCTGTCTTGATTTTTTAAATGTATCTTCTGACAACTTTTGCCGAGATCAAGGTTGGAATGTCAGCAGTGATGGGGCATGCTATAATGACATGGCAACACCGAGGCAGATCAAGTCATTGTGGAACACCACCCTTGCTGCAGAGAACGAAATCAGACGAGTAGTTCCAGCCTATGATTACTTTAATAACGTTGTTCTAGGAGTCAATAAACCTGGCATCAGTTTGTCCAACTTGGGAAAAGTGAACTCAGAAGTGTTTGGGTGTTTGGTGTTTGTTTGGTTCATCATTGCCCTGGCCTTATGGTGGGGTCTGAACAGTCTCACGAAAATATTAACTGTAGCTTTGGTTTACGTGTTTTTGGCATTAGTTTTTCAGCTCATGGCTGTCATGACCCTGGATGGGGCTTCAGATGGATTCAAATTATTTGTGGGTGGTAATTCCAAAAGCATTAGCAACATCAGTCTGTGGTCGCACTCTGTTGATCTGGCGTTAGATTCGCTGTCACTAAACTCGGGAATTCTGTTGACCTTGTCAAGTTTCACTGATTTTGGGGGAGACTGCTGCATGATGGCAGCTGCAATGTCAGTTGCAAACATTGTAACCAGTCTTTTGACAGGATGTATCACGTTTGGTATTCTTGGATCAGTGTCCAAAATATCAAATATCCCTGTTTTCGAGATTGCAGGGTCTGACAACTTAGGTTTCATTGTCTTTCCATATGCTCTGGCTTCTTTGTCAGGAGGTTCCTTCTGGTCTGTGAGTTTTTTCCTCATGGTCTTCTTTGCAGGGCTGTCTTCTGCCGTAGTTAATGTCCATACTGTGTACATCTTACTGTTGGATCTCTTTTCTGTCCTGAGGCATTACAAAAACCCTGTGCTGTTGGCCATGTGCATTGTCTACTGTCTTTTAGAAATTCCTTTTGCCACAGATTTTGGACCGCGCCTAAACCAAATTTTCGATTCAGCAGTTATTTCTTACGACGTGTTACTACTGGCCTTCTTAGAGTGCATATCTCTTGCCTGGGTATATGGCATTCAGAACTTTTTATATGATATCTCGTTTATCATTGGGGACAAGACATGTGGCATTCTACCCTGGAAGTTCATGAAATATGCCTTTGCGCTCAGCTGGACTGTGCTTACCCCTATCATTATGATCATCAAAATCGTGACCACCTTCAGACAAACAGTTTTAGCAGTTGATACTGTGGAGGGTGCCTTGGGACTAGCACTACCTTGCATCATAGTGTTGCCAGTACCTATTTTTGCGGTGAAGGCTCTGATGAACAAGAAAGAAACCTGCCTACAGAAGTTGCGCTCAGCATCCCGGCCAACAGAGGGCTGGGGACCTGTGGCTCTTAAGATCCGTAGCAAATGGCTAGCTGGGACAAAGATTTCCATGCCAGCATCTAGATATGCTGAATCTGAGATTGAAATAAAACAGCAGGGGCCTGAAGTCCAAGAGGCCCAAGCTGAAGAGGTCGTTTGTACGGACCCGATGGATACCAACAATGAGGACCTTGCAGTTAGCCCTAATGCAATTCCAGTTTCTAGCCTTTTATTTGGCAAAGCCATTGTCACAAAGTCTCCTGTCACAGAGTCGCAACTTGCCAATGACGTGAAAGTGCCTCATATGGAGCCTTCAGTGCCTCATATGGAGTCTTCCTCTGGCTCAGAAGTGTCATTGCAAGAGACAGTTTCCACTCCCTAATCACTCCCAGTAAGTCTGGCAACATTATCACCTGTTATGTCCTCAGAGAAGTTGAGCAGGAACATTGGCTACAAACAACAACAGAAGACCCGAAAATTCCAAAGACACAGACCAGTGGTCGGCGTATTGGCCTGGATGATACCAGTGGCCATGTCACAGCCTCAAACGATGCCAGTGCCCAGCAAACTGCCTCCGATAGTCCATGCAGCCACCAGCTACTTTCTGGAAGAGACTCTGCCCCGAAGATGTATAGGCCATGATTACCAGTGCTGACTGGAGGACAGGATGGTGCAGGACACCTCCAGCAAGCTGCCTTCAGTCCAGGAGCTAACTCACTCACCACCTGCCTTCTTCCACAAGAAAACAGTCCCACGAGGCAGAGTCCCTTTGGGCAAAGTCAGCAGCAAAGTAGGATGTGTCTGCTTCTGTGCTGTGAAACTTGAACTCATTCACCTCACCACTGGGCAACGTGTGTTGTGTTGTTTTGTTGGCGTTGGATCCCTTTTCAGACATCATGTGTGAATATTTATATCCATTCATGAAGCATACCAGCACGAAATTATACAGTTTGGGCACAACACACACACACACACACACACACACACACACACACACACACACACACACACACACACACACACACATTTCATCTTCCTTTCTTAGCTTTCTCTCTAAAAAGTTGTGTTCACTATACATGCATGCAGCAGATGTCTTCATCTCAGAATGCGTACTGGTTGCAGACATCGTGGGTGAGCATGCAAAACAACTGGATAGGCTGCCTGAGCTCGTGGAGTGCAGGTGTGTGGACATGTAGGATAGGCTGCCTGAACTCGTGGAGTGCAGGTGTGTGGACATGTAGGATAGGCTGCCTGAATCATGGAGTGCAGGTGTGTGGACATGTAGGACAGGCTGCCTGAATCTGGAGTGCAGGTGTGTGGACATGTAGGACAGGTCCTGTCAGGAGTGTGTGTGGACATGTAGCAGGACCAACAGAAGTTTCTGTTCAAGGAAACGTGATCCTCCATTGTGGACCGTGGGCAAACTGACTTGTGGTCACTGTGGGTCAAGGTGTTATGAAGCCTTGTGGTCACTGTGGGTCAGGGGTTATGAGCCTTGTGTCCACTGTGGGTCAGGGGTTATGAAGCCTTGTGGTCAGCAGGAGGATTGAGTTTGTGCACACTAACCAAAGGAGATACTGTGTGGGTTGGTTGGAGTGGAGTGGAGTGGAGTGTGGTGTGGTGTGGTATGGTGGGGTGTAGTGAAGTGAAGTGTAGTGTAATGTAGTGTAGTGTAGTTTAGTTCTTTTTTTCTTTTATATCAAGGATAATGGAATAAGCCTTTTTTACATCCAGTCCCCGTGTGTATATAGTTTTATCAATCTTGTCATTTGTTCCCACCGGCACACAATGGCACACAACGACCTACTCTTACGTAAAGCGGAACAGGATTTAACGTGTGTGCAAAATGTTCTGGTGCGTTCGCACACGGCCTCGGTTTTATAGTCTCATCAGTGTAGTGTACTTTGCTCTGCAATGCATTGTATAGGTAGTACAGTGCATACCACTTCAGTCATGTCCAGATTTCCCTGCCTAAACTATCCCTGCTCTACCTGGGAAGAAGGCGTCACCAGTTAAGCAGAGTCAACCAAGTTTATGGTTATTTTTCCAGTCCAAATGTAAAGGGGGAGTACGAGGAGGGGGGGGGGGGGGGAGTCTCTGTGAGAGGGGCTTTTTTAAAATAACATTTTGCCAGAGACAACTCTTTTTTAATTTTTTAAAATTCGTTTTATTTGATTATTTTACATCCAGGATAATGGAATAAGCACTCATTTGCTTTCTTACATGCAGTCCCCGTTTGTATGCAGTTTTATAAATCTTGTCAACTGTTCCCACCGGCACACGATGGCCTACTCTTACGAAAAGTGGAACAGGATCTAACGTGTGCGCAAGATATTCTGTGTGTGATCGTACAGGGGGCCTCGCTTTATAGTCTCATCTGAAGGACTTTTGGGTAGAGTGGAGTCAGCACTAATGTTAACTCCAAGGGAAAAATACTCTCGAACTTATATATATTGTGTGTGTGGTGTGTGTGTGATAGAGAGAGAGAGAGAGAGAGAGAGAGAGAGAGAGAGAGAGAGAGAAGGAGAAAAGAGAGAGAGGCAACCATAGTCTGGGAAGACTGGAGTTGCACTCTAGTCTTTAGAGCGCAAAGCCTGGGTAAGTAAGTATGGAGGGCAAACTGTTACCCATGCAGCAGACCCCCCCCCCCCCCCCCTTTTTTTTTTTTTTAGGGTGGGGGAGGAAAGGATGGAAGGGTATTGCTTGGGTTGTTGGTTTGAGGTTTTACAGATCATTCAAAGAAAGAGAAAAAAAAAATCAATTTGTATTGTTCAATCTGATCTCAAAAGCTATTTTGTGGTGTAGCCTACTGTTCGATTTTGTTTGTTTGTTTAATTGTTTGTTCGCCTGCATTGTGTTGAATGCTCATATTTGGAGATGTCTTCAGTTGGAAATAAAAGCAGGCGAAATTTAATGTGTGACCTGTACTATTTGGTGATTTGAGAAAGGGAATTTCTGACTTCTGCTCCTTTGTCCCGAAATTATATTCATTAACCTCTAGCTCTACCTGTGCTCTCTTGTCTGTTACTGTGTCTGTCTGTCTGTCTGTCTGTCTGTCTGTCTGTCTGTCTGTCTGTCTCTCTTCTCTCTCTCTCTCTCTCTCTCTCTCTCTCTCTCTCTCTCTCTCTCTCTCTCTCTCTCTCTCTCTCTCTCTCTCACACACACACACACACACATTAGCCAGCGTGCAATCATCGCAAGTACTCTTTGTGAATTCATTCCAATACTGATCTTACCCACCTGTAAACACAGCTTTGGAAAGCAAAATCTAGTAAAGAATTAAAAATAAATAAATAAATAAATTGAACTGGTTAAAATGACAAGAGACGATAATCCAATACCCATCTAAACGTTTAGGCACATTGATTCAAGATTTAGATTAAATTCGCCTTTAACCCCTCTTGGGGCGTGGAGGATTTCAGTTAACAAAATTAATGGTAATGTATATAATTTGCATTAACAAAAAACGTTTACAACAGTGCATACGACAGAAACTGGAGACGACAAGCTAATGCCCATCTGAATGTTTAGGCAAACTGATTCAATATTTAGATTAAATTCGCCTTTAACCCCTCTTGGGGCATGGAGGATTTCAGTTAACCAAATCAATAGTAATGTATATAATTTGCATTAAAAAAAAAAGAAAAAAAAGGGTTTTCAACAGGGCATATAACAAATAAAAATGTTGTCAGCCTTTTCAACAATGTCATGTAACTTTACTCTTGACTATAAATTTGCTAAGTTTTAGTAACGTCTTTTTTCAAAGGGGAACAAATTACAAAAAAGTGTACATGGATCTTGGATACAGATATTCATGAGGTCGGACATTCTTCTTCTGAAGCTCAGAAATCTTTGGACATTCCATTATAAAGAGAAACTCATCTCTTATCGTTTTAATGCTGCATTGTTTACAAAGATGATTTTCGCTCTGAATAACTTATACGGCTGCTCTTCCCGGGATGAGAGCGCGTCACCACAAGAGCAGCGCCACCCATTATTTTTTTCTTCAACTGTATTTGTTTCCCTACCAGAGTGGCTTTTTTCTATAGATTTTTGCCATAGTGTTTTGATTAATAGTAATAGTAATAATAATAATAATAATAATAATAATAATAATAATAATAATAATAATAATAAATAGGAAGGACGGTGGCAGGATGGTTAAGACGTTCGCCTGCCAATATGTAAATCGTGAGTTTCTGGGTTCGTACCCAGCCTCGCCCTTTCTTCCCAGTTTGACGAAAAAATCGAACTGAATGTCAAAGTCATTCGGATGAGACTCGAAACCGAGGCCTCGTGTGCGAATGCACGCAGAACATCTTGCGCACACGTTAAAACCCCGTTCCACCTTTCGGAAGAGTAGGCCATCGTGTGCCGGTAGGAGCGGATGACAAAATTATAACAAACCAGCATGCACACAGGTGTCGTGTTAAGACACCATCCCTGAGGAAAAATCGGGGAGTTGGAGTCCCAGAGCGGCTCGGGGCTGTAGGTATATGGCAACGTTCTGGTGGCTCCTGCGACGGTACTGGAACCATTC
Organism: Stramonita haemastoma; assembly: GCA_030674155.1. NCBI lineage: Eukaryota > Metazoa > Mollusca > Gastropoda > Neogastropoda > Muricidae > Stramonita > Stramonita haemastoma. The sequence goes on along the minus strand of CM060316.1, from coordinate 56,806,636 downwards.
GTATCGGTCAATGCCCTTCCAATGGATCATTCCAGTGCCGTGGAGAGGGGGGGTTCTGCTGCATGGTAAAGACTAGAGCGCAACTCCATAGTCTTCCGAGACTGATGAGTGCCTACTGCAATAATAATAATAATAATTATTATTATTATAAGCACTTTCCTCCAAGGGGACGGGATAGCTCAGCGGTCAGAGCACTCGCTTTCCCAAGCTAAGGGTAAGCAGCATCCAGCGTGGTTACCAATTGGATGGGTGACCGTGTGCGAGCACGCATTGGCTTCAGTTTAGTCCATTAGACCTAGTCCACCCAGCTGTAAATGGGTACCTGCCCTCTTTAGGGAAGGTAAGAAGGTAAAACAGCGAGGGAGAGGAGATGGGCGCGGCCCTCAATATGCTGGCTAGAGAAGCTGGGGTCTCTGATGCCTCCCTTCCCTACTATTTTCATCCACGCACTTTTAATGTTAGCACAGAGTTAAAACTTTACTGGCAATGTTGAATGTAAAGAATCTAGAACCTGTAGCTCTGTGGCAGGGAGAGGATCACACTGTATGGTAGGCTAACTACACAGCCAGCACTGCTTGGCTTGGCTAGTGTTGAACCAAAAGTACATGTATCTCTGTTGCAACCTGCTCAAAACCTGAGTGTAGTATATGTTCCATCCTCCTTAAGGTAGGAAGGAAGGTGGCAGGATGGTTAAGACGTTCGCTTACCAACAAGTTAACCGTTAAGTTCTGGTTTCGATTCCCAGCCTCGCCCTTTCTTCCCAGTTTGACGAAAAAAAAATCGAACTGAATGTCAGTCATGTGGATGAGACTATAAACCGAGGCCCCGTGTGCGAACGCACGCAGAACATCTTGCGCACACGTTAAAATCCCGTTCCATCTTTCAAAAGAGCAGGCCATTGTGTGCCAGTAGGAGCGGATGACAAAATTATATATATATATATATATATAATATATATATATATATATATATATATATATATATATATATATATATATATATATATATATAACCCAGCATGCACACAGGTGTCGTGTTTAGACACCATCCCTAAGGAAAAATCAGGGAGTTGGAGTCCCCAGGGCAGTTCGGGGCTGTAATGGCAACGTTCTGCGGCTCCTGAGACGGTACTGGAACCATTCGTATTGCATATTGGTCATTGCCTTTCCAATGGATCATTCCAGTGGCGTGGTGAGGAGGGGTCTGCTGCATGGGTAACAGCTTGTCCTCCATACTTACTCACCCAGGCTTTGCACTCTAAAGACAAGAGCACAGCTCCACAGTCTTCCAAGACTGATGGGTGCCTACTACTAGGCCTACCTTGATGTTGGGTTCTGTATGACGTCACTGGCAAGATCCACCCCACACCATCCACCACCCTCACCACCAGTAACGAAAGCTGACCACAGCAGAAAAGGAGAGGGAGAGAGAGAGAGAGAGAGAGAGAGAGAGAGAGAGAGAGAGAGAGAGAGAGAGAGAGAGAGAGAGAGAGAGAGAGAGTAAATTTAATTTTTGAAAGAATGGTGGGGTTGTTGGGGGTTTTTTGGTTTGGTTTTTTTTGACTGGACAAGGAAAAACAACTGCACACATCTTTAATAATGTTTTTTCGTTCCTGCTTCCAAGTTCACAAATATTTTTGTACATGGGACCTTTTATTTCCCCACCATTTAGGTAGCCACCTTCCAACTTCGAGGATGGTGTCTAAATGCGACACCTGTGTGCATGCAGTTTTTTTTTTTTAAGCCCATTCCTACCAGAACACAATGGCCTACTCTTTTGAAAGGCGAAATAGGTTTTCAATATGTGCGCAAGATGAGCGTGAACACACACACTGGGTGTCCCCTTCAGTTTATAGTCTGAAGGCCTTTGACATTCAGTTGATTTTTTCTCCTCAAACTTGGAAGAAAGGGCAAGGCTGTTGAAAATCAAACCCAGAACCTTACGGTTCAGGCAGACGTCTTAACCATCCTGCTACCCTCCTTTTTTTTCATGATATAAAAAAGTGGGATGGTTTAGGGGGTATTTCGGATGACGTCACCTCTCACCCCGACATCAGAGGAGTTGACCATATGCGACAAAACGGTGTTGGCAGTACTGTAGCTAGGCTAGGAGTGAAGAAGATTATTGGGGGGGGGGGGGGGGGAAAGGGGTCAGTCATGTAGTTGGCTAGCCTAGCCTAGGTCTGTCGGTCAGTCAGGGCAGTAGCCTACACAGGCTGACTACGTGACTACTGGACTGTGAGCGAGGCATGCTTTCCTCCGCGCGTGAACGCACGCAGCTGTTAGCCTGCTACAGACACGCGCGCGCACACGCACACAAGAGAAATGGGAGCTCGCGCGTGCGCACAGGCACAGACACACACACACACACACACACACACACACACACTGATACACATATACACATACACACTGTTACACATTCACACACACACACTCTGATACACACACGTACACTGACACACTCACAGGCACATACACAGAGAGGGCAGTGTTTCAATGCCTCTGCTGTTGTGGACTCTGCTCTTACATTCCTAGCTAGCTTTTAGGCCTAGCCTATGCTAGAACCCGGTGTGGTCAGTTTATCAGCCGAGCTCGCTTACTGGATGATGGTCAAGCGTTGTTCGGGTGTTATGTTGGTACTGACTGACCTCTTCGTACTTTTTTTTGGCTTTGACTTAAATAATATCTGGATGTATATTACTATCAGGTGATATAGCCTAGTTGTAACATTCAGTGTGATATCTGTGCGTTTCTCTGTGTGTGTGTGTGTGTCACAATGATAGGGTGTGAGCAGTAGAGTAGGCCTATGTAACGTTGTGTCATTTCTTTGTTGGAACAAAGGATTTTGTTGGGTTTCGGTGGAAGAAGTGCCAGATTGTGATCTGCTGGTGGCCGGTGGCTACTAGCTATACTTGCCTAGCTAGCTAGCCTAAGGTAAGTTGTGTGTGTGTGTGTGTGTGTGTGTGTGTGTGTGTGTGTGTGTGTGTGTGTGTGTGTTGTGTGTGTGTTGGTGTGACTGTGACTGTGACTGTGTGTGTGTGTGTGTGTGTGTGTGTGTGACTGTGACTGTGTGTGTGTGTGTGTGTGTGTGTGTGTGTGTGTGTGTGTGTGTGTGTGTGTGTGTGTGTGTGTACGGTTTTCTCCGCAAAGAAAGAAACACCACCCAAAAATGAGGGGGGAAATCTCCCACAAAAGACACGTTATTCTGGAATTCGGTAAAGAACCCTCTACCCCACGCTTCGATCTTTTGCTCTTTCGCTCCATCTTTGAGATATAGGCCTACTAGAAAGAGAGAATGAATGTGAATGAATGAATTGAATGAATGAATGAATGAATGAATGCATAATCTTTTTTTCCCAAAGGTAACAGAATAAGCATTCACGTACTTCAGAGAGAGAGAGAGAGAGAGAGAGAGAGAGAGTGCGCGCGTGTGTGTACTGGACAATACAACACTTCTGACGTATGATGGTGTGCCTGCCTGGAACTGTCTTTGTGGAAGTTGGACAGAGAACCCTCTCTCTCTCTCTCTCTCTCTCTCTCTCTCTCTCTCTCTCTCTCTCTCTCTCTCTCTCTCTCTCTCTCTCTCTCTCTCTCTTCTTGATCTTATCCCTGAGTGATAAGGGCGGGGACTGGTGTTAAAAAACAACAACACGAGTGCTTCCTCATTATCCTCGAATAAAAGAATTCTTGCTCTCTCCTCTCTCTCTCTCTCTCTCTCCTCTCTCTCTCTCTCTCTCTCTCCTCTTCCTCTCTCTCTCCTCTCTCTCTCTCTCTCTCTCTCTCTCTCTCTCTCTCTCTCTCTCTCTCTGTGCTTCTTCGTTATAAATCAAAGCTCTGTTTGTCGTTGTTCCTCTGTTGCTTTCTAGTATAGTCCTTTATAAAAAAATTTAGAAAAAAAATTAAGGGTGGGTGGTAGTGGTGGTGGTGTATTGACATAATTTAACTAATTAGAGCTTTAATATGATGGAAACCTCCTGACATGAACCCATGGCCTTTGTGTGAATTTATTACTGTCTGTCTGTCTGTCTGTCTGTCTGTCTGTCTGTTCTGTCTGTCTGTCTGTCTGTCTGTCTGTCTGTCTGTCTGTCTGTCTGTCTGTCTGTCTGTCTTCTTCTCTCTCTCTCTCTCTCTCTCTCTCTCTCTCTCTCTCTCTCTCTCTCTCTCTCTTCTCTCTCTCTCCTCTCTCTCTCTCTCTCTCTCGAGTGAAATGAATAAGACAAACTAGCACTAAAACAAACATGAATAGGCTAACTAAACGAATGCTGTCACTTGCAAATTAGGCCTACACATTTTGTTTTTGTTTTGTTTTGTCAAATCACTCAAATCAGTACGTCTACATCGGGGGTGTTGTGTGTGTGTGTGTTGTGTGGGGTGTGTGTTGTGTGTGTGTGTGTGTGTGTGTGTGTGTGTGTGTGTGTGTGTGTGTTTGTGTGTGTGTGTGTGTGTGTGTGTAGTTCCCCTCCCCATCCCCCCTCCTGGTTGTGGCAGCTGGAAGAATGGTGGCTAATTCAGTAATTGTCAACTAGCCTACACAACAATGCCTCCTCTCCATCCCTGTTGCCTATGTTGCCTGTGTTCCTCCATCATTTGGCAGGCGGGCAGGCAGGCAGGCAGGCAGGCAGGCGATGACATCAGCCCATGGAACTAGACCTAGCTCTCTCCTATCCATCCCTCTGGTATTATGTTACGTACCATGTTTAGCTAGCATCAGCGCTGAAAATACCACAGCCTTTTGATATATAATACATACATCATACATGTATATGTACTTTTACCGGAAGGCCTTATACCAGTACTGTCTATAGACCTTACAGCTTGCCATATACTGATATAGTTAAGTTTTAAAAAGTACCATTGTTTCTCGGCTAGAGCTCCAAGTTTCATTGATGGTGAGATTTTTGCGTATGCCACCGGTTCCCCCCACCCTCCCCCTAAGACCGTTTGGTTTAGGTAGCGGCATTCCGGCTTCGAGGGTGGTGTCTTTAAACATGACACCTGTGTGAATGCAGTTGTTCTTTTCAAATTTTCGTTTTTGCTTGTTTGTTTTGTTGGTTTTTTTGTTGTTTTTCATTTTATTTTTATAAAAAACACACACACACACATTTTGTCATCCCTTCCTAATGGCACGAGAGGGCCTACTCTTCCGAAAGGCAAAACGAGTTTCTAACATGCATTGCCAAGATGTTCTGCCTGCATTTGCACACTGGGCCTTGGTTTATAGTCTAATCTGAAGGACTTTCACATTTAATTCTATTTTGTCATCAAACTGGGAAAAAATGGAAAGGCTGGGAATCGAACCCAGAACCGGTTTACTTGTTAATATTGTTACTTGCTAGGCAAGTGAAGTCTTATTGTCTTAACCGTCCTGCCACCTTCCTTCTTGAAAATCTTTGAAATGAAAGAGACTGAAAGTACTGTAAAACAACCATGAAGGTGTTGTATTTTCATTTTGTAATTCGATCATGAATTTAAGTAAATGACACTTTAGTGACAGTGATGTACAGGGACAATTCATAGCAAGGGAAATGTATTTTGTAATCAAATTTTTTTTAAAAACCCACCTTACCATAGATTTACAATTCACAGGCAGGAGAAATGTATTTTGTTATAATTATAGAATAAACAAAGAAATTAATAGACTAGTATTTTAGGCCTACAGCAATTCATAGCAAGGGAAAAGTTCTTTTGTAGTCAAATACCACAAAAACATCTTATACTAGTAGCTTTACATCAATTGGTAGAATGGGAAAATGTAATCAGTAATTACACACAAAAAAACTTAATAATCATTAGGAATAAAAACTGATAGTACTTTACAGCAATTCTTTTCATTAAAAAAAAAAATTCAATTCACAGCATGGGAAATGTAATTTGTAATGATTAAAAAAACAAAAACTGGTGGCTTAAAAATTCATAGCATAAAAATGTAATTTTAAGATCACAAAAAAAATTATTCAATTCAAGCATAGGAAAATGTAATTTGTAATGATCACAAAAACAAAAACTGGTGGCACTTTACAACAATTCATAGCATAGGAAAATGTAATTTGTAATGATCACAAAAACAAAAACTGGTGGTACTTTACAACAATTCATAGCATAGGAAAATGTAATTTGTAATGATAAAAAAAACAAAAACTGGTGGCTACTTTACAACAATTCATAGCATAGGAAAATGTAATTTGTAATGATCACAAAAACAAAAACTGGTGGTACTTTACAACAATTCATAGCATAGGAAAATGTAATTTGTAATGATCAAAAAAACAAAAACTGGTGGCACTTTACAACAATTCATAGCATAGGAAAATGTAATTGAATGATCACAAAAACAAAACTGTGGTACTTTACAAATTCATAGCATAGAAAATGTAATTTGTAATGATTACAAAACAAAAACTGATGGTACTTTACAACAATTCATAGCATAGGAAAATGTAATTTGTAATGATTGAAAAACAACAACTGATGGTACTTTACAACAGTTCATAGCAGGGGAAAATGTAATTTATGATTATTAAAAAAACAACAACAACACATATACCTGATAGTACCTTTCAACAATTCCTAGCATGGGGAACTTTAAATTGTATTTTTTTTTTAATTTAAACTGAGCATGTGTAAATGTAATTTGTAATTAAAAAAAAACTGATAGTACTTTACAACAATTCATAGCATGGGGGAAATGTCATTTGCAATTTAATTATATATAAAATAAAACTATAATAATAACAAATAAAATATAAATACACTAACAAATATTACACTATATAATAAACACACATTGTTTTTTTTCAACAATTCAAAGCATGGGGAAACATAATTTGTAAGTTGTTTTTGTTTGTTTGTTTTTTTAAAGCTGGGATTCCTCTACAACAATTCATAGTATAGGGAAATGTCATTTATAATTATAATTATTATAAAAAGAAAAACAACTGATTGTAAAGTTTTACACCAGTTCACAGCATGTGTAAATGTAATTTGTAATTATCCAAAAACCTGATATTACTTTACTACAATTCATGAATAGCATGGGAAAATGAAATTTGTAAGTATAATTTTTTTTAAACTGACAGTACTTTACAATAGCATGTCTAAATGATATTTGTAATTTAAAAAAAAAGGATGGTACTTTATAACAATTCATAGCATGGGGAAATGTAATTTATAATTAAAAAAAACAACAAAAACAACTGATAGCATGCAGTCATAGGGTGGGAAAATTATATTTGTAATCATTTAAAAAAAAGAACTGACAGCATGTAATTGTTCATTTGATAGCATGGGGAAATTATATTTGTAATTCTATATTAAAAAAACCTGACAGCACTTAATTCATTTCATAGCATGGGGGAATGATATTTTTAATTATAAAAAACCTGATGGTTTTATTTATTTATTTATTTATTTACAACATTTCATACCACTGGGAAACTACATTAAGGAAAGTGTTGTCATTAAAAACACACACACACACACACACACACAACACACACACACACACACACACACACACACACACACACACACATTAAAGATCTATAATTCTAGGACAGTTCTCAGCCCAGTGGATATTTTGTTTTCAAATGAAATAAACTGATGATAGAGGGGTCTATACTAGGGACTAGTTCTCCCTGGAAACTTACAGAGCAGTCCCAATTTCATGCCCAAAAATCTACTGGGGGTATACAGCATAGGAATACTAGTAATGCTATACTTAGCAAAGATAAAGCATTGTATTTCAATTTTCACCCCCCCCCCCCCCCCCCCCAAAAAAAAAAAAAAAAAAAAAAAGAAACAAAGAGAGGAGAACAAATAAAAAAATGAAGGGAAAAAAAGAGAGAACAAATAGAAAAGGAAGGGAAAAAAAGAGATAGAAGAAAAAAAAAGAAAGAAAAAAATAGAAAAGGAAGAAATAGAAAAGGAAGGGAAAAAGGAAAAAGCAAAAAAAGAAGTTTCGAAACATTTTTTTTAACCCCAAAGAAAGTAAAGGAACAGTACATGCAGGGCAACAGCTGGCTATTCACAACACAGGCCCTCAGGAAAGCAAGCGAACTTTGCAAATAAAGTTCAGAAACTGCTGCTAGTGCTAGTATAATACAAGGGCTATTCATAGCATAGGGAGAACATATTTTCAGACAAAGAAACCTCCTAGTAAGTGCTCGTCTTATACAATGACTATTCATAATAGCACAGAGAATAAAGAAAAACATTTTCAGTAAAAGAAATTATTTCTGCTGGTACAACAATAAGTCTGCTTTTCTTCTCCTTGTCAACAGTTATCATTCATGGTGTTATTTAGTATGTAGGCTGCTACTACCACAATAGAAAAGAAAAGCGTCACTGATGACGACACTACAAACAGTTCTCAGGCAGTTCTTCCCTTGACCTCCTACTGTCATGTGAGGCAGTTTGTTCCAGATCTCCGAGCTCTGTCCCAGCTTTTGGAGATCGATCTGTCCCAGTTTTTAGAGAACTGTCCCAGCTTTTGGAGATCTGTCCCAGCTTTTGGAGATCTGTCCCAGCTTTTGGAGATGTATCTGTCCCAGTTTTAGAGATCTGGGGTTAAAAAAACACACACCCAAACACCCCCCTCCCCCCAAAAAACCCCAAAACAACAACAAACAAAAAAACCCAGAGGAAAAAAACAAAGGTTGAAAAGGAAGTAGCTATTGCTGTCTTTTGTTGCAGAATGGTGAGGGGGGTGGGAGGTGGATGGGATGGAGAGTGGTATCTTATGTAATGGGGGGGGTGGGGGGGGGGGGGGGGGCGGTGCTCATGCTGTCTTGGTACATGACTAAGGTGACGGATGGTTGATTGATGCTGCGATCTTTAGATCGTATGACTCCACTGGGACTGTATTTATAACTTAATGTCTCGGTGTACAACAACTAGGCTATGGTAGGCTACTGCTAGTCAGGGGGGATTTGGTTTGTTGGACTGCTCAACAACGTTCTTGCAATACACAATGAATAGGCCTAGTTCACAGATCTATGCACTGCACACTTTTCCACGTATGCAAGAATTGCTCTATGAATGAATACGCAGAAGTAGCGACAGTGGTTAAGCATTAGATCTATAGATTATTTGGGAATATATATATATATCCCTTCACCTTCACCTGTCCCGTAGTCCCGCTGATCGTGGGAATACCACTGAAGACTTCAACCAGCTTCCTCCACTCTTCACGATCTTCCGCCCTCCATAGCAGATCGCTCCACCCAAGGCCCATACTCCACTCTGATGTCCTATCGTTTCCTCTGTCTGCCTCTTCGTCTCCCTACTTGTACTGTCGGGAATATAAAGAAAGCAAAATCCCACTCTTTGCCATTTATGATGAAACAAACTGCGAGTGGTCATGATACGTAATAATTAATACACAGAATACATACATCTTTAGAAGTAAGTTGGAAATGCACAGAGAAAAGCAGCAACATTTGCAGATCAGAAACCAAATAATTATATAAGTATTTATGATAGGGACATTTTCACAGAATCTTGACATCAAGCAGTTTTCTTTTATTTCAAAATTTGTTAAAAAAACCCTCCCCTCCAAATGACAATGATTAGGCCTGGGGGACATGCTCAGTTGAAAACTGTTGGTTTCAACAGTTTTATTTGTTCAGAAAACAACAAGCGACAGTATATGATATGAGAACAACAAGCAAAGCTTATATGGGTACTCAAACATCCATATTTTTTTTATATGCAAGGATAGGCTGCAGCTGAACAGCATTGCATCAAATAATGAACGATAAGACAAGATAAGATAACGTAAGTATTTAAAGATTGTGAAAATACCGGAAAAAAACACAAAAACAATGAATAAACAATAACAAGGGGGTAGATGCATCACGGCAATGCAAGGCAACACCATCGCAAGACTGATAGTAATATGCTTACACCAGAAAACAATAATACAACATTGAAAACTGTTCAACACAGTTACGTAAGATAGAAACGTTGTTTTTTTGTCCTTGTCTTCAATTTTGATTTATATTAGAAGAGACAAGAGGTTAGCAACTTAGATGGATGCATGTTTCAGTTTTTTGTGTTTTTTTTGCATAGACTAACTTCTCTTTTGTTCATATAGATCTAGAGAGAATGCCATTTTCAGTAACGCATAAGGAAGTACTGCAGGATTTGAACTGTCTGTTCTCTGAATGCTTGAAGACCAGCGCAAGGAGGGGGGGGGGGGGGGGGGGAGATTTGAACCCTCAATTCTCTCAGCATTGTGGGCCTAGGGTCACTCACTGCGATAAGCGTGCTTGCCGGAGCTAAAAGTACTCCTGTCTCAAATGTAACGGTCAAAATCAATCGATACCCACCTCTCTCTCTCTCTCTCTCTCTCTCTCTCTCTCTCTACGTGACTGGCAGCCCAAACTGGCTACACACGATGCCATATTGTTGAGTAACTTTTTCATGACCCTTGCCGCTACCTTGACCTTGACACTGAAGGTCGGCTTGGCCGCCTGCCAAGCGGTCAGTTCTAATCATGTCGTCTGCTTGACTACTCGTACTGTGCTACTGCCAGTCTCTCTCTCTCTCTCCTCTCCTCTCTCTCTCTCTCTCTCTCTCTCTCTCTCCATACACCACAGGAGAAAGTGGGCCAACAGTGTATGCAGTAGATCTATCTTAAGACTTTACTTACATGGATCTTGGGTAACACTGGAGAGTCCGTGTGAGGACTGTGTATACATTAGTTTTGTACTTTTATGATTAATGTATTTGACTTTACTCTCTCTCTCTCTCTCTCTCTCCTCTCTCTCTCTCTCTCTCTCTCCTCTCTCTCTCCTCTCTCTCTCTGTCCCTCCCTCAGTGACACACACACACGCGCGCGCGCGTACGTACACATTAATAGTATGTTCGTTTACAGCAAGCACACACACACGCGCGCGCGCACACACACATACACACGACACACACACACACACACACACACACACACACACACACACACACACACACACACACACACACACACACACACACACACACTAAAGTATAAGATTCCAACTGAATTCATTCATGTTAACCATGTTGTATTTCATTTTTCAATGACTTACCCCCCCTCCCCCCAAAAAAGTATTAATAAAATAATAAAAGAATAAAGCAACCAACCCTCCAAGCCCCACCATTCACCTTCAACCTCCCCTACCCTCCCCATACCTCCAATCCCTTCCCATCGTGCCCGCTCACCCTGAGGAGAGAGAGAGAGAGAGAGAGAGAGAGAGAGAGAGAGAGAGAGATAAAGAACAGTTTGAAGGAAACAACCAGAACAAACTTGAAAACTTGCCAAAAGGAGGACTTGGGACCTTGGATTGATCTTTTTAATTTTTTTTTTTCTGTTCTTGTTGAAACCTTCTCCCTCCCCCGCAATATTTTAATGCAACGAAAAGAGAGAAACATCCCAACAAATATGAGCTACCTAACACCTTTTCTCTCTCCTTTTGTTGTTGCTCGAAGGGAAGAGGGGGGGGGGGAGGGGAAGGAGGAAGAAGGAGGAAGGCTGGGAAGTGGGGGGGGGGGGGGGGGGGGGGGAGTTGGGTGGGGGGGGATCAGAGCCGTGTACTTGTGTAAAAAAAAAAAAAAAAGCTTGAGGGGAAAACGTGTCAGAAGTCTTTCTCTCGCCCAGAAAATGCTGACTGACTTACTGGGCAAGCAAAGCACGCTTCGTCGAGCACGAGTTAGTTGCCTTTGCTACCTACCACTAGGCCTACTACCACCACTATACACTCACTAGCCTATACTACTTGTAGGCTTCCCACTGAGGTTACTAGTGCGGTCTGCTGTGCTGTACATTATACTGTTCTACCCTCGCGATGTATACATGTGACTAGTACGGAGGATTATGTACAGTTATGGACTCCAGGAGGAAGCCAGTAGCACGGCATCGTTTTGACTTGTATCTAGGCTAAAAGAAAGAGAGAGAAAAAAAAAGGAAAGAGATACTCAACTAACTAGACCTATCTATAACAAGGAAGAGGACAGTTCTAGGCTAAACAGACCTGCTTTAGCCTATATTCTGTCTGTTGGACTTGATCTAAAGTTAGGTCTGTAAGACTAGTAGCAGGGCCTTTAGTTCTTACTAAGCCTGTGTGTTGGTTTTTTATCTTTCCTGTGTCATTGTGCTAGGGTTGCGGTTTTTTTTGTTTTTTTTGTTTTGTTTTGTTTTTGTTTTTCGTTGAGTGTGACATACTGGGAGATAATGGACTCGTGA
>CM060316.1:56784414-56789414 GCA_030674155.1 Stramonita haemastoma | reverse complement strand
TACTGAAGCCAAGGCGTGCTCGCGAACGGTCGCCCACCCAGTTAGTAAACCACGCTCGACGCTGCTTAACATGAGCTTGTGGAAAACAGCGAGTGGTCTGACACTGAGCTTTCGTCCCCACGAAGAACATAACCCAGCATCATTTTATTCATTCATTCATTTATTCTTTGATATTGAGGATAATGGAATAAAGCATTCATATGCTTTTTTACATCCAGTCCCCGTGTGTATGCAGTTTTGTAAATGTCATCTGTTCCCACCGGCACACGATGGCCTACTCTTACTAGAAGCGGAACAGGATTTAACGTGTGAGCAAGATGTTATGCGTGTTTCGCACACGGGCCTCGGTTTATAGTCTCATCCGAAAGACTGGTAGCTAGTAGAGTGAAATTCTGCTCAAGTACAGCATCAGCATACCCCTGTCCTGCTGCCCTGATCCCGTGTTTGGTTTGCTCACAATCTGATTCATGCAGACAACGACCCAACGGCAGCAGCACAGAGCTAGAGACCCAGGACTGCTCGATGTTAATCTTCGCGAAAGTAAAATGAGAAATTCCAAGTGGCCCCAGTAAGATCATACAATAGAGCCTGACTTATCTAGTGTCCGCTGCCGCTGTAGTCTAGTGGTTAGGGCGTTGGACTCGTAATCTAAAGGTTGCCGGTTCGATCCCAGCTTTCGGCTATGGCGTTGTGCCCTTGAAAAAGGCACTTTACGGCTATTTTCTCACCCCACCCAGGTGTAAAAGGGGTACCAACCTTGTGTTCGGGGTTAACCCTTCGATAGACTGGCGTCCTATCCAGGGGGGAGTCTATGACTCTCAGTCACTTAACGCCACAGAAACCGGGATAAGCACCGGCCTGTTGAGCCTTAGGCTCGGGACAGACTTTAACTGTTAACTATCTAGTGTCCAGTGCTTTACGTCAGCCAGCGCAACACTTTAATTTTTCGTTCTTAGGCCTATATGAAAGACAATAGTTGCTGTCAGAGCGTTCGACGACAAATAAATCATACAATACATACAGGACTGTATATAATATATGTATATATGGATATAATAAATATATATATATAAAAATATATATTACATAGCAGTATCAGAACCATAAAAAGCTATCCAACATTCCAAGTCATGAAAACATGATTCAATATCATGTAACTTCCAAAAGAATCATATCAGTTTCAAACACACATGATATAGACATGTATGTGTGTATATGAGTATATATATATATATATATATTATATATATAATATATATATATATATATATATATATATATATATATATATATATATATACACAACACTTTCCCTTTTTGTTCACATCAAGGAAGGAGTATACATCATGATTATACATGCATTAATACAACGAACTTTAGTTGATCAAGGACAACAGCACTCTAGAGCTGAACTATGACATAATTATGCTAAACATGGGCTGTGCACAGCTGAACAACATCGTGTTCATCAAACAGATAATTGGAAAGTCTCGCACGTGTTTAAAGGCCAGGTGAAAATCCACAGAAAAGGAAGTAGCTAATAAACACCGCTATTAAAAGGCAGGTAGACGTAGGTCAAGCTGACATCAGGCCTATGCGACCTTGTCCCCTAGACTAGACGAGCTGTAACTTATGTCTCCACCAGGAAAACGATAGGTAACCAATGTCTAATTTACTCGATGCTTAGCGTGAATACACATAAATATGTATACATGTACCCACGCCGGGCGCACGCGCACGCGCACATACGTGTGCGTACTCCAGTTTTTCTTTTCTTTTTTTCTTTGTGTGCATTTGTTGTATGTTATACTAAGGTTTAATGACTTTTTCATGGTTAGATGTGTTTTTTTTTTCCTTGTATGATTCGTTCAAACTCTACAACAGCAAAATCGACACTGACGTGTATTAACATGTATCTCTTTTTCCTCGCCATGTCCTGTCTAGAATCACTGTTTAGTGGATGGATGTTAAAACGAACACACACACACACCCTATGTCTAATGCACATGACGCCACTACAACATACACACACACCAGTCTAAGCTCAGCATGACGCACACATACACAACACACACACACCTATGTCTAATGCTCAGCATGACGCACACACACACACCCGCCATGCAATGCCGCAGACGCACACATACAACACACACACACACCACAATGCACACATACACACAACAACATCACACACTAACATATGTCTATTGCTCAGCTGAGCGACAGCCTACGGACGACGCGCACACACACACACACCTACAATGTCAATCGAGTGTATACAACACACACACACACACACACACACACACACAACACACACACACACACACACACACACACACACACACACACACACAACTAACACACAACTAACTAACTACTAACTAACTAACTAACTAACTAACTAACTAACTACTAACTAACTTACTCACACACGCTAACTCACTCACACACACACACGCATATTTTATGCAAATTGAGAATGCAGCTATCTCTATCTGTCTGACAGACTCTCTCTCTCTCTCTCCTCTCTCTCTCTCTCTCTCTCTCTCCTCTCTCTCTCTTCTCTCTCTCTCTCTCCTCTCTCTCTCTCTCTCTCTCTCTCTCTCTCTCTCTCTCTTCTTTCTGCGGTATTAGGAAAACCGCGCACACCAACACATACACACACAACACACACCCACACTACACACAAACACCACATATATATATATAATATATAATATAATATATAAATATATATATATATATATATATATATATATATAATATATAATATATACTGATGAATTGGTAAGCGTTTACTCCAAGCCATTAATATTCTCCCAGAAAGATAGTAACAGGCAGGCCTCGTTTTTAATTTCATTAATTATGTGTGCAGTTAGACAGGCAAGTAGGAAGGATTTTTTCTTTTAATAAAGTGACAACCTTTTGTGAGAAAGGCTTGTGATGTATGAAGCAGCAACCACAACACACACACGCGCGCGCAAATAAATTAAATAAAAATAAATAAATAAGTAAATAAATAAGTAAATAACACACATGCACATACACGCACCACCACCACCACCACCAACCAACCAAACAAGAAAAAAAGTACGCGGAGCATTTGAAAATCTTGTTTGTTTGCGAGTTTTTTTTTTGTTTTTTTTAATAAGTTATATATGTACGCATGCATATATATATATATATATATATATATATTATATATATATATATATATATATATATATATATATATATTATATATATTAATAATATAATATATTATAATATTTTATTTAAAATTAATCTTTGCTTAGTCATTTTCAAATGATTGAGAAGTTTGGTACCGCACTTGTCTTTCCTTACTTTTTCCTCAAGAGTAATATAAATATATATATATATAATATATATATATATATATATATATATATATATATATATATATATATATATATATATATATATTATATAATATAAAACAAAAAGATATAGATCTAAATACATACAAAAATATACCTATTGATTCATTTACGTTCCTTCTCTATTCGAAGAATTTTTACCCACTGGGTGCTTTGTTACTCCCCCTCCTCCCCACTTCCCACCACAACGCACAAAACAACGCCTCCCCTCCCCCCCCCCCCCCTCCAAAGATGAGATAAGAGGCGCCTGCCAATGACGTCTGTGTCTTTTCTGGGAGAATAGAGGGAGATAATCAGACAGCTCTCCCCGTGCCTTCTAACTGACTGTTGACATCGTTTTGTAAAACAAGCCCCCCCCCCTCCCCCAACCCCCCCCCCCCAAAAAAAAAAAAACACCCTAAAAGAAAGCCCCCCCCCCCCCCCTAAAAAAACCCACACACAAAGCAAAAACGAAATACCCCCCCAAAAAAAAACACAACCCCCCCCCCCCCCCACACAAACAAAAAAAATAAAAAAAATAATCCCCCCCAAACAAATTCTTTCTTGACTATAGCCGCCCTACTCCTGAAGGCCCTCAATTTTTTTTTTTAAAAGAAAGAAAAAAGAAAAGAAAAGAAAAAGAAAGAAAAGGGTTTTTTGTTTTGTCTTTTTTTTTTTTTTTTTTAGTAAGAAAAAGAGAAACTTTTAGAAAGTGGTTTTCTTTTGATTCGTTTGTTCGGTTTGGTAAGTTTTGGTTGGATTAAGATTAGTTGTTATCTGTTTTTTTTTTTGTTTTTGTTTTGGTTTGGTGTTGTTTGCTGGCTTGCTTGTTTGTTTCATCTCTCACGCAATTCTCTGCCCGGGTTCGAATCTCGTTCAAGAGGATTTTTTCTCTGGAGTTAACATCAGTGCTGACTCCACTCCCCCGCCAAAAATCCTTCGGATGAGAAATAAACCGAGGTCCCGTGTGCGAACGCACACAGAACATCTTGCACACACTTAAAACCCGTTCCGCTTTTCGAAACAGTAGGCCATTGTTTGCCGGTGGCAACGGATGACAACTTTTACAAAACTGCATACACACGGGACTGGATGTAAAATAAATTCATGAGGGCTTATTCCATTATCCTCGAAGCAAAAGAATGAAGAAAAAAATATAATAGGGTTCCTAGGGGCCTTTTAGGTTCTTTTAAGTCCTTATGAATGTGATTTGGCTATCTTAAAGATTTGGCTAAGTCTTATAAATGTGATTTGGCTTAAGTCCTTATAAATGTGATTTGGCTTAAAAGGCATTTTAAGTCCTTTGCTTCAGCAAGTTGGTCCTTTCAAAATACCATCAGATCCTTTCCATTTTTTTTTCTTCTCTGAAATTTATGTAATATTATAAACCCTGTCGAATCAAGCACAAAGGCTAGAGAGGTCCAGGAACTTTTTCAACGTTGCTTATCAGTCAGCAGACATGTAGCAAGACAAGATAGGTCGGTGGTCTAGAGGTAACGCGCCTGTCTAGAAGGCGAAAAGTCCGGGTCGAAGTGTGCGGTGGTTCGAATCCCGTTTGGCCCGAAACTTTCCCCCCCATTCATTAGACCATGATGATGGTCTCGGTGCTAGTCTTTC